>CM050163.1:185790814-186103314 GCA_027410445.1 Discoglossus pictus | reverse complement strand
ATGGAAATTAATTCATGAGACTCCATGGAATGTGAGTCCAAATCCAATTGGTTTATCTGTAAAGTGAATTTTTGCAGATGGCTAATCTACTGCTTCATGAAAATGTCCTCCTGATATTTAGTAAGGGAAGATACAAGCACAGACCAATAAATGTAAACCTTTGCACAATAGCATTGGCATTTTTTTACTTTAATTTGGGGGTGCTGAATTCAAATATGGCCATGAAAACTCTGCAGGACCTACATTTTTTTATTATCGGCTTGATTCTATTACTTATATGAATAAAATATGGATATTCAAAAAATAACAATTATTATGATTGTTGTCATGAAATTGAATTAATTTTGACATCAAATTTGCAGACTATTTCAAAGTTAACTAGCATACATTTTCAGTAGTAAAGATGAAAAACAGTAACATAAAAGAAAAATAAATAGTATATCCTTATTAACAATTGCAAGCAGTTTTTTCCTTTTACATGTTGCGCTATCATCTCTCTGCAAACATCAACAGTAGTGGCCCATCATGACTCAGTCCCATCTACTTTGGTGTCTGCCATAGTTCAGATATCTTTGTAAACTCTTTCCCCAGCTCATCACTGACTGCTCTAAGGTTGCTGGGAAAGAAGTCAAGATGCAAATGTACAAAAAGTGGATCTTTGAAAAGACATCCTGCATATTTTTTTCTTTTTTGAAAAGCCTTCAGTTTTAGTTCAATTAAAAATAGAAATAATTTAAGTGACTGGTTGGCTAACACCAAACCATGGGATCTGCAAATGGCATGCATTTCTTCTTACCATTCAACCATTCAATCAGGCTAGCATAGCATGTAATGTAGCACACATGAGGTGCCCACTTTTTGACAGCCAAAATACAAGTAGTAGTCTTGCTTCACAGTCTTTGTTAATGAATGACTGAACCACAAACCTAGCAACAGTTATCTGGTAAATTAACAAATATACAACAATAACCTTTTTTTTATTTTAGCACTCATGTTTACTGTGAAACTAAAGGCACATGTTTCCACAACAGAACCAGTAAAAAAATGAGCTAAGGTGCTGTGTTTATTCCCACTTCATTTCAAGAAGACATAAGCAATGTTGCCAACCACAATAATTAAAGTATCCCTTATTAATGAACTAAAAATTATTTTATAACGTAAACATTTGTTGTACTGGTCTTTTTTAAAGCTTCAAGTCAGCACCCAAAAATAATATATGATTTAAGTTAATATAGTCGATGTTCAAAAAACCTTGCAAACCAGTGTTGCATGTTACTGAAGTGTGTGCATCAACTTTTTGTATATTAGTCAGTGATTTATATGTGAAAAAAAAGTACACAGACACGTGGGACATAATTTCTTAGCATTCTGAAAACCCTTTTTGGTCTATTAATTTGTCTTTTTAAAATTGCTGCTAAATAAACAAAGTTTTTATAATTAGTGGTTTTAGGCTTTTTTCTTATCTCTCTTGTTATGGGAGTATACATAATGAGCTGCACTATGCAGTAAAGCGCCTGCGAGTCACGGGCTGATAGGACAGAAGGCTGATAGGACAGAAGGCAGGGAGGAAGAGAGATAGGGAGGCAGAGAGAGGGAGCAAGAGGAGATATTATAGAAGGAGAGGGGAATAAAGAGAGAGAGAGAGGGAGGGAGAGTGAGAGAGAGGGATGGAGATAGGAAGGGAGAAAGAGAGGGAGCGAGTGGGAGGGGAACGATAGAGGGATGGGGAGAGAGGGAGGGAGAGAGAGGAAGGAAAAGAAAGAGAGGAAGTAAGAGAGAGAAAGGGAGGGAAGAGAGAGGAAGGGGGAGAGGTAGGGAGATAAAGAGAGGGAGGAAGAGAGAGAGAAAGGGAGGGGAAAAGGGAAAGAGAGAGAGAGAAAATGAGGGAGAGAGAGGGTGAGAGAGGGAGGGATGTGGAGAGAGAGAAGGAGGGAGGGGATAGAGGGAAAGAGAGAGGGAGGGGAGAGAAGAAGGGAGGGGAGAGAGAGAGGAAGGTAAAGAGAGGGAGGAAGAGAGAGAAAGGGTGGGGAGAGTGAGGGAGTGGAGAGAGACTTAGGGAGAGAAACAGAGGGATAAAGAGAGAGAGAGAGAATGGGAGGGGGAAAATGGAGAGAAAGAGAGAAATGGAGGGAGAGAGAGGGAAAGAGGGCAAGAGTGAGGGAGGGGTAGAGAGGGAGAGAGGGAAAGAGTGAGGGAGTTGAAGAGAGAAGGAGGGGTAGAGAGAGGAAGGGTTAGAGAAAGAGAGGGGAGAGGGATAGAGGGGAAAGGGAGCCAGAGAAAGAGGGAGAGAAAGAGAGGGAGAGAGAGAAAGGGAGGTGGGGAGAGAGGGAGTGAGGAGGAAAGAGAGTGATTGGAAGAGAGAAGGAAGCTGTAGGAGAGAGAGGGAGGGGAGGGAGAAGGAGGGTGAGAAAGAAAGGAAGGAAGAGAAAGGGGAGAGAGAGAGGGGGAGATAAAGAGAGGGAGAGAGAGAGACGAGAGGGTGGGAGAGAGATAGACAGATCTCAGAGAGGTCGCACAGAGAGAGAGGTCGCAGAGAGAGCGGGTGCGCACAGAGGTAGAGGGGGCACAGAGAGAGAGAGGGTGCACACATACAGCAAGTAAAAGCCCATATTTTTTAGAACAGTAAGGCCACAGTTTTAATGTTCCTCTTTCCATCACATATATAGTTGTTAGTGTTGGTCACATTTTGCGATGTTGGTCACACAATGTTAAACAATTGCAGCAAAGCAGTTGATGGGCTGCAATGAGCGCTGCAAGCGCTCATCGTGAGAACCGCGGGAGTTAGGCTTAGGCTAATCGCTCATTGCAGGGCCCGTAGGACTTTGACTTAGGGTGTAATGCTCCTCCTCAGGCGAATTATCCTTCTCCCCAAGGCTCCGCCTCCCCGCAGCTCATCCTCTTCCCCAAGGCACTGCCCACCCACGGCTCATCCTCCTCCCCACTGACCCCCGCTGTAGGACTCACAGCACCACCGACTGTGCCACCCCCGCCTTATGCATGTAAGGCACAAAAGGTACAGGGGGAGCCGTAGTGCAGGGGAGGGCAGTGGGAGGAGGATGAGGGGGAGAGACACGTGCAGGCCCTTACTGCCCCCACCACGCCGCCCACCCCAGCCACACAACACGCATGCCATTGTGATGCCCACACACCCCTCTCCTCCTCCTTCCTTGCTGTCAGTGCCAGGTCTGAGTGCTGCTGACAGGTTCACAACCCACCGCACAGGAGTCCACCAGTTACCCGGTCAGGCCGCCGAGCCCCCCGCCCGGAGGAGGCCGGGACCCCCACCCCCACATGGTCATGAGGAACACAGGGGAGGAAAAAGGGTCAAAAGAGACAAAGGGGAGGTAGTGGGGGAAGAGATACATGGGGTTAGAGAGGGGGGGGGAGATAAACAGGAAAGGGAGAGCAGGGCAAAGAGACACAGAGAAGGAAGTAGAGGAGGGAAAAAGACAGGCGAGAGAGGGGAAAGAGGGGGGAGAGACATGGGGGAAGAGACATGGTGAAGGGGGGAAGAGACACAGAGGAAGGAGGGGAAAGAGACACAGAGGAGGGAGAGGGTGGAAAAGACACAGGGGAGGGAGAGGTGGGAAAAGACACAGGGGAGGGAGAGGGGGATGAGACACAGAGGAGGAAGAGGGGGAGGAAAGAGACACAGGGGAGGGAGGGGTGAAGAGACACAGGGGAGGGAGAGGGGGAATGAGAAACGGGCGGAAGAGGGGGAGGAAAGAGACACAGGGGAGGGAGGGGGTGAAGAGACATGGGGATGGGGAGGGGGAAAGAGACATGTTGGAGGGGGGAAAGAGCCACAGAGGAGGAAGGGGGAAGAGACACAGAGGAGGGAGGGGGAAACACAGAGGAGGGAGAGGGGGGAAAAGACACAGGGGAGGGAGAGGGGGGATGAGACACGGGGGAGGAAGAGGGGGGAGAGACAGAAGGGAGGGAGGGGGAAGAGACACAGGGGAGGAAGATGGGGGAGGAAAGAGACACAGGGGAGGGAGGGGGTGAAGAGACATGGGGAGGGGGAGGGGGAAGAGACATGGTAGAGGGGGAAAGAGACACAGAGGAGGGAGGGGGAAGAGACACAGAGGAGGGAGGGGGAAACACAGAGGAGAGAGAGGGGGGAAAGCCACAGAGGAGGGAGAGAGTTGGGATGAGACACAGGGGAGGGGGAGAGGGGAGAGACACAAGGGAGGGAGGGGGGAAGAGACACAGGGAAGGAAGAGGGGGAGGAAAGAGACACAGGGGAGGGAGGTATGGAAGAGACACAGGGGAGGAAGAGGGGGCAGAGATAAATAAAAAGTACAACACTCTATCATGACGTCATTTTTGACGAGCAAGTACTAGTACTAGTATTAATATATTATTTAGATTTAAGAATGTATTTTAAAAGCATTGAAACTCCCCTCCCCTGTTTTCTATTTTTGTCTTATAAAAATAAAAACATTTATTTATATACAAAAGGCCGAGGTAAAACCACATTTATAAAACAAAATGTGCTAGCACTTTGGATTCAGTAGCGTTGGCAACATACCAGCTCAAGCACAAATTAATTCTTCAAAATGCTTTTGAAAGGAGATAAAATATTATTTTTTTGTAGGCTGAAAAATCATTGCATAGACAGAACAAAATGTTCAGGGGCATATATATATACATTTTAGGCCAGGCAATGCTGATTTCTACACAATGCGAGGCGATGGCCCATCTGAGCGCCTCGCGATTAGCGCCTGCACCCCTGCAATGAGTGCCTTTGGCACTCATTGAATCCCCAGTCCCGTGGTGCAGCCTAAGTCCTGTGGCGCTCATCATGAGGACAGCAATGAGCACCTTTGGCGCTCATTACAGCCAAAGTGCCACGGGCCTCGGCCCGCAATGGGACGACAACTTGCAGTGCCACAACTATATTCGTGATATACTTTACATTGCAGATTTGTGAGTTTATGAATGTTGTGCTATTAATTTTAATGCCTCACTTTAATTTTAAGTACAGTAGTGTGATGATATTTGCATTTACCGTTCTACGGGTAGGACTTTAACCCCCTTGCGCATCCCCTCTAGTACCCAAAGTTTTTTGGCTCCATTTGTGGGTTTTGGGTTTGAACGCCAGTGGATTTGTAGCAATTTAATAGTGATTTAGACCATAACAGTTACAGGCTTGAGAGATCAAAGGATTTGCAGCAAAGTAGGTCAGATTTCGGCATCCCATAGGGTTTCTCTGCCTGTAACCCTCAGATCATTTGAGGGTAGCTTTACAAGGTCAATTTAATAGCTGTAAGTCTTGTGGGCTACAGGGGAATTTAATGGGGCTGATAGAGAAGTTTAAGCATGATGTAGTATGGGATATGTAACGGAACTCCTGGCACCCCAACCGGGTACCTCCATTGATGGACGCGGCCTAGTTTGCGTCGAGGCCTACAAGCACCGCACCGGACACCACAACCACCACAGACTCCACAACCGCCGTAGCTTAGCTGGAGCCGCGCCGTCTTCCTTCCACCCTGTATGAATCTCCAGCATCCAGGATCGTGTGGGGAAGACCTCTCCTCCAACGAGAGTACATCAGGAACAAGGGTTCAGTAGTTACAGCTCCAGGGAGTATGCAAAAGCATAGCAAATCCCCAGTATGATATAGCGATCGCCTCCAAGAACGAGACGAGGCTAAGTTTTGAAGGGTCAAGCAGTGAACTCTCTTGCTGGCACACCCAGCCTGGTTTTTATTACAGTCAGGAAAACAGAACACACCCAGGGGAAGGTATAAACAACCAATAACACAATAGTAACGCCCACAGTTTCCCTCCCCTCTACTTGAGAGATAATTGAGTTTATTACTGTATCTACTCAATTATCTCCCAGCTAAAACTTACACATTTTTATACATTTTTATAACTTTATGATTTTACATAGTACATAAATAAAACTTACATTTATTGAACAACATAAATTGTGGAACAACATATTAAAAAATGGCATGAATCAGACCAGGGGTTCAAAAGTTATTAAAAGTATCTTTTACCCATAACACACAGGCATTTCACAGGCAATACACATCCCTCATAGTTGGCCACACAATACACATAGAGGGACAATAGGTGGGTCACACCTCCCTGAGGCTACCTGGCAACTTTGATACAATCAGACATGGATTAGATCATCCTTCTTTGTTCTTATGTCTGAGAATGAAAACACTTTATACAATAGACTTCCTTATCTTATGAGAGTCTCTGTAACAGGATTATCTCCCATGCCAAGGTCTGCACTAGTCTGGGCCAATATTCTGCAGAGCATAAACCAACATACATACAGTATAATAGTAGGATCATATTTTAACCATAATAATCATAAAACAGGGTAAAACAGTGATGGGTTCCGTTACACACCTCCCCCGTGACCATAAGCCGGCATACACGGTCTGATCCCAACGGATCGGCCTGGGGATGTCCGGACAAAAGTATTTGTTGGTCAATTCTCTAGTTTGACAACCCATCAGCATTACTGCAATTCACATTTACTCACATTTCACATATCCCCAGATAGCTGGGATCTGAGCGCACAAAACTACCGAATAGCGCTCAAATCCTCTTCACACAGTTCAATTGCCATGTAGCTGAAGTCTTTCCCATTTTTCATTATATGAATGGGCTCCATGGCATAGCTATCTGTGGTATCATGGTTCACACAGGGCAAGTAACGAATGACCCCCCTGTATGTAAAGGGCCAGAATGAGTGACATACACTCTGGTATGGCCGAATACTGTGTTTAAAGGGCAATCTGTCCCAGGGCCATAGTCGCAGGGCAGGAGGCTGGCAAACAGTCCTCTCCAAGACAAAGTGGCGAAGGGCACTTCGTCACAGGATATATTTAAGAGGACCATCCTAAAAAATTATGTGTATGTGAGTATCAAAGCTTTTCCAAAACTAAACATTCATGAAAAAATAACAATTGAAGATTCAAAAGCTTTATATCTCATTGAAGAAGACTTTTTGAAGTGGTACACTTAAAGTTATCTCCTAATACAACCACTTTCATTATCAAATAAATATTGGGACATGTTAAAGTAATGTATAATTTTATAAAAGAATAATGTATATAATTAAACACAAAAAAAACAAATGACATTTTGTGCACCACACATTAAATAACACTTATTATGCACAGAATATATTATTTGAAATGTGTAAATTCACTTGAATTAAAAATAAAATAGGGTAGTGAACTGAAAACCTTAAAATTAACTTAACCAGCATATCATCTATTCATTTACTTAATTTTCAATCTGGAACATTGAGCATAATTAAAATGAAAGGAAGTTTTTTTTTTTTATCAAAACACATTAAGATTATTTTTAATGTTAATGTTTGTAGAAACATGCAAGCAGAGAATTAACTTTGAAATTCTTACAATGAGAATTAATTAAAAAGGAAATGACTAGATTAAGAATGGAATATGTTCCTTTACATTATTACCATAAGAAGTATGAAAAAGCTCTGAAGGATTTAAATGACTGATTTAAATGATTGAGTGTCACATTAACAGTATGAATAATTATAATAGCATGTTGCCACTAATTAGCATGCTATGTCACAAAGATAAAAATATATTTAAAAAATATTTGGTTCATGAGTACTCAGACTTTAGTAACTCGGGATCTACTTTTCAGCTGTCATCCTAACAAGTCTACCATCATTTATTAATGAGATCTATATCCAAGCAGTGTTATACAAGCGAAAAAGCAGCTGATTATTATTTTGGTGCACAGAGGAAAGTTTAAAGAGTAATTATAATAGACAAAGCATAACATTAGGTTTGAGATTCTATCTGAAATGGAGCAGCAAGCCAGACACACATCATGTATGCAGCATGTCAAGCCAAGAGGAAAAGTAGGGCAAATAGATCTAAGCTATATCAAAGCTGAACAGGAAAAGGAGATGGATCTTCAAGGAGGTGCACAATTTGGCCAGAACTGAAAGGTGCAAAAAAGAAATGGGATTGGGACTTTGAGGACAAGCATGATGTTTTTTACAACCACATTGATGTATACTCTACAACTTAGGGCCACATTACATTCCAATCCAGTAACTCCAATGTGAAGCTTGTAATGGCTGCATGCTTGAAATTTGGCAGAGTTACAATGCTATTAAATTAGAAAGCTTGTGAGCTAACAGTTGGAGACGCAAGACTGTAAACCTTCTGTCGGCCGGCAGCTTTATGGGCTAAAATTTGATCAATTAAGCAAGTAGTTACGGGTTTACATAATTACATAGTAATTAAGGTTGAAAAAAGACTTTCAGTCCATCAAGTTCAACCTTTTAAGATCTCCTCAGATCTGCAATATGCGGATTAAATATTAGTTAATTAATTGTTAATTATTAATCAATTATTATTATTTTATTTTTTTAATTAATCCAGAGGAAGGCAAACAGAAAAAAACCCAAGTGAGACTTGACCTGACCCCAGATACTGTATCTCTAATTATCCATGATATCCCTGAATTCCCTTTTTAATTAGAAATAAATCCAGTCCCCTTTTAAAATTATCTATCAAATCTGCTGTCACCACCTCCTATGGTAGAGAATTCCACAGATTAACCACCCTTACGGTGAAGAACCCTTTTCTTTCTTTAAGGTGAAATATTTTTACTTCTGTCCTCTTGTCAGTTGAAAACCTCTTGGCACAAAAACCTCCCTTGACAATTCTTTATACTGACCCTGGATGTATTTATATAAGGTAATCATATCTCCTCTTAGACGCCCTTTTTCTAGAAAAAATAAGTTGAATTTGGTTAGTCTTTTTTCAAAACCTTTTCCAGCTCTAAAATGTCCTTTTTATGAAGTGGTGCCCAAAATTAGACTCCATATTCCAAATGAGGGCGTACTAGAGATTTGTATAGTGGCAGAATTATATTTGCTTCCCTAGCTTCTATACCCTTCTTAATACATGCTAATATTTTATTTGATTTTGCAGCTGCTGCTTCACTTTGAGCACTGCTACCTAGGTGGTTGTACACAAGCACTCCCAAATCCCTTTCAATATCTGATACACCTAGATTTGCTCCACTAAGATTATAAATTGCATGGCTATTTTTTCTTCTTAGATGAATAACTTTACATTTTATGTAAATCCCTTTGGAGGGAAAGCACATGATTATCTGATTTAATTGCCTTGCACAACTTCGTGTCATCAGCGAAAATGGAGACACCACACTCCAATCCTACCTCTAAGTCATTAATAAATATGTTAAAAAGGAGAGGACCTAATACTGAACCCTGAGGAACCCCACTTACCACATTAGTCCAATCGGAGTATGTTCCATTTACAACAACCCTTTGCTTCCTGTCTTTTAGCCAGCTCTCAATCCATGAGCAGATATTTTCTGCAATTCCTGTATCCCTTAGTTTGCACAATAGTCTCCCATGTGGCACTGTATCAAAAACCTTTGCAAAATCCAAAAAGACTACATCCACTGAGTTGCCTTGATCCAGGTTCCTACTAACCTCCTCATAGAAACTAATTAGATTTGTTTGACATGACCTATCCCTCATAAATCCATGTTGACTCCTACTTATAATCCTGTTCAAATAGATATATTCTTGTGTATTATCCCTTACTAACCCTTCTAAAAGCTTCCCCACTACAGAAGTGAGGCTCACTGGTCTATAATTCACAGGATTTGCTTGTGCTCCCTTTTTAAATATAGGTATCACATCTGCTTTTCTCCAGTCATCTGGTAGAGACCCTGTGTTGAGAAAATCTGGAAAAATGTAATAGAATTTTTTGGCTATTACAAAACCCAGTTCCCTCAATAACCGTGGATGTATTCCATCAGGACCCGGGGCTTTATTAAAGTTTATTTTTTTCAACCTCTTTTGGATTACTTCCTGTGTTAACCAATTAGTTGGCACAGGTAGTGTAGCCCCATTATGTTGCAGTGTCCCAACCACTGGTACCACCCTTGTGTATACCGAAGAAAATAACCTATTTAGCTCATCTGCCTTTTCCTGGTCACTAATTTTCAGATGGCCTGTTTCACATTCTAAAGTTCCTATAGCTTCGTTCCTCGCCTTCTTCCCATTAATATACTTAAAAAAATATTTTAGGGTTAGTCTTACTCTCTTTTGCAATTCATTTTTCATTTTCTATTTTAGCCAGTCTAATATCGCTTTTGTAAGCCTTGTTGATTTCCTTGTACTCCCATAAAGCAGTCTATGTCCCCTCTTGTTTGTATAATTTAAATGCCTGTTTTTTACTCCGTATCTTGATCTTTAAATCATTGTTAAGCCACATTGGATGGGATTTACTCCTTTTCCTTATTTTCCCACATGGTATATGCCGATGTGTATGTATATTTAGTAAGGATTTAAATGTGATCCATTTATGTTCAGTGTTTTTACCTATCAGTTATTTGTCCCAGTCTATACTTTGTATTGCTGCCCTTTGACCATTAAAGACTGCCCTTTTAAAATGAAGAGTTTGTTGATTTAATTCACCGTTTCCCAAAGGTTGCCCTATTTCAACGTTTGATACCATATCAATATTATTTGTGATAGCTAAATCCAAGATAGCCTCATTTCTAGTAGCCTCTTGTATAACCTGGGCCAAATAATGATCCCTGAGTGTACTCAAGAACCTGCTCCCCTTAGCTGAACTGCTGGTCTCATTTATGCAGTTTATTTTAGGTTAATTAAAATCTACCATTATTGGAACTTGCCCATGCTTAGCTGCGTTTCCAATCTGTAACAATAATTGTATTTCCTCACTTTCAGCTATATTTGGAGGTTTATAGCATACTCCTACTAATATTCTTTTGGAATTTGCTGCTCGGCTATTTAACTCCACCCACAAACATTCAACTTTGTCACAAGGTCCACCATAAATATCTTCTCTGACTATAGGCTTAAATTCAGGCTTAACATACAGACAAATCCCTCCTCCTCTTTAACCATTGCCTCTATCTTTCCTAAATAGGTTATAACCATCCAGATTAACAGTCTAGTCATGAGATTCATCTCACCACGTTTCGGTAATGCCTATTAAATCTCATTTTTCATTAATTGCCAATAATTCTAAGTCTCCCATTTTTCCTGGCAAGCTTCTGGCATTAGCAAGCATACACCTTATGTTATGAGTCTGTAGTTCTGAAGTGCCTGCCACTGTACTTGAGTTACTTAGTACTATCTCCCTATTGACTATCCTACCCCTCCCCCATCTCCTCCCCCATGAGTTGTTAATTCATCCCTTATACGCTCTACACTTTCTACCCCATTACTTATATCTAGTCCCCCCCCCACCTACTAGTTTAGAAACTCATCCAGCCTTTCTACCATCCTATCCCCAGCACAAAAGCTCCCTCATCATTAAGGTGCAATCAGTAGGGATACTGTAGAGATTGTACCAAAGTGAGAAGTTAGCCCAGTGCTCTAAAAACCCAAACCCCTCCTTAGTGCACCACATCTTTATCCACACATTAACCTCCCTAAGCTCCTTCTGCCTCCCTGGGCTAGCACGTGGCACTGATACTATCTCAGAAAATACTACCTTGGAGGTCCTTGCCTTCAGGTTATTACCTAGTTCTCTAAAATCATTCTTTAGGACACTCCATCTTCCACTAACTTTGTCATTGGTACCAATATGTACCAAGACCGCCGGTTCATTTCCAGCACCTCCCAATAATTTGTCTACACAATCCACAACATGATGAACCCGAGCACCCGGGAGACAACAAACTGTTTGATTGCTGGAAGCTGGGTGACAAATCACCCTGTCAACCTTCCTAATAATAGAGTCCCCTACAACCAAAACCTGTCTGTTGCTCTGCCTATTCTGCCCTCCCACTCCTCCAGTAGAACTGTTCTCTAGAGGGAACAGCTCTATCTGTCATAGCCATTCCTGAGTGGACATCCCCAACAGTTTCACTCAATCTGGCAAATCTGTTGGTGTTTGCCAACTCAGAACTGGCCTGCCTCCTCCTGTTCCCCCTGTTTCCCCTTCTAACTGTAACCCAGCTACCTCCCTGGACATCCTCACTAGCCCCAGCTCCACCCTCCATGCTAGGCCCAGCTAAACTGTGCTCAGTGAGCACCAACTCCCTTTCCAGTGCAGCAATATCACTAAGTGCTGCAATTCTCCTCTCCAGATCTCCAATTGGAGCTTCCAGAGGCAACATGCTCACACCTCTCATAGAGGTATGGACCCTGGATCATCTGTTCCAGTATTGCATACATATGACAGGGTGTACACTGAATGAGGTTGCCACTGGACTGCCTCATAATTATTATTATTGTCTACAAAATTTCAGTGGGAAAAATAGAGAATATAAAATAATATATTTGTATAAGTTTTCCTCCTTTGCACTATAAATCTGCCCTCCCTTTTCTTTGAAGTCCCTCCTTTTATTTAAACTCCTATGCTTTTACTAGAATTGCACTTGCAAAAACCAGATGGAGCCAATGGAAACAGATTGTCAGCATTGCGTCACAAGAAAATGGAGGATTGATTTCAAAGTCTTACGGGGTTCAATTACGATCTACGAGCTAACCCACATTGCAGTCAAAATGCAATATTAATAAAGCCGCAAATATGATATTCTATCACATGCGAGTTTCAGTATATGCATTAACACATTGATTGCCGGGATCGATATAACACAAAAAATAAGTATTTTTCTGATCCTATTTGCAGGCTTGAGAATGTTGTGCTATTAATTCTAAGACCTAACATCACTTTTACTTTTAATAAAAGTACAGTAGTGTGTTTTTATTTGCATTACAAGTGCTATGTATTGGACTTTACCCCCCTTGCGGGTGCTCTCAAGCACACGTTGGGCTTTGGGCTCCATTTGTGTGTTACCGGCTTGCTCGCGAGTGACTTTGTTGCAATTTAATAGCTAAATTGAACAAGTAGCAGTTACGGGCTTGAGAGATCAAAGGATTTATGGGCGCAAAGTTCATCGTTGCTCAACACGTAGGCTTTTCTCTGTGTATGTGTATGCATGTATTTATATGTTAATATGTATGTGTATGTATGTATGTATATGTATATATTTATGTGTATGTATGTATGTATTATGTGGTGTGGGGTGTTCAGAGTGCACATTATCATATTAGTGAAGGCTGTGTACCATTTTGCTGTGTGCTGGGACTCGTGGTGATGTCACCAGGCCTTACTGCCCTCTCAGGCTGCAGTTAACTTCATGCTGTCTGGGAGCGGCAGTGCAGGTAAGCAGCACTTGGTCAAATTAATAGAAACATCTCTGTCAATATGATAGTCAAGTCTATGGGAGTTCTGTTATATATTGACATATTCTGTAGACTGCAGTTTTCATCAGAAATAAATCTATTTCATATTATTATGTACGAGTCTGAGGACGTTGTGTGATTATTTAATACTTAACATCACTTTCCCTTGCATTATTTGTACACTAGTGTGTTCATAACTGGAGTTACAGGTGACGCATAGGACTTTAATTCCTGGCTTCTCCAATTGCGGATTAGGGGGTTGAATGCTAGGAGATTTTGGGGCAATTTATAGTGAGATTAGACTGTAGCGGTTGCGGTCTGGTTCGATCATATGATTTGTGGTTGTTCTTGCTACAACTGCACTGGCTACAGCGCTCACTAGTGGTGTGCTTTAAGGATTGCCAGTGGTCCAACCTTATGGAGCGGCCTGGCATATTGGGGCCATAAGCCTATATATCAGGTTACCAGGGGCTGTCTTAAGGGGCTGGGGGGGGCGGAGACGCCTTAGGAAGTTATAGTTATATAGGTAGTCATCGGTGGTGGTCAATTGTCTTCCTCTCTTTGCACTATTGGGTGCATCTTGTATAATGGAGGACTTGAAAGGACGGTGGTGGGTTGTCTTAGGTGGTATCACTCTTTCATCCCCTTCCGTTGTATCACTCTTTTGTCATTCAGGGGTGTATCATAAGTTAGGATGATGCTAGTGCCTCCATAGTGCAGTAGGTAGCATGTCAGTCTCATAAGTTAGGGTTATGGTGTCTAGTGCTGCAAGGTACTTGGCTTCGGAGATCCGTCTGGTGTTATACACTGCTTGTCGACGGAGGATCATGGGGCAGTAAATTGTGTGTTCAGATATTAAGGCTGTAGTGCAGGCTATTTACTCTGTTATGTATCATCCAGTTCGGAACTATGTTGTAGAAAACATTGTGCTGCAGTACCGAGCATATAGTGTAGAGAAACGCAGCTACCAGGTTGCAAGACAGGGTGGCTGACTGGTATTTTTTTTTATGTGCGCACCTCTGACTGCTGGCCAGAGTGTGAGGATGGGCTGTTGTGCTATGGGTACGCGTTGAGGTACGCGAGCGGGGCATTGGCAAGGCTTGGGGTTCTCTGTAATCCAAGGCCAGAAGAGGTGTCCCCCGAAGGTGGGGCGTCAGGTGGCAGCCCGGGCCTCTTGCGAGCGGGCCAGGTGAATAGGTCCTGACGATAGGAATGAATGAAAAAGCAAGTGGTAAAAGAGAACAGGAGGTATGACAAAGGGACAGCAGGCTACTGGTAGCCTTTTCCCGAGGGCCGGAGATACTACTGTTCGGGAAAGAGGTCTGTGATAAATGTGAAGCCTTGCGGGCTGTGCAGTCATCTCTCCTTACCACTGGTTTTCCGGTAGCGAGAGGTTGGTTGGTATACAGGCAAGGTATGGTGACCTCAGGTGCCTGGTCTTGGGATCCGAAGGGTGATCATGTGACCATATGGCTGGTTTGAGATCAAAAAGGGTGATCGTGTGACCATATGCCCGGTCTTGGGATCCAAAGGGGATCATATGACCATCAGGCTGGGTACTATGGTTATGGAAAGGGGTCTGTGACAAGTCTGAAGCCTTGCGGTTCTGTACAGCCATCTCTTTCCCGCTGGTTGAGGGTAGCAAGAGGTTGGTTTGTAAACAGACAAGGTATGTCGACCTCAGGTGACTGGTCTGGCGATCCAAGGGGATCATGCGAACATTTGGCCGCGACAGTCCAAGACTGAGCAGTGGGGTAGTTTACTGTGGATCAGGCACACTGACCGCTCCCCCTTTCGTTAGTATTATGGCTTTCTTGGACCAAAAAAGTGTAGTTTGTGTGGCACCTTTCCTTACTCAGAGTAGGTTTGGTTACTGATGATTATGATTCTGCAAAGCTGGTGACTTCCCAGCAGCATTTGGGTCAATGCAGTATCAGAACACAGCTATTGGAACGGCCCTATGGGCTTTTTGGGACAATGTTACCGGGAGAGTTGGAAGGCCATGTAATGTGATGGTAATCATGGGCTATTTGTATATCTGACCATAAATGTGCTTTGCCTCAGCTGCCAATCCATGGCCACAGCTGGGTGTTATTCTGGTCAGATGGAAGTACAATCAGTTTGTTGCAGGGATGGGTAAAGACATCGGTTGGAGCAGCAGGTAGCGAGTGGGTACTAACCTCTGCCTACCTTGATATTGATCCAGGTGGTAGTAGTGTTCACGGTATTACCTCTATTAGGTAGTGGGTTTTAACGTATGTTAAAGGGATCGGGCATGGGTGTAGTTGCCTAATCTTTCAATTTACATGATTTGTCTGTAAGCAAAAAAAAAAAAAAAAAAGGCTAAGGGCTGTAGGAGAGCAGTCAGATTTGAGTTTAGCCTTGGAAATTAGTTTTTTTTTCTATGCAGCAACGGTAGCACAGAGAATAATAGTTATGTGATCATTGGCGGGCTTAATTTCATGAGCAAAGATGGAGCTCAAAGGGCTGGTGTTTTGGAGGGTATGTAGCTGGCCATGGCGTTATTGTTTTTGGGGGTAGTCGAAACCGCATAAATTATTGTGTGGTCTTCTCCGTGGCGGGTGGTGAGGGGAGTTGCCGTGACAGTGGTAAAATGGGTGAGATTCTACCCTACGGTGGTACGGATGTTCCATAACGGTGGGCCGTGGACGAGGGTTCAGGGCGAAAGGGGTACTGTCTCTGGCCTGGCTCCTCCCCTCATGGTTATGTTTATTTATTTATTTATTTATTGTTATTACGTCATTTGTGTTTACCAATAAAACGCTGTGGCCGGTTATTCTTCCAAAAAAGGGTCTGTGTCTAATTATTATGGGCCTCATTCTATTACCGGCCGTAAATCGGCCGTAAGGCTGCGATTCCTTGCGGGGGTTCAGTTAACTCGCGATTCTATTATACGGCCCCGCAAGGATCTCCTTTTACGGCACATATCTTGGAACCGGCCGTAATCTCAGAAATATAAAAACTGAAAAATAAATTCAAGCCTGCAGTGTACAGCTCTGTAAATGCTAGGGATCATATTGGGGGACATGAGGATTAAAAGTAACCCACTCTCAAGCTTGCACATCTGCCCAAACCCGAGTTCAAATTAACTGTTTATTTTCCGGCTGCGGCGTGGGTGTGTCTGAGGTGCTCCAAGCACTCTGGACTTTTTACATGGATATTTTACGGATATTAAAAATAAAATATTTTACGGATTTGAGTACAGGATAATTATGTGCTATTTTTTCTAACACCTAAAATCCCTTTATAGTCTTCGCAAAGTGCAGGATGGCTTTATTTGAGCTATTTTATGTGCTTAATTGGTGCTAGCGAGACCTCTTTCCTGCAAGTAAGCTGCGGCTCGCTTTTAGCCTTGCAGAGAGGTTTCCCGGAGCAATTGAATTGCAAAACTCTTGCGGCCGTTTTAGATCAAAGGCTTTCCTCCGGCGCGAGCGGCCGCAAGAGATAGCAAGGCACCGGCCGCAAGCCTGCCGGAGCCTCCGGCCGTAAGGGAATAGAATAGCCGAATAGCTTGCGGCCGGTCCTTGCGGCCCCGCAACGGCTGCGGCCGCTAATAGAATGAGGCCCTATATGTTTAATATGTCAATGGTGGATAAATCATTATGTGCACATACCCAACTAGACCTTGCTGAGGTCACAAATTCTCTGTGCAGTTTGAACATTGTGTACCACCTATCAATCTATATTCTATCTGCTAGCACTGGGAGATCTACCAGTAGATCAAAATCTATCTTGATTTTTTGTAATTCTAGACCACTGAGGTTCAGCTACTCAGGATGCCAAATGTCTTACCACCGCTTAACTTTGCCCTCTTTGATATCTAAAATATTAGATTCAGATAAAGTGCATTTAAGAATAACAGTAACATAATATGATTGATTTGACATAAACTGCAATGTATTTACATGTCATCGCCCCCCCCATGAAAAAACATACTACTGGCTATAAATAATATGGCATGTTTTATAAATTCTGTAAGTCACCTTTTGGAATGTCATGCAATTGTATATTTTGTCTTATGTTTTTTGTTAATCTTTAGTGAACAAATCGTTGGTTAAAACAAAATGCAGGTCCAGATTGTACTTGACCTAAAAATCTATTTGGATTTATGTATCAATCTTTCTAAAAGATAAGAATGCATAACACTGTCCTCAAGCATGTTTAATGGGTTGTTTGGATTCCAAAGCATTTATGCTAATAGGTAACATGTAAGTAACTTGTATTTCCACAACCATAACTATACAGGTGTGTGCACAGCATATTGACTTAATTGATTTTTACTGCCATGCTTTCTAAATAAATCTTTACAGCTCAGATGTAGTGACTGCGTTTGATTGGATTACAGATAATAAGCACAAAAGTCTCTGAAGGATTTGAAGAAATCAAAGTTAGATGTTAAGGCTGATTGAACTGTTGCTAAAAAATTCTATAAATAATTTAAAAAAATGTTTTTATATCAGTGAAATACTGATCCTGTCTTTATTTAAATTGTTGCAAAATATGGACCATGCAGATGCTTACTAATGAAACAGCTTTAGTATCAGAGAACCCTAGAAGGTAGAGTCTACAGAAATATCCATCCCACAGTCAGCCACAAAACACAAAAGTTAGGAGGAACTCCAGCCTAAAAATCAGGGGTAATTCTGTGGGAAAATAGGTTTCCTATAGACCTATTAAATTCCCTCACTGTTGAAAAACGTAGCCCGTAACATAGCCCGAGGCGTTGCAGCTATTAAATTAGACCCTTAAAGCAACCCGCCAATGACTTGCGGGGTAAGGGCGAGGAAAGGCTGCGTTCCAATCACGCTATTAAATTGCAACGGATTCACTGGCATTCAAGCCCATAACCTGCAAATGGAGCCAGGAAGCCAACAGGTACTAGAGAGGACCCGCTAGTGGGTTAAAGTCCTATCTGTAGCACTGTAAATAAATGCAAATATACACATACTACCGTACTCATAATACAAAAGGAAAGTGATGTTAGGTATTAGAATTATTAGCACAACATTATCAAGCTTGCAAATCTGCAATATAAAATATGCTTATTTTCCGTGTTATATCAATCACAGCAATCAATGTGTTAATAATGGAACTTGCATAGACTAGAATATCAAATTTACGGATTTTTGCATTATTTCTGTAATGTGGGTCCAATCGAAACTCGTAATGGAAGCCTGTAGGACTTTGAAATCCAACCTCCACTGGCTCCATCTAAACCAATAACTACGGGTTTGGCGAATTGATCATGTTCACAGCTGCGCATTCAGTGTTCAAAAAATGGTTTATGGGTTTGAGTCTCAAGCCCGTAACTCGCGGCATATTCTAATTTAATAACTCTGTAACGCAGCCGAATTTCAAGCCTGCAGCCCTTGCAGAATAGCCGATACCGCTACGGGCTTCAAATTTAATTGGGGTGCTAGTCTACTTTAGATATGTAGATGTACTAAGAATTGAGTTTTAGTTCCTTACTATATATAAAGCAGAGGACATTTTAATCAATTGTCTGCCTTCCACAACATACTTTGTGACTTATGTAATCATGTAATAAGTAACTGACCTTACTGTATACTGATAAAACCTTAACAATAAAAATAAATAACCTCTAAAATAACAGCACATTGTTACATAAATGTATCAAATATGCTGTTTGGCATATTGCACGTATAAAAATATATTTTGTGTGCTCCTTTTTCAGTTTGTGAAATGACTCCATCAGTATGCAGACTTACTGAATATAAAATATGTGCACTGCTGCTTTGTTCGTCAAATTTGCAACAAGAAAAAATACAGAGCAATATTGAGAAACCCTTTATGAATGCAGAATAAATAATGGAGCAGTTTTTATTTTATTCATTATAAGCATACCATATTCGTTTACTGCTTGTATTATATATATATATACACATATATAAGGTAAATAATGATTTAGTGATAAAACATTACCTTTCGTTTGGCTCTGAGCTGTTCATGATATTTATCTGATGTATCTCCTGGTATCTCTCCTCCCCATAGGGTAATTCCAACAATGGTATATGTGACCGCCATGACAAGCAATGGGAAGCAGTACACCAGCAAAACTACAATAATGTGGTACCTAAAATATAGATGGACATAAATGCACCTTTGTTAAGTCAGACAATGTTGTTTTGTTAGCTGTTGCTGAAAGAAATCATTTTGTGAAAAGATAAAACCACTGTTACAGTGCCACTGCAATGACTTGGCTTTCATAAACAAAGTATTGCTTTAGTGGTCTTATAAAGGACTCTCTATAGAGAATGGTTAGGCAGGGCTTGATAAGAGAAAAACCCTTTATTAAACTTTTGCTACACATGTAAACATATATATATATTTTAAATGATGTCCCAGGCTCAATAAATTCCATCTCTTTTCAGGCTACAAATTATGTATTGTCTAAGGGAGTGGGAGCCGCCCAAGGGGACGTACTAAATTAAACCCCTTTTTGAGATCACCCTGTAAAACACACATTAGTAGCAGGCAGTAAAGTTACATGAGCTTCTAGCAATGCACAAAAATTCACTCCCACTATCATACTGCAAGTATGGTATGATTTTTTTGGGTGGCTCCCACTCCAGAGACAATACATCATTCAGGGGGTGGAGAGATAACAAGTTCATACTGCCTGAGGGCATGATAATAGTAATTTGTTGTTTAAATGCACAGTAAAAATGTAATAAATGTTTTTTCTCTTCAAGCCCTTACTAACTATTCTTTGTAAGCCCTTTATAAGCACACTTAGGTGTCTAAGTAGTAAAGATTATTATAAACAACATTTTTAGTGGCATAATAAAAACAAGTTTATCTTTAATGAGAAAATGTGCAAGGAATATGTTTTTTCCATCATCTTTAGTCTAGAGCTATTGCACAGAGTGGATAACAAGAACCTGCAGCTGGCTCCTTACTACACAGCTTTTCTGACAAAGTTTAGGGAATGAGCTAAAGATGGTAGTGAAAGGTTATTGTAAATATACAGTAAGACTTCAAGCAAAACATCAGCATTTTAATCACAATAAATTGTAAAGTTATTTAAAAGTATAATTACTGCTTTAAATACACTAGAGTGTCATACTTGATAGTGGGCAAAACGTTTTTTAAAGTTTAAAATACAGAAACCGTAAAAAATTAACTTCATATTATAAATAAAAATAAAAGAGCAGTCCCTAATAGGATAACACATCTTCAGGCAACAGACAGATTAGCAGTCCAAGATGGAAGCTCCTCTGATGTAAACAGAATTGGCAAAAAAATATTTTTTGTACTCTAAATTGCTTACACAACTGCTAATCTTCTTAGTTTTTTACATACCCATAAATATCTTTCCAAATTATAGTAGCGATGCCCATCATTAAAAAAAAAAGTGCTATCGTACTTACGTAATTTTTTTTTCATTTCCTGGCCACACCAACAAGCAGAGAGTCCGTGTCGGCAGTACTTTGGTTTTAGAATAGAGGCACTGAGGAAAAGCCAGCAAGAACGCAAACACCCAAATGCTGCCAATGACTACTTTAGTTGACGTAGCAGATAATCGTGGTTTCAAAGGATCAATAATAGCCATATATCTGTAAAATGTAATAAAAAATAAAAATAACACTTTATGTATTTGTTGTTGCTTATGGAAAGACATTAGAACAGTCACAGAAGGTACATACATTCATCTGGAAAATATTGTAATATTTTTGTTGATGTTAATATCACTAGTGTTTTTCCTTTGAGATGTTCTGGCATTTGTAAAGCTGCATGAAAAACAGCCAAAATTACAAAGCTGAAAAATAACCTGTACTATGGCACTTTCTAATAAACAGCCCAGTAAAGGCACCTTTATTCCCTTCTGTATTAAACACATAAATTGCATTTTTATTATAGAAAAAATAATAATATTCTAACTACAACTTTATAATGGCAGTATATATTACAGTATGCCTTACTGCAGGCGTTGACATATTTACTAGAACAATTTTTTATACCAGTTATTACACATAAATATTCATTTAGCTCCCCTTCTGGATCGCTACCTTGTCATGGTGAAGGGGCTTGTGTAGCTCAATGAAGCTGTGAGCTATACCATGTAGGGTCACCAAAGATGGGCAGGTCATATCAGAGAGACAAATCGTGGATAGCTGGAGAAGGACCAGGTAACCCACACCAGTATCTTTGCCATGAAAACCATATGGATGAGCACAACCAAAAACACAGACAGGTGTACCTGGCAAGCTACGTCCATATGTTCAATATGGTCACCGAGAGTTGAACACAACTGAAGGAAAGAACAAGAACCTTTTTCTTGCTTATTTATGTTGTTAATTATATATCAAGGACTGTTAACTAAAGAATGTCTAAAATTACTTGAAACTCAGATAAAGCTTTAAAAGATGAAATCTGAATCAAATTATATATTTTGAAATAAATTTTATTTAGTCTGGTTTATAAAGAGGAACACATTCTATGTGTTGTTTTAGGACCAGTCTTGCTTTCCATGCAGAAAGCTAAGAAAAATGTTTAAAGTTTATATTCAAATAGTTCACCATAGGGGTTACGCTGCATGGCTTCCGCACATGGGGCTATACTGCTAATTAATTTTGCTTTTAGGTCTTAATTTATGCAAGGATAGCCAGATTGTTTTCAGAGTTAAATTTTGTTGACATTTTAAAAAAAAGAACAAGAACAAATGGATCCTTAACTATAATTAAAAGTTGAACTAATAGATCATAAATCAGTTTGAAAAGCTGCATTTGCAGAACAATTAAGCTGACATTTTGAATATAATTTTACTTATCAAGACGTTATACGGTACATGTTAGCCGGAAAAGTTTGCAAATCTGGTATTAAATCTGGTGAAACTACATTTAAAAAATACTTTTATAATTTAAAGGTGCAATCTGAGATTGAACTTACTATTGTATGGTCATGAATCCTCCTGCTGCATGTCATCTAGTACTAGGAGTACGGTACATAGATAGCACAAATTCATAGTGATTTAAACATTTGTTTTTAGTTTAATTAGATCATCTAGTTAAAGGTGTATGGGACACTACTGCTTTTTGTAAGCATTTAAATTGCATGTTTTAAACAAAAAAATTGGGCTTTTTACATGAAAAAAAACAGGAAATACTGAGAGTAAACCTAAATCTATACATCTCATTAGCTGACAGATGATAAGCCCCTAAGAACAGTTTAACTTCTGAATAAGTTTTTGTGCTCTGAAATCTTTATTTGAAAAAAATAAAACACTGTGGGCATCATTCTATTATCGGCTGTAAAACGGCCGCAAGGCTGTGATTCCTTGCGGGGGTTCCGTTACCTTGCAATTCAATTATACGGCCCCGCAAGGATCTCCCCTTACGGCCGGCCGTATATCTTGCAACCGGCCGTAAGCTCAGAAAACTTTAAACGCAAAAATAAATTTAAGACAGCACTGTACAGCTCTGTAAATGCTAGGGATCATATTGGGGGACATGAGGATTAATAGCAACCCCCTCTCAAGCTTGCACATCAACCCAAATCCGAGTTTACATTAACTGTTTATTTTCCAGCCGCAGCGTGGGCGGGTCTGAGGTGCTCCAAGCCCTCGGGACTTTTTACATGGATTTTTGACATAAATTAAAAAATATTTTTTTTACGGATTTGAGTGTAGGGGAATGTTGTGCTATTTTTGCTAACACCTACAATGACTTTATAGTCTCATAAGAGTGCAGGATGGCTTAATAATGTGCTTAATTGGTACTAGCGGGACCTTTTTCCTGCAAGTAAGCTGCGGGTCGCTTTTAGCCTTGCAGAGAGGGTTCCCGGAGCAATAGAAAAGCAACTGGGCTTTTCTTGCTGCCGAAACTCTTGCGGCCGTTTTAGATCAAAGGCTTTCCTCCGGTGCGAGCGGCCGCAAGGGATAGCAAGCCTGCCAGAATCCCCGGCCGGAGGGGAATAGAATAGCCGAATAGCTTGCGGCCGGTCCTTGCGGCCCCGCATCTCCTACGGCCGATAATAGAATGAGGCCCTGTGACATTATCAAATACCTTTTTTCTGATGCAACAAAGAAAAACATTTTTTTCATGTCCAGTTAAATCATAGTGCATCTTGCTAATAGCGTCAATCCACAGATACACATTAACAACTTTTTTTTAATGCCAGTACTACAGATTTTAAGCATATCCTTGCTTAAGCAGATATGGCCCAATTAGTGGCTCCTTCCATGGGCTGGAATCACTAAGGATAGTTGTCCATGCTCCATTCACTTTCTTAGATCACTTCAACTACTGTTTATAGGTTGTAAACGTATATGCACCTTGAATAATAATACATTTACTCTACAGCAGTATACCTATATTTTGATATTGTATTATAACACACATCATGGAAAAACACATATGACTTAATTATATGCACCTTTCTTTAATATTTGCATTATAATAGAGCAAAATATTTTCCAATAATACAAGTCCTGGGTTGACGGTGAATATAATAAAATAATACACATTTGTTTATGATTTATGTTATAGTTGATGACAAATGTAAAGGTATACTGTTATGAATGGTTATCATGAAGGGTATAGATACTTCATCCTCATTATAATGATAATTATAAAACTGGCAAAGCTGTATATAGCAGTTTTACTGTCAAGTCAGAGACTGACAGATGCTAAAGACATGTTCAACATACCTTTAATACATTCACAAAAATACAAATTTGCTATGTAATGGAGGCATGGCATTGGAAAATGACAGTTTACATCCCAATCACAAAAAATGCAGTGCCAAAAGTGCTCAAATTATCAAACAATTGCACAGATTTTAAGTGCCAGCAACATATGGACTGAGAACTACCATATGCAAGCTGGGTTTTATAGAGGCAGAGACACAAGAGATCAAACTGACAATGTCTTCTGGTTAATAGAGAAAGAAAGAGAGTTCCAGAAAAGCATTTACCTCTGCTTCATTGACTATTCTAAAGCCTCTGACTGTGTGGATCCCATCTCTTTAAGGAGTTGACACAAAATGTGTCAAGTTCTTAAAGAGATCGGAGTGCCAGACCACATCATTCTTCTTCTGAGGTATCTGTATGTGGACCAAGCAGAATACATCATCCATAAGAATGATATGAGTAGTTAGAACTATGGAATTGCCAATTGTATAATATGGATGTAAAAGCTGGACCATAAAGATGGCTGAGCACAGTATAATTGATACCTTTGGATTGTGGTGCTGAAGAAAACTGCTTAAGGTCTCTTGGACTGCAATAAGTTGAAGTGAATCAATAATGCAGTAAATCAATCCAAACTGTTTATTAAAATGTTTGATTATGAGTCTAAAACTCAAATAGTTTGACAATGAGAAGACGGGATTCTCTAGAGAAGATTCTAATGCTGGAAAAGATTTAAGGCACACAAAAAGGTGGAGATGGATAGATGAAGTCATTGAAATAATGAACATGAGCTTGAGGGAGTTCAGAGAGGCAGCGTCTGACAGATGTGCCTTGTGTGTTGCGGTCCATAGGGTCATGGAAAGTCGGACAAGACTGAATGACTGAACAATAACAAATACCCCATAATTCCTCTTGAATGTAATATTTAATCATCAGTGAGTTGATGCCTCTTTTCTGTGTATAACTTTTAAAATTGAAAACCCGTTGGGAATCAGTATAATTATACCCTTGAATTAATGTGTTATTTTAACACACAAGATATTCAACTTTGGCTTTAGGTTTACCATCCCTCTGGACCTATTTTTGATGTGAGAACTTTTAGCACACATTAATTGCACTGTCCCACCGACTGCCAGGATACCCTCACAAAAAAATGAGGAGTACATTTCTAGT
This sequence comes from Discoglossus pictus, assembly GCA_027410445.1. Classification (NCBI taxonomy): domain Eukaryota; kingdom Metazoa; phylum Chordata; class Amphibia; order Anura; family Alytidae; genus Discoglossus; species Discoglossus pictus. The sequence goes on along the minus strand of CM050163.1, from coordinate 186,078,239 downwards.
GGAGCCCCTGGTCACAACTAATGTAACTTAAGTTCCAAAAAATACAGCTTAGAAAACATTGGCTTAGTAAACAATGAGAAGTCTAAATGCTACAAAAAAAAAACATTAAAGTGTATTTGCTGTATCTCTGTGAAACTCTATGAATTTAGCCAATTGTGATATCTCTAACATCTGGCATGAGAGTGGTCCTTGAGGGCCAAAGTGTTTTTTGTTTCTTTACTAGAGATGTCGTGAATAGTTCGCCGGCAGACTGTTCCCGGCGAACATAGCATGTTCGCGTTCGCAGCGAACTGCGAACATATGCGATATTCGACCCGCCCCCTATACTTTATCATTGAGCAAACTTTGACCCTGCAACTCACAGTCAGCAGACACATTCCAGCCAATCAGCAGCATACACTCCCTTCCAGAGCCTTCTACCTCAGGGACAGCAGCCATTTTGGAATCATAACTAACTTGCAGTCTTACTGAGAGGAGGCTGAGTGTAGGTGATACTGCATCAATAGGGAAAACCATAGCTAGGCTACTGTACACAGTGTGCAATACAGTCCTGAAGGACTCTTTTGATCTCTGCAGCAAGGACACCCCAGTGTCTCTTTCCCCACCTTATCATCATCCTCCCCTCACCTTAGCACCCAACCCTAACACCCCTCACACTTATCCCTAACACCTAACCCTAACATCCCTCACCCTAACACCTAACCCTAACACCCCTTACACTTAACCCTAACACCCCTCACCCTAACACCTAACCCTAACACCCCTCACACTTATCCCTAACACCCCTCACCCTAACCCTAACACCCCTCATACTTATCCCTAACACCCCTCACCCTAACCCTAACACCCTTCACACTTATCCCTAACACCTAACCCTAACATCTCTCACCCTAACACCTAACCCTAACTCCCTTTACACTTAACCCTAACACCCCTCAACCTAACACCTAACCCTAACACCCCTTACACTTATCCCTAACTCCCCTCACCCTAACCCTAACACCCCTCACACTTATCCCTAACACCCCTCACCTTAACACCTAACCCTAACACCCCTTACACTTATCCCTAACACCCCTCACCTTAACACCTAACCCTAACACCCCTCACACTTATCCCTAACACCCCTTACCCTAACCCTAACACCCCTCACACTTATCCCTAACACCTAACCCTAACATCCCTCACCCTAACACCTAACCCTAACACCCCTTACACTTATCCCTAACACCCCTCACCCAAACCCTAACACCCCTCACACTTATCTCTAACACCCCTCACCTTAACACCTAACCCTAACACCCCTTACACTTATCCCTAACACCCCTCACCCTAACACCTAACCCTAATACCCCTCACACTTATCCCTAACACCCCTCACCCTAACCCCAACACCCCTCACACTTATCCCTAACACCCCTTACCCTAACCCTAACACCCCTCACACTTATCCCTAACACCTAACCCTAACATCCCTCACCCTAACACCTAACCCTAACACCCCTTACACGAATCCATAACACCCATCAACCTAACACCTAACCCTAACATTCTCACACTTATCCCTAAGACCTAACACCCCCCACACTTATCCCTAACACCCCTCACCCTAACACCTAACCTTTATACCCCCTTACACTTATCCCTAACAGCCCTTACCCTAACACCTAACCCTAACATCCCTTATCCTAACACCCATCACACTTATCCCTAACACCCCTCACCCTAACACCTAACCCCCTCACCCTTATCCCTAACACCCCTTACCCTAACACCCCTCACACTTATCCCTGTGTCTCTTCCCCCCCCTTATCATCAAGGGAGGGGGGAGGATGATGAGGGAGGGGGGAAGAGACACAGGGGAGGATGATGAGGGAGGGGGAAACAGACACAGGGGAGGATGATGAGGGAGGGGTAAAGAGATACAGGGGAGGGTGATGAGGAAGGGGGAAAGAGACACAGGGGAGGATGATGAGGAAGGGGGAAAGAGACACAGGGGAGGATGATGAGGGAGGGGGGGAAGAGACACAGGGGAAGATGATGAGGGAGGGGGGAAACAGACACAGGGGAGGATTATGAGGGAGGGGGTAAAGAGATACAGGGGAGGGTAATGAGGAAGGGGGGAATGAGACAGGGGAGGATGATGAGGGAGGTGGAAACAGACACAGGGGAGGATGATGAGGGAGGGGGTAAAGACATACAGGGGAGGGTGATGAGGAAGGGTGGAAAGAGACACAGGGGAGGATGATGAGGGAGGGGGGAAGAGACACAGGGGAAGATGATGAGGGAGGGGGAAAAGAGACACAGGGGAGGATGATGAATGAGGGGGGAAAGAGACACATGGGAGGATGATGATGGAGGGGGGAAGAGACACAGGGGAGGATGATGAGGGAGGGGATAAAAAGATACAGGGGAGGATGATGAGGGAGGTGGGAGGATGATGAGGGAGGGGGAAGAGACACAGGGGAAGCTGATGAGGGAGGGGGAAAAGAGACACAGGGGAGGATGATGAGGGAGGGGGGAAACAGACACAGGGGCGGATGATGAGGGAGGGGGTAAAGAGACACAGGGGAGGATGATGAGGGAGGGGGGAAAGAGACACAGGGGAGGATGATGATGGAGGGGGAAGAGAAACAGGGGAGGATGATGAGGGAGGGGGTAAAGAGAAACAGGGGAGGATGATGAGGGAGGTGGGAGGATGATGAGGGAGGGGGGATGAGACACAGGGGAGGGTGATGAGGAAGGGGGGAAAAAGACACAGGGGAGGATGATGAGGGAAGGGGTAAAGAGATACAGGGGAGGATAATGATGGAGTGGGATGTTAGGTTATTTAGGCCCTTTATGGATTAAAACCAGACTCTGCATCAACTATGTAATTTTCCGTGGGAGTTTTGACATGGATCCCCCTATGGCAGGCCACAGTCCAGGTGTTAGTCCCCTTAAAACAACTTTTCCATCACTATTGTGGCCAGAAAGAGTCCCTGTGGGTTTTAAAATCCGCCTGCCCATTGAAGTCTATGGCGGTTCGCCGGGTTCTCCGGTTCGCGAACATTTGCAGCTGTTCGCGTTTGCTGTTCGCGAAACCAAAAATTTTATGTTCGCTACATCACTATTCTTTACGTATTTACTTGATTCAAATACATCTAATAAGTTAAACTTTTATAGTTTTTCGGGTCAAGGCCAGAGACATAATGTAGCTAGGTAGCCTGTCACACTTTTTAGGAATTGTGACATATTTAGTTAAAACTACTCTTGATGAAGCTTAATATTGAAAAGAAAGGCGAGAGCAACCAGATGGGATAATGAATATTGTAAGACAGGAACAGTAATCGGGCAAATAAATCTGCCAAAATGCATTATTAGTATCCAGTTAGAGAAAATTTATTAGCATATGCATCTTGGTATACGTTTTGAATCCCTGAGACTAATCCTCTTTTTTGGGGCTAATTAGCATTATTCAGCTGTGCTGACTAATGTTAGTAAGTGCAGTTGCCAGAGGGAGGTGAATGTTTATTTGTGCAAATACTGCGATCATGTAATGCATTATCATCTCCAGGGTGTTTTTTTAGTGGGGGCTGCACACATTATTCTTCTACCTTCTATTACTCAACCATATATAAACATAGCTCTAAATATGTATTTGCCATTTTCAACTAGGTTGTTCTATTAAGATATTTTGTTGAAAGAGACAGAAAGACATAGAGTGAGATAGAATAGGAAAGTATTGTGAAAACACACAAATCAGATTGAAAGAGGTCTAGAGAACAGGCTGAGACAGAACGACGAAGGAAGAGAAAAGTATAAACAGAGATACAGCAAAAGTGATGACTTGGCAAAAATAAGAAAGCTATGACTTTCCATATGGCAACTTCTAATACACAGAGCAGGACCAGAGCTGTCCTTTTGGTTCTTGCAGTCTTCTGGTGCAGCTTCTGGAGCAGGACCCAACAGGTCACGACTTCATGGTACAGTAAAAAGCAACATGCTCCCTGCAGAATGGAAGGAGGGAGGAAGTCCAACATGGAAGCCATTTAGAGGTACACAGAGGGAACTAGAATATTAATAATGAACAACTTTAAATAATTAGGCTGGTAGGGCTTTCATTATGCTACAGTGGATATAAAAAGTCTACACACTCCTGTTAAAATGTCAGTTTTCTGTGCTGTAAAAAAATTAGACAAAGATAAATAATTTCAGAACTTTTTCCACCTTTAATGTGACCTATAAACTGTACAACTCAATTGAAAAACAAACTGAAATATTTTAGGTAGAGGGAAAAAAATATATACAAATTAAATAATATGGTTGCATAAGTATGCACACCCTTAAACTAATACTTTGTTGAAGCACCGTTTGATTTCATTACAGCACTCAGTCTTTTTGGGTATGAGTCTATCAGCATGGCACATTTTGCCTTGGCAAGATTTGCTCACTCTTCTTTGCAAAAACACTCCAAATCTGTCAGATTGTGAGGGCATCTCCTGTGCACAGCCCTCTTCAGATCACCCCAAAGATTTTCAATCGGATTCAGGTCTGGGCTCTGGCTGGGCCATTCCAAAACTTTAATCTTCTTCTGGTGAGCCCATTCCTTTGTTGATTTGGATGTATGCTTTGGGTCGTTGTCATGCTGAAAGGTGAAGTTCCTCTTCATGTTCAGGTTTCTAGCAGAAGCCTGAAGGTTTTGTGCCAATATTGACTGGTATTTGGAACTGTTCATAATTCCCTCTATCTTAACTAAGGTCACAGTTCCAGCTGAAGAAAAACAGCCCCAAAGCATGATGCTGCCACCACCATGCTTCACTGTGGGTATGGTGTTCTTTTGGTGATGTGCATTGTTGTTTTTGCGCCAAACATATCTTTTGAAATTATGGCCAAAAAGTTCAACCTTGGTTTCATCAGACCATAACACCTTTTCCCACATGCTTTTGGGAGACTTCAGATGCGTTTTTGAAAATGTAGCCTGTCACGATCTGCTTCTTCTTGGGGGCTTGAAATGAACCTAGTTCAAACCTACCCCAGCAGAATCATGTAGTTCCTGTTCTCTGTGGCACAAAGATGGCCTCTGAAGAGGGCAAGGCCCAACAGCTACAGACAGAGAATACTGGATCCAGGTTACTTAGTGGCCCATAGCAAGACCACTCCCCAAGTCAGGATACAACACACAGAAATAGTCTCACACCTTGTTTATGTGAAAACTATCTCTCAACTAACTTTATTTTGGAAAACACCATCTTTTAAACATGCATACAAAATTACCAGGAGGGGCTACCTTTAGCCAGCCCCTAACTGCCTCTGGCCAATCAGGCAGGCTCCCTACGTGGGAACCATGAGACTCCTCCCAGGTCTGCCCACTAGGTGTGGCTACCTAATTCATTTGGTCTATGACTTTCAAGGGAGAAACATCTCCCTGCCCTCTGGACTTTGCCCTGATTCTCTGAGTGAGAATCCCTGTAGACCCCCTGGGGTTATGGTGCCTCTATGTCTGTGGAGATCCCTTTGTTCCTGACTACTATCATTTCAAGTGTTTACCTTCAGGACCATATGGGCAACTCCTGACTGAGAGTTTATACAATGGGGGAGGGTTGACTAATTAAAACGTAGCTATCACTCCATAATACAATATACAATATAATACTAACATATTATAACCCATAACATATTTCCCCATTAATATATTATACCTAGGATACATAATAACCATGTACAGGCAACATATAACACACAATAACACATAATCCCAATGTAACAATGTCATGCTCCCTTGGACATACTCACAAACCACTGACAATATGAGTCCTTAAACAATTAAATCATGACATAGCCTGGCTTGGATGTTTTTCTTCGTAAGAAAAGGCTTTCGTCTTGCCACTCTACCCCATAGCCCAGACATATGAAGAATACGGGAGATTGTTGTCACATGTACCACACAGCCAGTACTTGACAGATATTCCTGCAGCTCCTTTAATGTTGCTGTAGGCCTCTTGGTAGCCTCCCAGACCAGTTTTCTTCTTGTCTTTTCATCAAATTTGGAGAGAGCTCCAGTTCTTGGTAATGTCACTGTTGTGACATATTTTTTTCCACTTGATGATGACTGTCTTCACTGTTTTCCATGGTTTATCTAATGCCTTGGAAATTCTTTTGTAACCTTCTCCTGACTGATACCTTTTTACAATGAGATCCCTCTGATGCTTTGGAAGCTCTCTGTGGACCATGGCTTTTGCTGTGGGATGCGACTAAGAAAATTTGAGGAAAGACAAACTAGAGCAGCTGAACTTTATTTGGGGTTAATCAGAGGCACTTTAAATGATGGCAGGTGTATGCTGACTCCAATTTGACATGATTTGGAATGTGATTGCTTATTTCTGAACACAGCTACATCCCCAGTTATAAGAGGATGTGCAGACTTATGCAACCACATTATTTTTCTTTTTTTCTTCTTCCCTCCACCTAAAAGATTTCAGTTTGTTTTTAAATTGAGTTGTACAGTTTATAGGTCACATTAAAGCTGGAAAACATTCTGAAATGATTTATCTTTGTCTCATTTTTTTACAGCACAAAAACCTGACATTTTAACAGGGGTGTATTTTAACAGCGGTGTGTAGACTTTTTATATCCACTGTATATGCAATTTACACTCAAATATCATTACAATGTCCATGTAACATTTAAGAGTCATGCTATCAATTTGTAATGATATGGCAAACAATTAAGACTAATATCTCCAATTGATAGTTGTGCTTTATCTAGGTAGGATTTATCAATAACTACAACCAATATAATACAATCAATGACAATGTGTGTGGGTGCATAGATCAGCCTGTCATACTTTGCCTAATGTATATTTCAAAGCATTAGCAAAGTGGCCTTTTTAATAGATTTTAAAATAAAAGATGAAAGATGTCAAGAGTTTTCCATCAGATTTCAAAAACTTGTAAGACATCTGATGTTTGCCGTCTGTTAAATAACTTTCTGCTGATCTTTCTGTGTCTGACACTTAATTGGAGTATGGATGGCCTGTGTAGGTTCATTATTAAGAAATGACAGACTTAGCATGGAATGCTACTGTGCTGTGATATTTTATGTTCTTCTCTCTGCGTTTACATACTTTGCCATTCACTGACACTATTTTAAAAAAGAAATTGAGAGTATCTTCCCGATGACAGTAAACATCTAGAGAATTCTTATTTTCCTTTTGATGTTATAATTTAAGGACAGATGGTACAGGCTCAGCCATTCTTGAAGACATTAATCCTTGTGGAAAAACAGGCATTCCTGAAAGCATTTGAGAAGTGCTTATCCTCATTTACATATTAGCAGCTTGTCCCTAAATAAATACAAGAAATAAGGATATGTATATAAAGATGTTTTGCATTTTCTAAAATTACATATTCTAATTAATGTTATAATAAAATAAGCATGAGTAATTGAAAGATTATGTGTAAAATGTATAGTAAGATGTTGGGTTATTTAACTTAAACAGAAAATTAGTTTAATAGCAAATTAACTTAGGGCCTCATTCTATTATCCGCTGTAAATCGGCCGTAAGGCTGCGATTCCTTGCGGGGGTTCAGTTAACTCGCGATTCTATTATACGGCCCCGCAAGGATCTCCCCTTACGGCCGGCCGCATATCTTGAAACCGGCCGTAAGCTCTGAAATCTAAAAACGCAAAAATAAATTCAAGCCTGCACTGTACAGCTCTGTAAATGCTATGGATCATATTGGGGGACATGAGGATTAAAAGTAACCCCCTCTCAAGCTTGCACATCAGCCCAAACCCGAGTTCAAATTAACTGTTTATTTTCCGGCTGCGGCGTGGGCGTGTGTGAGGTGCTCCAAGCACTCTGGACTTTTTACATGTATATTTTACGTATATTAAAAAACAATTATTTTACGGATTTGAGTATAGGGTAATTATGTGCTATTTTTGCTAACACCGAATATCACTTTATAGACTCCGCAAAGTGCAGGATGGCTTTATTTGAGCTATTTTAGGTGCTTAATTGGTGCTAGCGGGACCTGTTTGCTGCAAGTAAGCTGCGGCTCGTTTTTAGCCTTGCAGACAGGGTTCCCGGAGCAATAGAATAGCAACCAGGCTTTTCTTACGGCCGATTTCCTTGCAGCCATTTTAGATCAAAGGATTTCCTCCGGCGCTTGCGGCCGCAAGAGATAGCAAGGCGCGGGCCGCAAGCCTGCCGGAGTCCCCGGCCGGAAGGGAAAAGAAGAGCCGGAAAGCTTGCGGCCGGTCCTTGCGGCCCCGCAGCGGCTGCGGCCGATAATAGAATGAGGCCCTTATTAATCAGTAATCTCTAATAGGGTTAACTCCATTTCAGTTTTAAAGATCTGACCATGAAAGTTGAAGTAAGAGCATTGCTTTTTATAGGACCACCAAGTTGTCATTTTTATAGTATGCTCTTATGAAGAATTTGACTCAATAATGTGCAAAATGTTTTGGAAAGTTTATCCTTTTTAACTGTTATATTTAATTTTGGATTTATATTTCATTTTGTGTTAATGGAAACATACATTTGATTTTATTTCTAATAGGATTAAAAAAAAGTAAACTTGTCCGGAATCACCTTACTTATCCCCCCTAATGCATACTGTAACACACATAAGATATTCAGATACATACACCATAGTAGCTCCTATTTTGCCAACTATTTTGGAATTATTTCTGATGTCAGAACATTTAGCATACTGTTATTATTATAGTTCATTTATAACACGCCGACATATTCCTTAGCGCTGTACATAAATTAAGTTCAGACAAAGATAAATACAAATTAACATATAGCAAAGCAAGGAGGGCCCTGTCTTTGAGCTAGGAATCCAATGTCCATGGTGAATTCCCAAAGTACTTAGGATAGAAACTTGCAGACTTACAATCTAAAGTAAGTAAATTATAAAAGAGGGAGAGAGACGTGATAAGCATGTTAAGGTGAAAGGTGATACGCTTCTTTAAAGAGATGCATTTTAAGTGAGGTTTTAAATGTTTTGAGGACAGAGGATAATCTGGTGGAGCAAGGCAAGGAGTTCCAGAGACTAGGGGCAGCATGAGAAAAGTCCTGGAGGTGGGAGTAAGAGGAGGTGACAAGAGTTGTAGAAAGAAGAAGGTCATTAGCAGAACGAAGAGGGCAGGTGCAGTAGTATTTGGAGATGCGAGGAGAGATGTATGGGGGAGTGTCAGAGGCATTCATAATGGATTGAAGTGGAGATAGTCGGGTGGTGGGTAGGCCAACAAGAAGCGAATTGCAGTAGTCTAGTCAAGAGATGATGAGAGAGTGTATTAGGATTTGAGTTGTGTCTTGTGTAAGATTGTGATGAATTCTGGAGATGTTTTTTAGATGGAGAAGACAAGATTTAGTTAGTGATTGTATGTGAGGGATGAAAAACAGAGCAGAGTCCAGTAGAACTCCAAGACGATGGGCTTGGCAGGTGGGGGTGATGATGTCATTGTTGTCAGTGAGAGAGATGTGAGGAATTGATGCTGTGGGAGATGAAGGGAAGAATAGGAGTTCAGTTTTAGAGATATTGAGTTTGAGATGGTGGGTGGACATCCAAGAGGATATACTAGAGAGGCAGTTGAAGACGTGTGTTAGAAGTGAAGGGAATAGATCTGGTGCTGAGAGGTAGATTTGAGTGTCATCTGCATAGAGATGATAATGAAGCCCAAAAAGTTTATTAGGGTACCAAGTGAGGATGTGTACCTGGAGAAAAGGAGGGGGCCTAGGACTGATCAATAATGTTGATTTAAAGAGTCATATTGATATTTGTTCTCAGAATTGTCCTTTAGTTAAATCCTTAACAGTAGAGGTTCATAATTGTGGTATGATGAATATTGTCTATCAGTTTTGTGGGGCTTATCATTACCAACAGGAAAGACACAGAGATGGCTAGATCGTTAGTTGCTGTCAAAAAGGTAAGGTAAGACTTCCACAAAGACAACAATTCCCACTATATTAAAAAAGCATTATGTTTTAGCTTACCGTATATACTCGAGTATAAGCCGACCCGAGTATAAGCCGAGGCACCCATTTTACCACAAAATACTGGGTAAAATGAGTGACTCGAGTATAAGCCGAGGGTGGAAAATGTGCTGCCCCCTGTGTCCCTCTTGTGCCATCTGTGTCCCCATCTCTCTCTGTGTCTCTTCTCCCCTCTCCCTTCCCTGTGTCTCTTCTCCCCTCTCCCTTCCCTGTGTCTCTTCCAACCTCTCCCTTCCCTGTGTCTCTTTCCCCCTCCCTTATCACCCTCCTCAACCCCACTCCTCAACCTCCCTCATTATCCTTAACCTCCCTCCTCATCCTCAACCTCCCTCCTCATCTTCCCTCCTCATCCTCAACCTCCCTCCTCATCCTCAACCCCCTCCTCGACCTCCCTCCTCATCCTCAACCCCCTCCTCAACCTCCCTCCTCATCCTCAACCTCCCTCCTCATCCTCCCTCCTCATCCTCAACCTCCCTCCTCATCCTTAATCCCCTCCTCAACCTCCCTCCTCATCCTCAACCCCCTCCTCAACCTCCCTCCTCATCCTCCCTCCTCAACCCCCCCCATCCTCAACCCCCCTCCTCAACCCCCCCATCCTCATCGTCTCCCCTCAACCCCCCATCCTCAACCCCCATCCTCAACCCCTCCTCCTCATCCACAACCTCCCTCCTCAACCTCAACCTCCCTCCTCATCCTCAAGCTCCCTCCTCATCCTCAAGCTCCCTCCTCAACCTCAACCTCCCTCCTCATCCTCAACCTCCCTCCTCATCCTCAACCCCCTCCTCAACCTCCCTCCTCATCCTTCCTCCTCAACCTCCCTCCTCATCCTTCCTCCTCAACCCCCATCCTCATCCTCTCTCCTCAATCCCCCATCCTCAACCCCTCCTCCTCATCCTCAACCTCCCTTCTCATCCCCAACCTCCCTCCTCAACCCCCCCAATCCTCAACCTCTTCCTCAACCCCCCATCCTCAACCCCTTCCTCAACCTCCCTCCTCAACCCCCCATCCTCAACCCCCTCCACAAGCCCCTCATCCTCATCCTCCCTCCTCAACCTCCCAATCCTCATCCTCAACCCCCTCCTCAACCCCCCATCCTCATCTTCTCTCCTAAACCCCCCTCCTCAACCCCTCCTCCTCATCCTCAACCTCCCTCCTCATCCTCAACCTCCCTCCTCATCCTCCCTCCTCATCCTCAACCTCCCTCCTCAACCCCCCATCCTCAACCCCCTCCTCAACCTTCCTCCACAATCCCCCCATCCTCAACCCCCTCCTCAACCTTCCTCCTCAACCCCCCTATCCTCAACCCCCTCCTCAACCCCTCATCCTCATCCTCAACCCCCATCCTCAACCTCCCTCTTCAACCTCAACCCCCCTCCTCAACCTCAACCTCAACCCCCTCAGCCCCAACCCACCTCCTCAACCTCAACACCCCTCAACCTCCCCCCTCAATCCCCCTTAACCCCAACCCCCATCCTCAACCTAATCCCTCCTCAACCCCCCTCCTCCACCTAAACCCCCCAAAATACCTCCCCCTCTCCCCTCACTTACCTGCTCTTGCTCCGGCCTCCGCTCCTTGACCCGGCGCCGGCGCACATGTGACATCACATGCGCGCCGCGTCATTAGCATATACCGGGTGCACCCGGTATATGCCAATGACGCGGCGCACATGTGACATCACATGTGCGCCGGCGGCGGGTTGGGGAGCGGAGGCCGGAGCAAGAGCAGGTAAGTGAGGGGAGGGAAAGAGACACGGGGGTAGAGAGACACACGGGGGGTTAGAGACACACGGGGGGATAGAGACACACGGGGGGGATAGAGACACGGGGGGGTTAGAGAGACACGGGGGGGTTAGAGAGACACGGGGGGGAGAGTGACTCGAGTATAAGCCGAGGGGCCCTTTTTTACCTTAAAAAAAGGGCTGAAAAACTCGGCCTATACTCGAGTATATACAGTACTTTCCCTAATTACCAAAATTTCAAAATAAACATAAAATCTTATAATAGTGCCTTATCTTTTTTTATCTATGGGTACAACATTAGCTGGTAATGTGCCAGGACATGGCCCTTACTGCTTCAAAGTACAAGGACACATTTACCATTGTACTTTTCATTTACATTCAGAAGAAGAGGAGCACAGAAAATGTGCTCAACTATATGTACTAGATACAATGAAAGTAGTTGAACAACGTATGCAGCTTCAAGAAAAAAAAAATGCTTAGCCATTGTTTTTATAGAGCTTGATAAAATTATGGCTGAAAACCCGTACACTCAAGGTTATAAAGAAATGTCAGAACTAGAACAAGAACAACAAATTCATGCAGAAATACATCAATTACCAATCCCAAACGTCCATATGTTTCTTAAAAGAGATCGCCATACTGATAAACGCTGTTATAATTTACCAACATCAAATGAGGTTGCAATGGTCTTTCACAAAGGTGAGGGAGAACCACCATTTCAGAGGGATATTAGAATATATCCCAGAAATGAGGAGCAACCTTTCATTAACATAAGTATCTTACGTACTAATTTGGATCCAATGACATATCCCATTTTTTCCCCACTGGGGAAGCCGGATGGCAACTCAAATTAACACTTGACACTTACCCAAATTCAAAAGTACGTGTCAGAAATAATATTTCCATGCTTGTAATTTAAAGTGGCTCAAACTGCAATTCGAGATGGATTCAATCCCATTTTATGTGGTGGAAAACTGACACAACAATGGATCATTGATGCATATTTGCAAGTTGAGGCAAATAATTTAAATTTCATAAAATATCAACAAGATAAACTAAGTGTCGAACAGTATTGTGAACTGATGGATTATGCCGCTGAGGTAGCTACAAACAGAGAGTGTGAGGAATTGACTCTGCTGGGATTCGAACCCTGGTTTGCATGTTGCTGGACCTCTTCCCTACGGGTAGGTGGAAGAACTGTGCATAGTGGATTTAAACTGCCAGTCCCATGTCAGTGTCAAATATACAAATTACATCATTACAAGCAAAGAAAAATAAAAAAAAGTAAATTATAATAGATGAGGCTACAATGATGTCATGCCATGCTATACAATGTATTGAGCGTTTGTTGCGTGAAGTCATGGATAATGAATTGCCATTTGGTAGAAAGGTCATATGGTTAGGTGGAGATTTTAGGCAAACATTGCCTGTCGTTGTACATGGAAATCGAACAGACATTGTTTACCCATCTTTAATTACAACAAAACATGGGATCAGAAGGACAAAATGAATTCAATGATTGGCTCATTAAAATTGGAGAAGGAAAAACTGAGTGAATTAATAATTTATCCATTGATACCGTGGAAATTCCATTGCAAATGATTTGCAAACAGGACATCATATCGGCTATATTTTAAAAATACAATAACTAATGAGAATTATGCAGAACTTGCAAACAAAGTAATATTAACATACAAAATTAAAGATGCATTACTTTTGAAAAATGTAATATTAAAATTAATAGATGCACCACAAAGAAATTATCACAGTGTTGATTGTGTACTTGGTGATGACAAAGAAAGTCAGACAAACTTTTCAACTGAATTTATTAATTCATTAACTCCATCTGGAATGCCACCACACATTTTGCAGCTAAAAAAGGTGCGTTTGTTATGTTACTTCGAAATATGAACACCAAAAAAAGGACTATGCAATGGGACCAGATTAATTGTTCAAGAATTAAAAGACCATTTCATAAATGCTGAAATTCTAAATGGTACCCATAAAGGTGAGAGAATTTTCATACCAAGAATAGATTTGGCACCAAGTGAAAGTAGCCTTCCTTTTGTACTTCAAAGGAGACAATTTCCTATCATCATGGCATTTGCTATGACGATTAATAAACCACAAGGACAAACTTTTAAATATTTTGGTATCTTTTTAGAAGAACCAGTATTTGCCCATGGCCAACTGTATGTTGCATTTTAAAGATGCAAAAATTACAGTTTATATTAAAAAAAACAAAGTCAGGGTGATTTATTAGATGATGGGAGAATTTTTACAAAAAAGATTGTCTACTATGTGGTGCTGTAACTTAAATTACAAAAAAGGATAATAATGCAACAGATGTACAGAAAAAAGGAACAGTGCTTTGATCTCAATGACAAATTCACAAAAGAAAACCCAACAAACATAGAGAACAGTGGTTTCATTCGAACTTTGATGTCACTCGGACTCTTTATAGAGGACCACTATTTCTCATAGGAAACTCTATAAAATGGCAAAAAACATAGAGAACAGTGGTTTTACTTCCAATATGAACTTTTATGTCACTGGGACTCTTTTTAGAGGACCACTATTTCACATAAGAAACTCTATGTGCCATTTTCAAATAACTACAAGAATAACAAAAAACAAGTGAAAAAATAAAATAAAATAAAGAGTAACAAAGTAACATATTGGAATGTCTTGGAAGGGGCCTTTTGGCTTGATTGGCCTCACAAAACAGTTACGTTGCATTTTCTTACAATTCCAGTTTAAATATTAGTACATTAACTGTTTGTACTGTTAAAATTGTATTTTATAATGTGTGGAAAGTTGTTCCATTGTATGTAATTAAGGTTTCATGTTAGTAGAAGGATGATCATTTGTTGGACAATTGAAATGTATAATTAAATAGAAACGATTGATCCAGGGAGTAATCCAACCGCCAGTTACTGGGGTCAGGAAGGATTTTTTTTTTCACCTTTGACATAATTGGCTAAGTTTCACAGGGGGGGTGTTTCACTTTGCCTTCCTTTGGATTCAATATTCAAGATCACTGCATTTTCATAAAATTCAAGTTAAAATGTTATTACATTACGCTAATGTTTTCATTGTTAAAATTTTATTTTACAAGGTTTAAAAAGGTTTTTTTTGTATGTTATTAAGGGTTCATATCAGTAAGAGGATGATCATTTGTTGGAAAATTGAAATGTCTAATAAAATATAGAGTAATGATCCAGGGAATACCGATCACCAATTACTGGGGTCAGGAAGGAATACAATTTGTTTTCCCTCTTTGACACAATTGGATAAGTTTCACTGGGGAGGTTTTCTGTTTGCCTTCCTCTGGTTTTAATACCTATGTGGTTTAACAGTATTTGAAATACAAGTTGCATGTTACAAAGCATTATGTAATGGTTTATAATACTCATTCATACAAAATTGACCCATTGTTATATTAGTCCTGCATAGCAATTAAAAATGTTAATATTGTTAAAAAAGGATGGTTTGCCAGTTCTTGAACTACAAGTTGCATGGTAAAAAGCATTATGTCAGGGTTTACAATACAGATTCATTGTTATATTACTCCTGCATAGCTGACAATTAAAAATGTTAATATTGTTAAAAAAAGATGGTTTACCTTGAACTACAAGTTGCATGTTAAAAAAATAAACACATTTACTACAATTGTTGTACTTATTAGTACATAACTAGTGATGTCACGAACAGTTCACCGGAGAACTATTCGCGGCAATTATCGCATGTTCGCGTTCACAACGAACGGCGAACATATGCACTTTTCGGTCCACCCCCTATTCTTTATCATTGAGGAAACTTTGACCCTGCACCTTACAGTCAGCAGACACACTCCAGCCAATCAGCAGCATACACTGCCTTCCAGAGCCTTCCATCTGTATGACAGCCTCCATTTTAGAATCATTCTGTAGCTGCATTCGTGGAGATATATTCTACCTGCTCTTGATTTAATAGGGAAATAGATAGCCAGGCTGTGTATTTAGCTTTAACTACATGCCTGAAGGACTCCTTTGATATCTGCTGCAAGGACAGCAACCCCAAAAGCCCTTTTTAGGGCTCGAACATCATTTATTTTATTTTATTATTTTTTCTGCTGATTTAATAGGGAAATAGATAGCCAGGCTGTGTATTTAGCTTTAACTACACACCTAAAAGACTCCTTTGATATCTGCTGCAAGGACAGCAAACCAAAAAGCCCTTTTTATTTTATCTTATTACTTTTTTCTGTGTAATCTAATTACATATGCCAGCCTGCTAGCGTGTGTGTGAGGCCTATTGCATCTAGTCTGCCAACTTTTGCCAGTGCGCAGTGACACTCATATCTTGTGCCACCGTAGTGTGCAGTGAAATAAAACAACCTTTTTTTACTGTAATCGATTGAATATCAGTAGCCTGCATAAAGGCGTGTGTGTGAGGCCTATTGCATCTAGTCTGCCAAATTTTGCCAGTGTGCAGTGACACTCATATCTAGTGCAACCGTAGTGTGCAGTAAAATAAAACAAACCTTTTTTTATTGTAATCAATTGAATATCAGTAGCCTGCCTACAGGTGTGTGTGTGAGGCCTATTGCATCTAGTCTGCCAACTTTTGCCAGTGCACAGTGACACTCATATCTAGTGCAACCGTAATGTGCAGTGAAATCAAACAACCCTTTTTTTACTGTAATCGATTGAATATCAGTAGCCTGCCTACAGGCGTGTGTGTGAGGCCTATTGCATCTAGTCTGCCAACTTTTGCCAGTGCACAGTGACACTCATATCTAGTGCAACCCTAGTGTGCAGTAAAATCAAACAACCCTTTTTTTACTGTAATCGATTGAATATCAGTAGCCTGCCTAAAGGCGTGTGTGTGAGGCCTATTGCATCTAGTCTGCCAACTTTTGCCAGTGCACAGTGACACTCATATCTAGTGCAACCCTAGTGTGCAGTAAAATCAAACAACCCTTTTTTTACTGTAATCGATTGAATATCAGTAGCCTGCCTAAAGGCGTGTGTGTGAGGCCTATTGCATCCAGTCTGCCAAATTTTGCCAGTGTGCAGTGACACTCATATCTAGTGCAACCGTAGTGTGCAGTGAAATAAAACAAACCTTTTTTTACTGTAATCAATTGAATATCAGTAGCCTGCCTACAGGCGTGTGTGTGAGGCCTATTGCATCTAGTCTGCCAACTTTTGCCAGTGCACAGTGACACTCATATCTAGTGCAACCGTAATGTGCAGTGAAATCAAACAACCCTTTTTTTACTGTAATCGATTGAATATCAGTAGCCTGCCTACAGGCGTGTGTGTGAGGCCTATTACATCTAGTCTGCCAACTTTTGCCAGTGCACAGTGACACTCATATCTAGTGCAACCGTAGTGTGCAGTGAAATCAAACAACCCTTTTTTTACTGTAATCGATTGAATATCAGTAGCCTGCCTACAGGCGTGTGTGTGAGGCCTATTGCATCTAGTCTGCCAACTTTTGCCAGTGCACAGTGACACTCATATCTAGTGCAACCGTAGTGTGCAGTGAAATCAAACAACCCTTTTTTTATTGTAATCGATTGAATATCAGTAGCTTGCCTACAGGCGTGTGTGTGAGGCCTATTGCATCTAGTCTGCCAACTTTTGCCAGTGCACAGTGACACTCATATCTAGTGCAACCGTAGTGTGCAGTAAAATCAAACAACCCTTTTTTTACTGTAATCGATTGAATATCAGTAGCCTGCCTAAAGGCGTGTGTGTGAGGCCTATTGCATCCGGTCTGCCAACTTTTGCCAGTGCACAGTGACACTCATATCTAGTGCAACCGTAGTGTGCAGTGAAATCAAACAACCCTTTTTTTACTGTAATCGATTGAATATCAGTAGCCTGCCTAAAGGCGTGTGTGTGAGGCCTATTGCATCTAGTCTGCCAACTTTTGCCAGTGCGCAGTGACACTCATATCTAGTGCAACCGTAGTGTGCAGTGAAATCAAACAACCCTTTTTTTACTGTAATCGATTGAATATCAGTAGCCTGCCTACAGGCGTGTGTGTGAGGCCTATTGCATCTAGTCTGCCAACTTTTGCCAGTGCACAGTGACACTCATATCTAGTGCAACCGTAGTGTGCAGTGAAATCAAACAACCCTTTTTTTACTGTAATTGATTGAATATCAGTAGCCTGCCTAAAGGCGTGTGTGAGACCTATTGCATCTAGACTGCCAACTTTTGCCAGTGCGCATTGATACTCATATCTAGTGCAACCGCAGTGTGCAGTGAAATAAAACAACCCTTTTCTTACTGTAATCGATTGAATATCAGTAGGCTGCCTACAGGCGTGTGTGTGAGGCCTATTGCATCCAGTCTGCCAACTTTTGCCAGTGCACAGTGACACTCATATCTAGTGCAACCCTAGTGTGCAGTGAAATCAAACAACCCTTTTTTTACTGTAATCGATTGAATATCAGTAGCCTGCCTAAAGGCGTGTGTGTGAGGCCTATTGCATCTAGTCTGCCAACTTTTGCCAGTGCGCAGTGACACTCATATCTAGTGCAACCGTAGTGTGCAGTGAAATTAAACAACCCTTTTTTTTACTGTAATCGATTGAATATCAGTAGCCTGCCTACAGGCGTGTGTGTGAGGCCTATTGCATCTAGTCTGCCAAATTTTGCCAGTGCACAGTGACACTCATATCTAGTGCAACCGTAGTGTGCAGTGAAATCAAACAACCCTTTTTTTACTGTAATCGATTGAATATCAGTAGCCTGCCTAAAGGCGTGTGTGTGAGGCCTATTGCATCTAGTCTGCCAACTTTTGCCAGTGCACAGTGACACTTATATCTAGTGCAACCGTAGTGTGCAGTGAAATCAAACAACCCTTTTTTTACTGTAATCGATTGAATATCAGTAGCCTGCCTACAGGCGTGTGTGTGAGGCCTATTGCATCTAGTCTGCCAACTTTTGCCAGTGCACAGTGACACTCATATCTAGTGCAACCGTAGTGTGCAGTGAAATTAAACAACCCTTTTTTTACTGTAATTGATTAAATATCAGTAGCCTGCCTAAAGGCGTGTGTGTGAGGCCTATTGCATCTAGTCTGCCAACTTTTGCCAGTGCGCATTGATACTCATATCTAGTGCAACCGCAGTGTGCAGTGAAATAAAACAACCTTTTTCTTACTGTAATCGATTGAATATCAGTAGCCTGCCTACAGGCGTGTGTGTGAGGCCTATTGCATCTAGTCTGCCAACTTTTTCCAGTGCACAGTGACACTCATATCTAGTGCAACCGTAGTGTGCAGTGAAATCAAACAACCCTTTTTTTACTGTAATCGATTGAATATCAGTAGCCTGCCTAAAGGCGTGTGTGTGAGGCCTATTGCATCTAGTCTGCCAACTTTTGCCAGTGCGCAGTGACACTCATATCTGGTGTCACAGTAGCTTGCACGCATAGTACCACTAATCGTAAAAAAAATGACAGGCAGAGGCAGGCCACCCCGCAGGGGCCGTTGTGGTCGTGGTGCTGTGATTCCCTTTGGCCCTAGAATAATGCCCAGTATTCAGAGGCAACGTACCCTGAACTTGAACAGTTTTGAGGACATGGTTGACTGGCTAACACAGGACACCCAATCTTCTACAGTTTCCGCTCTGAACCTAGACGCACCATCCTCCTCCAGCTTACCTTCAGGCACCTCTCTAGTTACCACTCGCCCGCCTGCCACCAACACTAGCACCACATCCGCTTCAATTGATCCGTCAGCAGAGTTATTTACAGATCCGTTGGAAGAAATGAGTGATGCACAAACATTAGTGCCAGAGGATGTAGATAACAGGGATATGTCCCAGTCAGGCAACATTACACACATGGACGTACGGTCTGATGATGATGATGATGTTGTACCCGGTGCTGCTTCCTTTGTTGAGTTGTCATATACAAGTGAAGCGGTTGATGATGACTATGCGTCCGAGGATGTCACATGGGTGCCCTCTATAAGAGAAGAAGAACAGGAGGAAAGTTCAGATGGGGAGACAGAGAGGAGGAGGAGACGAGTTGGAAGCAGCTGGAGGTCGTCGAAAGTAGCTAGTGGCACAGTCAGACAGCATGCATCGGCACCCGGGGTCAGCCAGACAGCACGCCAGTCAACGCATGCTTTTGCCACCACCAGAATGCTGTCATTGCAGAGCTCAGCAGTGTGGCAATTTTTTCGTGTGTCTGCCTGTGACAACAGTGATGCCATTTGCAACCTGTGCGAAAAGAAACTGAGTCGTGGGAAGTTCAACACCCACCTAGGTACAACTTCTTTACAAAGGCACATGATGTCACATCACAAACGCCTATGGGATCAACACATCAGTACAAGCAGCACACAAAGTCATAGCCGCCATCCTCCTCCTGGTCCAGCATCTTCAGCCACGTCAACCACTGCTGCCCTGCTTGCCCCCTCTCAAGCATCCGCCACTCCGTGTCTCGCCCTGAGCAGTCCCTGCTTATCTGCCCACAGTCAGGTGTCTGTCAAGGACATGTTTGAGAGTAAGAAGCCAATGTAACAAAGTTACCCTCTTGCCCGGCAACTGACAGCTGGCTTGTCTGAACTCTTAGCCCGCCAGCTTTTACCATACAAGCTGGTGGAGTCTGAGGCATTCAAAACATTTGTAGCTATTGGGACACCGCAGTGGAAGGTACCTGGCCGAAATTTCTTTGCACAAAAGGCAATCCCCAACCTGTACTCGATAGTGCAAAAGGAAGTAATGGCATCTCTGGCACACAGTGTTGGGGCAAGGGTCCATCTGACCACGGATACCTGGTCTGCAAAGCATGGTCAGGGCAGGTATATCACCTACACTGCGCATTGGGTAAGCCTGGCTGCCAAGCATGTAATACGTGGCTCTGCAGAGGAGTTGGTGACACTGCCACGACTTGCAGGCAGGCCTGCTGCCACCTCCTCTACTCCTCCTACTCCATCCTCTTCCATAACCTCCTCGGCTGAGTCCTCTTCTGCTGCTGCTTTGTCTTGCTCCACATCAACGGCACCCCCCCAGCTCCACAGGTACTATTCCACATCCCGGATACGGCAGTGTCACGCCGTCTTGGGGTTGACTTCCCTGAAAGCAGAGAGTCACACCGGACCAGCACTCCTGTCCGCCCTGAATGCACAGGTGGATCAATGGCTGACTCGGCACCAACTGGAGATCGGCATTGAATTTGGGCAAGTTGATGGCACACGTGTAATCTGATTGTACAACGCTTTGTGCATAAGCACCCAGGCTTACCGGACATCCTGAAGCAGGCCAGGAAGGTGTGTGCCCATTTCAGGCGTTCCTACATGGCCATGGTGCACTTTACAGATATCCAGCGGAGAAACAACATGCCAGCGAGGCGCTTGATTTTAGACAGCCCGACACGTTGTAATTCAACACTCCTAATGTTCGACCGCCTGCTCCAACAAGAAAAGGCTGTTAACGAGTATTTGTATGACCGGGGTGCTAGGACAGCCTCTGCGGAGCTGGGGATTTTTTTGCCACGTTACTGGACACTCATGCGCAATGCTTGTAGGCTTATGCGTCCTTTTGAGGAGGTGACAAACCTGGTCAGTCGCACCCAGGGCACCATCAGCGACATCATACCATTTGTTTTCTTCCTGGAGCGTGCCCTGCGAAGAGTGCTGGATCAGTCCGTAGATGAGCTTGAAGAGGAAGAGGAAGAGTTGTGGTCACCATCACCACCAGAAACAGCCTTATCAGCATCGCTTGCTGGACCTGCGGCAACGCTGGAAGTGGATTGTGAGGAAGAGGAGGAAGACCAACCACAACAGGCATCCCAGGGTGCTCGTTGTCACCTATCTGGTACCAGTGGTGTTGTACGTGGCTGGGGGGAAGAACATACCTTCAGTGAGATCACCGAGGACGAGGAACGGGACATGACTAGCTCGGCATCCAACCTTGTGCAAATGGGGTCTTTCATGCTGTCGTGCCTGTTGAGGGACATGCAGAGCTTTTTAAGTCCTTTGCATCGCCACAGCCCTTCGAGGTCCACCCTCAGAGAACGACTCGACCGTCAGGTAACAGACTACCTCGCCATAACTACCGATATTGACACTATGAGGAGCGATGAACCCCTTGACTACTGGGTGTGCACGCTTGCCCTGTGGCCTGAGCTATCCCAATTTTCCATAGAACTTCTGTCCTGCCCCGCTTCAAGTGTCCTGTCAGAAAGGACCTTCAGTGAAGCAGGAGGTTTTGTCACTAAGAAGAGAAGTCGCCTAGGTCAAAAAAGTCTAGATTACCTCACCTTTATTAAGATGAATGAGGGATGGATCCCGAAGGGACTGATAGTGGGCGATACATTCGATTTAAAAAGGCCTGCTGTATTTTATCCCTGAATGCCGGATGACTTGCGTGACTTATCCGCAACCAACTAGGGTTCAAGACGCAATGTTTTAGGGCACTTTCTGCCTGGCAAACTAACATCAATTTTTCTGGTCGCTGCAACAATACCTAATTTTTGCATTTAAATTATTTTATTTTAGAAGGCGTACAGCATGTAATGAAAAATAAAGCATTTTTGAACAGTCTTGCATAACAGTTGTGCAAAAATACATATTTACAATAGGGACATTTTGTGAAAGTTAGCTGGCTATTCCTTCTTATTTTTACTTTTTAGGTAAATCATTTTTCTTATTTTTTACTGTGATTGCAATTTAAGAGATACCTAAAACATGGTAAAACAGACAATAGTAAAGATTATATCTGCAGGAAACACCAAAGTCCTATTAGCTATCATCCCTCCAGCAGTATTAGCTTATTATTTACAATATCTAACCTGGGCAATCACCCTTCAGTTACCCAAGGACAGGCTTCAGTAAGCGACCTCTCCTTTCCTGGGATGATTTTGCTGCCGGTTGCTTCTGAAGGGTCTCCAGGGCTCCCCCACTCCAGTCCTTCCCCCAGTGTCGATTCAACCAGTAACAAATGTTTTATATTTGTAAAGCTACCCAATGATCGCCCTTGATAGAGGTTTATCTTTACAAATTTTGGAGAACCAATTTAAGACCGGTGTCCCCTGTTTCTGGATCAGGGAGTGTGTGAAATGCCTCAGCCTACAGTAATTGTAATGTTCTGACAGCGGTAGCTCATGCTTGTCCCTCAGTTCCTCATAGGTGAGCATCTGGCCCTTTACTAACCAGTCTCCCAGTCTATCCAGTTTCCTTGACTTTCACCAGTGTTGTGATGTTGTGCTCATGTGTTTTGGGGCCTGAGGGTGGTCAAGAATTGGGGTCATTTGGGTGGATCCAGGGAACAAACCCGTGTGTTTCTTGGCCCATTTCCAGTATGATAGTGAGTGTCTGATTAGGGGGTTTGGCGAGTTTTTAAAGCTCTGAGGCAATTCTGATAGCCAAGCCACCTTGTCCCAGGTTAAGGGCCTTAAAGTGTGGTTCTCTAAATACACACAGGCCGGTTGATGACATATAGAATGTGCTATTGGAAGGAAAGATAGGTGACGGAACAGGTATTAAACTGATAGGAATGAATAGTACAACTTAATACACCTCTCCTATCTGGTGGCACCTTAGATTGCACGTACAGTGCCCCAAATTCGAAGTAGGAGGTCCAACCAAGCATCTTTTTCCATCTCCCTGTTCCAAAAATCCATGCCATATACACGTCCCCTGATAGGTAACATAACAGGTATTAAACTGATAGGAATGAGTATTACAACTTAATACACCTCTCCTATCTGGTGGCACCTTAGATTGCACGTGCAGTGCCCCAAATTAGAAGTAGGAGGGCCAACCAAGCATCTTTTTCCATCTCCCTGTGGCAAAAATCCATGCCATATACACGTCCTCTGATAGGTAATGTAACAGGGATTAAACCGATAGGAATAGTACTACTTAACAGTACACACCTTATAATAACGCAGACAGAGGCAACGCATATAATCTTCCATGCTGTGCAGTGGAAGCCCCCAGACTCTGACCTGTGTATAATATTCCATGCTGGGCAGTGGAAGTCCCCAGACTCTGACCTGTGTATAATATTCCATGCTGTGCAGTGGAGGCCCCCAGACTATGACCTGTGTATAATATTCCATGCTGGGCAGTGGAAGCCCCCAGACTCTGACCTGTGTATAATATTCCATGCTGTGCAGTGGAAGCCCCCAGACTCTGACCTGTGTATAATATTCCATGCTGGGCAGTGGAAGCCCCCAGACTCTGACCTGTATATAATCTTCCATGCTGGGCAGTGGAAGCCCCCAGACTCTGACCTGTGTATAATCTTCCATGCTGGGCAGTGGAAGCCCCCAGACTCTGGGAGTCTGAAGAAGAGGAGTCAGAGGAGGAAGGTGGCTTTGAGGAGGTGGAAGACCAAACACAGCAGGCGTCCCAGGGGGCTTGTTGTCACCTTTCGGGGACCCTTGGTGGCTGGGTGGAGGAAGAGACATTCAATGACATCAGTGAGGACAAGGAACGGGACATGGCTAGCTTGGTATCCAATCTTGTGCAAATGGGGAGTTTGCGGTTGTGCAAAGGGACTGTTTGCGGTTGTTTGCGGTGCATTAAACGGGGAAATTGGTCTGTCACTGTAAAGCGGGTGTAACCCTTACACTACCTGATCGATACAACCTCATACCTGATGTTTTAAAGCATGTTATTCCAAACAATTTAGGAATGTTAGGTGATGTATGCCCTTTATGGCTTAAAACCAGACTCTGCATCAACTATGTAATTTTCCGTGGGAGTTTTGCCATGGATCCCCCTCCGGCATGCCACAGTCTAGGTGTTAGTCCCGTTGAAACAACTTTCCCATCACTATTGTGGCCAGAAAGAGTCCCTGTGGGTTTTGAAATTCGACTGCCCATTGAAGTCTATGGCGGTACGCCGATGTTCGTCCGTTCGCGAACAGTAGATGGAATTCGTGTCCGCGGTTCGCGAACCGAAAATTTGATGTTCGCGACATCACTATACATAACAAATTAGACATGTAAAATAACCACATAGGGCGGCAAACAACATTCACAGCGTACACATTTTATTACCGTAATTTTGTTGACGGGCAAGTCGCTAGTTAGATATAATAGTTTGGCTGCAGAACCCAGTTCCCTCAGTACCCTTGGATGTATTCCATAAGGACCTTGGGCTTTATTAACATTATTTTTTTTCAAACTCTTTTGGATTTATTCCTTTGTTAACCAATTATTTGATGAAGGAAGTGTAGCCCCCCTTTGTTATAGTAAACAGACTTAAAACTTTAGATTTCTTGGCTGTTATTAGTGTTACTTGCGCTTTTTTACACAATGAATAGTGAGGTAAATGGCCCAAGTGAGGGATGCATATATTTTAGAAAAAAATATGCACCATTAGGGTCTGTAATCACCATTCTGTATGATATGTTAGCTATGTTTTAGATATCCTCTGTTAATATTTGCACAATGCTCCATATCCACATATATTCTGTAGAACTGACACTCTAGATTTCTATTGTTTAGGCAGAATTTGAGAGAAAACAACAGGAGTAACTGGAGAAGGACGAAGCTGGCCTGGTCTGGAGAACAAAGGTTTATTCTTAAACGGGGAACTTACCTTTACAAGACAGACTTTTCAAAGGCAAAGTAGGATCTTTCTCCAAAAGAGAAAATGTTAGGTGTATGCATACGTCCTGGAATTAATAAGGACATTTCTAGCTTTTTTTGTCTGGTTATGATTCTGCTGCAGTGGTAATTTCTTATACCTCTTTCTCCCTCTTTTTGACCTATTTTATTGCTGTCTCTTCCTCTTTGCTCACCATCTCGACCTTTTGCTTATAACTGGCCTCTGACTATAAAACTTGCCCAGATCCCTACAATATGACTAAATGGAAGAGCAGGTCCCAGTAGAATAATCCTCACTTTATGCTCCACACCAACTAGCATTCCAAGACAAAAACACCAATGACTTAATCAAAGATAGATGCCTGACTAAAAAGACAATATATTCAAAACCCTAGGGGACAACCACCAATTATTGGTCAATGATCTGACATTAACAAGGGTTAACAGGATGTTCTCAGTGGGTGAATCAGAAAGGCTGACTGACAGGTAAATAATGCAATCTTCAATGTATGTTTACTTTTGGAAAATGCAAACATTTGTAATAACATTTAACTGGTAAAATATGTATTAATCCCTATAGTTCTAAATTACACTATAGTTCTAAAGAACGCTCATAATGTTCTAACAACACCATATTTTATCTAGGCATTAATTAATAATGTTTCTATCTAATGATTGTCAAGTAATATTTAGTATTAAACAGTAAACTTTAAATAACTTATGACATGTTATCTATTAGCGAGACTTTGTTGTAATTTATTTTCTTAACAATTAACTGTAAACATTGTACATCCATGAATATATATATATATATATATATATATATATATATATATATATATATATATATATATATATATATATATATATATATATATATATACAGTGGATATAAAAAGTCTACACACCCCTATTAAAATGTCAGGTTTCTGTGCTGTAAAAAATGAGACAAAGATAAATCATTTCAGAACTTTTTCAACTCAATTGAAAAACAAACTGAAATCTTTTAGGTGGAGGTAAGAAAAATAAAAAATAAAAATAATGTGGTTGCTTAAGTCTGCACACCCTCTTATAACTGGGGATGTAGCTGTGTTCAGAATTAAGCAATCACATTCCAAATTGTGTTAAATAGGAGTCAGCATACACCTGCCATCATTTAAAGTGCCTCTGATTAAACCCAAATAAAGTTCAGCTGCTCCAGTTGGTCTTTCCTGAAATGTTCTTAGTCGCATCCCACAGCAAAAGCCATGGTCCACAGAGAGCTTCCAAAGCATCAGAGGGATCTCATTGTTAAAAGGTATCAGTCAGGAGAAGGGTACAAAATAATTTTCAAGGCATTAGATATACCATGGAACACAGTGAAGACAGTCATCATCAAGTGGAGAAAATATGGCACAACAGTGACATTACCAAGAACTGGAGCTCCCTCCAAAATTGATGAAAAGACATGAAGAAAACTGGTCTGGGAGGCTACCAAGAGGCCTACAGCAACATTAAAGGAGCTGCAGGAATATCTGTCAAGTACTGGCTGTGTGGTACATGTGACAACAATCTCCCGTATCCTATATATGTCTGGGCTATGGGGTAGAGTGGCAAGACGAAACCTTTTCTTACGAAGAAAAACATCCAAGCCAGGCTACATTTTGCAAAAATACATCTGAAGTCTCCCAAAAGCACGTGGGAAAAGGTGTTATGGTCTGATGAAACCAAGGTTGAACTTTTTGGACATAATTCCAAAAGATATGTTTGGCGCAAAAACAACACTGCACATCACCAAAAGAACACCATACCCACAGTGAAGCATGGTGGTGGCAGCATCATGCTTTGGGGCTGTTTTTCTTCAGCTGGAACTGGGGCCTTAGTTAAGATAGAGGGAATTATGAACAGTTTCAAATACCAGTCAATATTGGCACAAAACCTTCAGGCTTCTGCTAGAAAGCTGGACATGAAGAGGAACTTCATCTTTCAGCATGACAACGACCCAAAGCATACATCCAAATCAACAAAGGAATGGCTTCACCAGAAGAAGATTAAAGTTTTGGAATGGCCCAGCCAGAGCCCAGACCTGAATCCGATTAAAAATCTGTGAGGTGATCAGAAGAGGGCTGTGCAGAGGAGATGCCCTGCAATCTGACAGATTTGGAGTGGTTTTGCAAAGAAGAGTGGGCAAATCTTGCCAAGTCAAAATGTGCCATGCTTATAGACTCATACCCAAAAAGACTGAGTGCTGTAATAAAATCCAAAGGTGCTTCAACAAAGTATTAGTTTAAGGGTGTGCTTACTTATGCAACCACATTATTTTATTTTTATATTTTTTCTTCCCTCTACCTAAAAGATTTCAGTTTGTTTTTCAAATGAGTTGTACAGTTTATAGATGTCTATATATATATAGATAGATAGAGTTTATGTCTATATATATATATATATATATATATATATATATATATAGTGACAAGGTGACTTTTCAGAGCTCACTTCTATAAAAATATTTCTTATGAGGTTGTATAAAAAAGAAAGACTTTAGGTCAAAACATAAAATAAAAATAAGTGAAGCAGGAATGAAAAGAGACATCTACATAAACAGCTAACTTTTCATCAGGAATACCTTCTCTGAACCTGTGCAATATGTCTTCTACACGTAACAAAAACACTGCAGTCACAGTACAGTCTCTGGTGATCTTATGGATTCCTTCCTGTACCTGTGGGAATTTTACTATTAGGCTCAAAACTCCATCCTGTAATTTTCACAAACAAGCAGGTGGAGCACTGGCCCACCTTTCTCTCCAAATGCTCCCAAGTGACTCTGAAATATGCAGTTATTATCTTCACTGGTTGTAATACACAGCCTTTTCCCTGAGGGGTTTATACTGCCAATTCTTACAGGCTCTCCTCCTGTTCAATTACACCTAACCTCAGTAGGATTGCTTCAGCCTTTTTCAAGTGAAGCCTCCTTGTGATAAATTAGAGCCTGCAGCCTCATTCTTATGTTAGAGCATATGACCTCATTGTAAGGAACTAGAGTCTTCAGCCTCATTATGATGCTTGAGCCTGTTAACTCCTATCTAGCTGCACTGCGTATATGGCTTTAACTAGCCATAGGCTCACTTATATGTCTTTGATTATCTTCCATATCCCTCTCCTGGATATATATATATATATATATATATATATATATATATATATATATATTGTGATGGTGTGTCACCAGAGGGCAGTAGAGAGCCCTTCAAGACTTCTCCCCAGGACTGAGATGGTTAAGGAGATCCTTAAAAAGCTTGGTTGTGGCTGCAATCAAGACCTGTGGCTGCCTCCAGGTGGAGAGTTTTTTGACAGAGCTGAAGTGTTGTGGAAGTGTGCACGGCTGCCTTCAGAAGCCGCACTGAAAACGAATGGACCAAAGCTAGAAGCTTTGAAGAGAGAGCGTACAGATAAGAGGAACAGAAAGTCCCTGAAGGTGATGACCGAAGGAGGGATCTGCTTCGGAAACAGAGGTCGGAGATACAGAGCCTAAGAGAGAGGTGAGAGGCAAATATACCTCTGCTACCTATGTTTGGACTGTATGTTTGCACTTCTATGTAAGACAGTAAGGGAACTACAGTTTAGTTATGCAGGGCTTCAATGAGAAGCTAGAGTTTTGTTTCTGCCTTCAGTTTTATGTTGTATGCTGTCAAAACCACCAGTAAAGTGTGGTTAAATATTTAAAGAGCTCCTGCATCCTCCATTTTATTGAAAAACAAGGCACGGATCCTGAGAGTCACAGTGAATCTGTCACATTTATGGTGGCAGTGGTGGGATAGAAAATTGTCTGTGTTTAAGAAGACAGCCCACAGTACAGTATAATAATTGAGGAACTATTGAAAGCCCTGGCAGATGCCACTACATGCCAGAAAGATGGTGGAACGCCAAAGAAAGCAGGAAATATAGAGAGAAAGAAAGTGCCTGACAAAGGTCTCTGACCTAGAGAAAGGAGAGACGAAGTGGAAGAATATAGCCAGTGTTCTTAGAAAGGAAGAATGTCATAAAAATGATAAATAAACTGGAAATCTTACCACAGTAAAAGATAAGGAAGAAAAGAGTCTGTAGACTGAGATGGAGAAAGACAAACCACTGTTTCTAAGAGGACATATGAAGCAGAGCATGGAGATGTGTCCCGAGAGCTTTCTGTCTCAGTTTGCCATATAACAAAGCGCTATGGATAAAGAGGAGGAAGACGGGCAGATTGCTACTGAAATTAAGAGTGTCAGAATGATGCCAGATTACATTCCTAAATGGAGCATGAAGCCTACATTTGAGGACTACAGAGTGTCCCACAGGAATACAGATGCCTATTTGGGAGCATAGGAAGAGTCCTTCCAAGTATAAGCTGAAAGAGTCAGTTGTGCGGGAACCCCAGCATAATGATAAACAGGAGAAGCAAGATCTCTTCAATAAACGTGCATCTCAGAGACGAGAGATCACTAATTCCACCTCCCAGCTACAAGAGATAGGAGAATCCTGTAAGCAGAGGAAAGTAACTGTGATACAGAAGGAGCTGCTGTTACATGTTCCACAAGCACAGAGGATGGCCATACCGTCTGATATGAAAACACAGGTGGTTCATAGTGATGCATGTCCAGAAGAGACTAACACCGACCTCCAGAACCTGTGTACCCAAGATACTTTGCTGAATATAGAGCAATGTCTACAGGAAGCTCATATGCAAGGCATTATGAAGGAGCCTATACAGGAGAGACAGAAAGGTGAACAAAGCATGGCTGAGCAGTCAAAGATATTCAGGGAGGACCTGATAGAAAGGTCAGAGGAGGTTCCTCAGTTGAACATGCAGCAAAAGATCCAGTACAAGCAGAGTTAACTGGAGTTGCAACAAGCTAATGAAAAGAAATTGCGGCTTAAGGAAGCCGAGGAAGATAGAAAGCTGGATGCCTTGAAGGCAAAGAAAGTACAGAAGCAACTAAAAGAAGAAATAATATGAATGAATACTCAGGATGCCGAAAATAAAAGTGTTTTCCAGGAATCTGGGATTCAAGAGGCTACTAAGAGGTGTACTAGCCCATCTGTTGGGTGTCAGCTTGAAGTTCCTAAACAGCTGGAAATATTCCAGCAAAACGAAAAGTCTGAGAGCTCCTTTCAAGCAGAGATATCGCATATGCTTGCTGTGCACAGAAAGAAAGATGAAGAGCAATATGAAGCCATGAGAGAGGACCTGCCTTTGGAGTCTATAGATGATACTGGGCCCGAACAGGAGCAAGATGACTGGATGAGTCTGATACGTTTTGGTGAGAGTTGTCAGCCAGCCAAAAGGAGCACCTGGAACCGAGAGAGCCAGAAACAGAGGGAAGAAAACAGCCCAAGAAGTTGTTGTTCCATAATGAAGTTGAAAGGGATGAGAAAGCTGCTGATAATCTCCTGGAAAAGAGAGAACTTTTAACAGGAGGATTAAAGGAGCAAATTAACTCCAAGCATAAAGAGGCTGAAGTGAGGCAGCACCAGTCCCAGGCTCCCGGTCTGCAGATGAGGCATAGATGCTGCCGGAGTGACTTTGAACAGATGAAAACATACCATCTAGCTACGAACTGGCAGGGAGTATCCAAGCTGAAGAGTGAACTGGTGAACGTCAGTCCTTACATTAAAGATATAAAGAGGATAAGTCAGAGCTGCAAGAATGAGATGAAGGGTCTAAAAGAAAAGATGCATCCGGTGGAAGACAAGGTCACAGAAACCTGTAATGTCTGTGATGTACCCCCAGGGAAGTGACTGTATGGAGAAACACATTCTCATAACAAAGAACGAGAAGTACTTTTTAAGGGTCCCTGGGGCAGGACACTCGGAGAGATGGGCGGGCCGGTGTCCTACTCTCGAAGTTTAAGATGACAGTAGAGACACATGATGTAGATGCTCCTAAAAGTACAAAGAAGAGAGCACCAACAGATGGTGCAGCTGGAAGGGCGGTAGCTCTGAGTAAAGTAAAGCCTCACTGGTGTCACCGTGACGAGAAGAGTGCAGAGAGAACACAGATGGTACAGAGGATGTGTTGGATTGCAGGTACGGCCTCACAGTGTTGGACGCTCAACCCCATGGTGTCGAGCTGGGGTGGGGGATATGTGATGGTGTGTCACCAGAGGGCAGTAGAGAGCCCTTCAAGACTTCTCCCCAGGAGTGAGATGGTTAAGGAGATCCTTAAAAAGCTTGGCTGTGGCTGCAATCAAGACCTGTGGCTGCCTCCAGGTGGAGAGTTGTTTGACAGAGCTGGAGTATTGTGGAAGTGTGCAGGGCTGCCATCAGAAGCTGCACTGAAAACTAATGGACCAAAGCTAGAAGCTCTGAAGAGAGAGCGTACAGATAAGAGGAACAGAATGTCCCTGAAGGTGATGACCGAAGGAGGGATCTGTTTCGGAAAGAGAGGTCGGAGATACAGAGCCTAAGAGAGAGGTGAGAGGCAAAGACACCTCTGCTACCTATGTTTGGACTGTATGTTTGCACTTCTATGTAAGACAGTAAGGGAACTACAGTTTAGTTATGCAGGGCTTCAATGAGAAGCTAGAGTTTTGTTTCTGCCTTCAGTTTTATGTTGTATGCTGTCAAAACCACCAGTAAAGTGTGGTTAAATATTTAAAGAGCTCCTGCGTCCTCCATTTTATTGAAAAACAAGGCACGGATCCTGAGAGTGACAGTAAATCTGTCACAATATATATATATTAAATAATAATTCACTTAGGCCCTCATTCAATTGCAATTTAGCCAATTGAATAGGGGTCTAAATAAGCACATAATATATTTTTTTAAAGAAGTTTTTAGTTAGTAAACATCTATCCAAAAGCAAGGTTTTCACTAACTAAAAACTTATTTAAATTAAAATGTTATGTGCTTATTTAAAGCACTATTCAATTGACCAAATCGCAATTGAATGAGGGCCTTAATCATTTATTTAACAAGCTCTATTGTTATTCTTTTATAAACATTTCGAGGTATGTTTTTTTTTTTTTTTTTTTTTTAGTTTAAAAGGCTACAAAGGTTGTCTTTTTCCATTTTTATAAATCTACAGTATGTATTCATTTATAGGAATTTGGAACAAACAAAAGAGAAGTCTTTATTGATGAGGGTTTACACACTAGTGTTTGGGTGAAGATATATTTTAAAATTGTTATAGATAGCTATAGATAATTATTTTAAGGTAGCTGCTCCGGATGCCCTACTCTTCAGGTTAGCCCATGTTTTGTGAGCATGGAGGCGACACCAGGCTCCCTAGGGCTTACCCGGAGTACATATTTCACCCAGGGGAGCCTGGAAGCCGCATCATTGGCGGAGCAGGTCACTTGACCAGCCAAGGGGCAGAGCTAGCGGTAGGTAGCCTGGCGCCCTGGCTCCATTTCCATTCACTCTGTGGCTGGCCATGGTGACATCTGGATAAAGGCAGAGGAGCTGCAGCAGAGACGCTGCTGAGGAGCAGACACAGCTGTTTAAACCTTTAAAATCGGTGTGGGGTGTGTGTGTGTGGCTTGCGTGGGTGCAGATGGTTCCTGGTGATTGTTGGAGCCTATTTATGTGGGAATTTATATACCGGTCTGGGTACTGATAGCAGGGTAATAAAATGCGCTCTCAGTAAGGAGGTAAATTTGGAACAACTGATGCAGTTAGTAAGGTCAAAAGTGCTATCTCAGGGGATCAAGTGGCTGGAAGACAGCTTGGGTAACCCACAGCTAACGGGGGGCATTGCTGCTTCCCAGGGGATATCCTTGGCCCAGCCAGAGATGGCTGCCAGCCAGGAAGGGCAACCACACATCACTACCCAGGTGCTGATAGTCATGATAGTCAGAGAAGGCAGAAGGTAGGAGCAAGTGCTGGATTGGGAACGTCAAAATCAGGCACCTGCGCTGTCGGCATGTTACACACCCCGGGATATCATCAAGGAAATATTGCTGTCTCTTCCTCCTCCCCCTGCTAGGGCTGAGACATCCAACAACGCTGGGGTCGATGTCTCCAGGGCATGCCTCAGGCCGATGGTAATGTGCCCACTGGATAACCTGGGGGCTCACATCAGCCTGGAGGTTAAGGAGCGCATATAGCCCAGAGAATTCCTCAAACTCTGCTCCCTATCTCCCCTTTCACGGGTGTCAGACATGCAAGAGCAGCAGGGGTGAGGAGAAGTGGGGTAGTTTTAAGCGAATACCCAGAACGTGACAGCTGGTTGCAAGCGTTCTCTATCATGGCATGGCCCGGAACAATGCTCTTCGCTATTAGTCTACCTCGAGGACATCAGGAGAGCATAGCATACCGCACTTATGGTGGACTTGCATGGTGGAGATACGATGAAGACTTCCACCAGTGCATGGCATCGATGCCATCAATGGCGTGGAGCAAGAAGGCAGTGGCATATTGGCTCAATGAAATGACACCAATGTGAGGGGTGCTGCCCTTTTAGAAGGATGTTGGCAAGAGTCAAACTCCCACCTCTGTTGCACCCAGGGGCAGAAGGGTCTGCTATGTCTTAAACGAGGGCATATTCAAATGGTCCCCCCAACTGTCACTTCAAATACGCCTGCTCTAACTGCGGGGGTGATAACCCATTGGTGAGATGCAACAGACAGAAAGAGGGTAGAAGAAGCAGTGAGCCCGCTCTGAAAGGGCAAGACGCAGGTCCTACTTCACGCAATTCTGCCGTGGCTAGAACGATAGAAGGGTAGAGGGAAGGGTTAGGCTGTAGTGGCTGTACTACTGGTGGAAGGTATCCGGGTCAGTTTCAGGATTCCATGCGGGGCTGATCTTACCTACATTGAGCCTCGGAACCTGAAGTTCATTGCAGAATATCCTGATATGGTGTGTGAGAAGCTAAACAAGGAGGTACAGCTGGGAAGGATGGCAGGCCCCTTTGCCACATAAAGTACACCATGAGACACCTTAGGATCTCACCATTGAGTGTGGTGCCCAAGAAACAAAGCAGGCAAATTCAGATTGATACACGATTTATCGTACCCAGCAGGGTGGTCAGTCAACAATGGCATTGACAAGAATCTATCTCCGGTTTCTTATGCCTCATTTGATTTGGCAACTGGATTGTGCAATTAATAGGGCAGGGTGCACTGATGGCCAAGGTCGACATAAAATCAGTTTTTCGCCTGTTACCGGTGCATCCAGACACATCCTGGATACCTTTATGAGAATAGCTAGCAAATGTGGGGTCCCATTGGCCTGGGACAAGACAGATGGTCCTGTTACACGGCTGTCCTTCCTAGGCATACAGATAGATTTGCAGGGCTCGGTGCTGGGGAAAAAGGATAATTCCCATGGGGAGAATCTTCAGTCGGCGGTTGGCACTGGCAACAATCGGTGTAAGACAACCACATCACTTAATGAGCATCACAACGGCGAAGAAAGACAATGTTAGGGTCTGGCTTAATTTCCTCAGTACGTTCAACAGGAAGACACTGATCCACCCAAAAAGGTTGTCCAACGAGGAGTAGGAATTGTACACAGATGCTGTGGGTGGAAAGGGCATGGGAGCGTATTTCGGTGAAAGATGTGCATGCTCTTGGCCCGAGTGGAGGATAGCTGCTGGCCTGATGAGGAATCTCGCCTTCCTGGAGTTAGACCCGATAGTGGTAGCACTGCACATCTGAAGAAGCAACTTAGCGGAAAGGCAGATTATTTTCTATATGTACAATATGACGGTTGTCCACATCATTAACAATACCATGGCGTCATCAGTACCAGTGATACGTCTTATACGGCATCTGGTTTTGGGTTGCTTATGGTTGAACGTATGGTGTACACGTGCCGGGATATTCCAACGGAATTGCTGAAAATCGGTTCCGGCTATTGGCTCCAGAGGTGCAGGTACAGAGAGAAGACATCCCGCCACATCTATGGGAACATGGAGCAGAGAGATAGCCTCACTGGTCAGGAGATCATTGGCACCGTCCACCTGGAGTGGTTACAAGAAGTCGTGGGACAAATAGCAAAAGTTGATCGTGCTGGCTGGAGGGGCTGCCACAGAGGAAAGGATGGAAGGTATACTGTTGTGGTACCTATGAATCCTTGCTTTTCAAGAAGGCTTTCACACTAGCCTTTTTTGGAGCATTTTGGATTGGTGAACTGGTGGCAGCATGGAAGCAAGGATCAGGTGGCATACAGCTGGTGGATGTCTGTCTTCAAGTTGACAGGGTACAAGTGTGGTTGCGGAGGTCTAAGACGGACCAAGTCAGAAGAGTAAAAAAAAAAGGGGCCAGGCTGCGGAGAGTGGGGGCAGAATTTTGCCCCTTTGAGCGTACAACATTACCTGCAGGTACACCCAGATATACTAAGTTCCCTGTAGGTACATGAGGACAGCAGAGCATTCTCTCGTTTTCAATTCTCAAGGGTGCCTAAACTGGGTGTACAGCTTTTGGGTCCTAACCAATCGGATTTTGGTACCCATTCGTTCCGGATAGGGGCAGCAATGGAGGCGGCATGCTTAGGTCTGCCAGAGGAGGCAATTAAGAGAATTGGGAGATGTGAATCCAGATGCTACCTTACTTATGTGTGACCAGCAGCTGTTAAAAGCTAGACGCAATGGACAGTTGATAATTCTGTCATTTTTGTTGACAGATTCCAAGAAACAGCTGTGGATTGTCGGGCACTCGTACGTGCATTAGGCTCAGCGGTTCACCAAAAGTAGAAGGAAGAAACCACAATTAGGTTTACCAGATGAGGTCTGGCTCGTCTCCTCCTCCTAATTTTTATCTGTTAGTTTAACATGTGTTTACTAAATATACATGCTGTGGCCTGTTTGAACTCCCAACTCATTGTCCAGAGTCTGTATTGTTTAACATAGAATTAAGTTGCCCCTAAGAATGGCTTAGTATTTATGTTATAGGCAACAATAGGGATCTCCCTGTGTCATGTTGTACTAACTGCCATTTCTTACAAGAAATTTTAGTATGGCACTATGTGATAATGATACATGTATAATTTATACAAGCACTGTATCATGTTACATTTGTGTCACTCTAAAGATTTTGCTTTACAAATCCTGTAGATTTTTGATGGTAAGCTTACAAAACACAGAACTAGTCATGCTTTGCAGTTATTAACACAATCCATAGACAGATAAGAAAATAAAACAAAACCAGCACAGTAAAAGCTAAAGTAGAAATCTGGATGAAAGATGCAGTTAGACAAAATATTTTGTTGCTCAGACAACCATGCATTTTCTTCAAAGTTTCAGTTAAGTGGGTCAGTGTATTTTCAGATGCTTTGAATCAATATAAACAAACGAAGATTAGGGGAGAACCAAACTGACTTTAACTTGATCACTGTGTGTTTTTGCAGCCTCTTGTGTGCTTTTGCAGGTCTTTAATGTATGATCTTTTGAATGTATGAACATGAAAGCTAATAAATAAACACAATCTTTATTTTTTTTATTTTTTTTATAGACACATATTATTTACTGCAGTGTTCGGTTTAATTTTCTTGTCAGGTGCTATGTGTTATTTTCTCAGTAGGGTATGTCCTTGTAAACAAAATAGATTTTCATTATCTCTCTTTGTCCAGATAGAAACTTTGTGTGCATTCAAAGCCTTCTCCTACCTTAGCAAACTGATCTGCTAAAACCTAAATGGTACAGCAGAATAATTGCATATAAAAGGTAATACAGTATATCAGATGCTGCATAATTTTTCACATTAAAATACATTTGCCTTTTTGAAGTGTATTGTAAATGTATAAAAAATTACAATGGTGCTCCTTTATGTTCAAAAGCGATTTGTCTTTTGTTTGTATCATATGGGAAGACATAGTCTAGGTGGCACAAACAGTTTGGATTAAAATCAGTGGTGACACTGATTTGTGATTCTTCTTCTGTGATGGATGGCATCTTATTGTTCAATCAAGGCACAACACTAAAGTTATCATAGCTTTATGCAGTGTTTAATTTCTCCTTAGGAAAGATACTTTAACAGTGACATTCTATTATTTTGAAGTTAATTTCCTTTGATAAAGCATGCACCCTATTAATCCTGATTAATGTATCAGGTAGCACACAATCCCTATGTTCAATAAGATTCATAGGCACCTGTGACATGCTTCTCTGAAGGCTATAATTACAATTCTTTATACAGAAAATAGCATTTACCAGGGTACTGTTGCCATAGGTTTATGCACCTGTCATGCCCCAGTTACTACAATTCCTCTCCCCTTGCTAGGTCTCTACCGATGATTACACACACACACACATACATACTAAAATATCTGCAATTTGAGTCAATCTTCTGCCCCCTTAAAATCTGCAGCCCTAGGACTTGGCTTTGGTGGTCTAGGCAGAAACGCACTACTGCATGATACAGCCCATGTCAAATCTCAGAATCTAGGAGAATGATGCTTATTTATGTCACTTTGGTAACAGAGTTAATGTTGAACAGGCACACTTTTCCAGTATTGTGCAAATGAATCAGCAATTGTTTGGTTAGGTTACCATAGTGCTGGAAAACGCACAACTCTCAATATACGGATTAGTGTATTGTCTATTGAAAAATAAATTTTTAATATGAACCACTTATGAATGCATTCTCTGTAATTGAGGGGGGCTCACAAGCACCAGAGGGCCCACAATCTCAACTTTATGCACGAATATCGTATGTGTCTATGTAATTCAAGAAAAAAGGTACTTCGTTGTGGAGTTTTTTATTTAACAAACTAACAACATTAGCAACTGTGTAAGCCATGGACATTAAACATTTTTAGAGAAAACATTTGTGATGACTCTTTATGAATAGAATAATTTATGTTATCACTGTGGGTATCAATAAGAGCTCTCCAGAATTGTAAACAACCCTCTATCACACACAAAAGCCTCTTTATACTCAGAATTTTCTTTGTCCCCTCCATCCCTCTCTTCACTGATAAATAAAAAAACACACTCATGATCTATACTATTAAAAGGCACATTCCCTGGCTAGACAAGAAGAAGTGCCAGCAGAGGAAGCATAGTTACCGTTGAACCACCAATAAACTCCCCTGAATCCCCGCTAAGAAATCCACATGAAGAGTAAACATATGAAGCCTGCAAGGGTTGGCCTGGTGAGGCTAAGCAAAATAGTAAAAAGTTAGATCTCACTGGGGGCCCCAGAGGGGGTGCATTGCACTGACTGTAGTTCACCCAGATACTCAGCCCCATTAAATTCCAGCCTTGTATATACAAAGTTAGAACTTAAGCCCTATGTGCTTCAAATTTGAAAAATCATGCTGGTGGTCCTTAAAGGGCCATCGGCACACTATTGGCCAATCCTGGACGTGGGGGTACTGTAAGATAACCTAACATTAACCCCACTCTATGCTGGGGGTCCCCATCAAGACCCCCACAGGGTACCCATGTTAACCCTTGCAGCGGGGAGGCACAATCGTTCCTGAACGGACCCTCGCTGGATTAAAAAATTCTAGTTTCCCACCTTGAGGGTCCTTAAAGGGTCTTAAAGGTCCTGCAAGGTCCCATGCTAAATTAAATATTAACCTCTGCTGCAGGGGTGCTATAAGTATACCCCTAGGCACCTAAAATTAACCCCATCACTCATGGGGCTCTTTACAGAGCCCTATGACACCCTAATTAACCCTATCACTCATAATTAACCGCATTAGTCTCATAAGGGTCTATACAGACCCTTATGGGACACTAATTAACCCCATTAGACCAATAGGGATCCATATAGACCCATATAGGACACTAATTAACCCCTATAATAACACTATAAGTGCCATGAGTGTCCTCCAGGACCCTCATGATACAAAGTCTAAGCACTATGCTACACTATTAACCCTAAATATACCCCATTAACCCCTTAACCCTAGACAGGCCCCATTAACTCATACTAAGCCCTGTTAACCCTATCTGAACCCAATAACCCTAACTGGGCCTATCTAACCCCATCTAGACATATTTAACACTAACTGTGCCTACCTAACCCTGTCTGGGCTTATTTAACACCATCTAAACCAATTCAACCCCAATAAAATCCCTCTTATCCCACTAATTACAGAAAAAAACACCTAATTACAGAAATTAATAAAACCTAGAATTACAGAAAACAACAAAAAAAAACACAAAATACACAAAATAAAAAAGGACAAAAATTACCAAAATGAATAAAACCTACTTTATCCAAAAATAAAAAAAACTAAGTTACCAGTATTAAAAAAAGCTAATTTATCAAAAATAAAAACCTAAGTTACCAAGATTAAAAACAACTGTTACAAAAAATAAAAAAAGTATATATTACAGAACAAAAAACATACAATATATACAATAAAACATACAATACGTTCAATTAAACCCCTACTTACAATCAATTTAAATCCTAACTACATTCAACATTGTCCCCTAAGTACAATCAATTATCCCCTAATAGAGATGTCGCGAATAGTTAGGACATAGCATGTTCGCGTTCGCGGCGGACTGCGAACATATGCAATATTCGACCCGGCCCCTATACTTTATCATTGAGCAAACTTTGACCCTGCATGTCACAGTCAGCAGACACATTCCAGCCAATCAGCAGCATACACTCCCTTCCAGAGCCTTCTATCTCATGGACAGCAGCCATTTTGGAATCATAACTAACTTGCAGTCTTACTGAGAGGAGGCTGAGTGTAGGTGATACTGCATCAATAGGGAAAACCATAGCTAGGCTACTGTACACAGTGTGCAATACAGTCCTGAAGGACTCTTTTGATCTCTGCTGCAAGGACACCCCTGTGTCTCTTCCCCCCCTTATCATCATCCTCCCCTCACCTTAGCACCCAACCCTAACATCCCTCACACTTATCCATAACACCCATCAACCTAACACCTAACCCTAACACCCCTCACACTTATGCCTAAGACCTAACACCCCTCACACTTATTCCTAACATGCCTCACACTAACACCCCTTACACTTATCCTTAACACCCCTCACCCTAACACCTAACCCTAACACCCCTCACACTTATCCATAACACCCTCACCCTAACCCTAACACCCCTCACACTTATCCCTAACACCCCTCACCCTAACCCTAACACCCCTCACACTTAACACCTAACCCTAACACCCCTTACACTTATCCCTAACACCCCTCACCCTAACCCTAACATCCCTCACACTTATCCATAACACCCATCAACCTAACACCTAACCCTAACACCCCTCACACTTATGCCTAAGACCTAACACCCCTCACACTTATTCCTAACATGCCTCACACAAACACCCCTTACACTTATCATTAACACCCCTCACCCTAACACCTAATTCTAACACCCCTCACACTTATCCATAACACCCTCACCCTAACCCTAACACCCCTCACACTTATCCCTAACACCGCTCACCCTAACCCTAACACCCCTCACACTTAACACCTAACCCTAACACCCCTTACACTTATCCCTAACACCCCTCACCCTAACCCTAACACCCCTCACACTTATCCCTAACACCCCTCACCCTAACCCTAACACCCCTCACACTTAACACCTAACCCTAACACCCCTTACACTTATCCCTAACACCCCTCACCCTAACCCTAACATCCCTCACACTTATCCATAACACCCATCAACCTAACACCTAACCCTAACACCCCTCACACTTATGCCTAAGACCTAACACCCCTCACACTTATT
This sequence comes from Discoglossus pictus, assembly GCA_027410445.1. NCBI lineage: Eukaryota > Metazoa > Chordata > Amphibia > Anura > Alytidae > Discoglossus > Discoglossus pictus. The sequence continues at coordinate 186,037,312 of CM050163.1, read as the reverse complement.
CCTAACATGCCTCACACAAACACCCCTTACACTTATCATTAACACCCCTCACCCTAACACCTAACCCTAACACCCCTCACACTTATCCATAACACCCTCACCCTAACCCTAACACCCCTCACACTTATCCATAACACCCTCACCCTAACCCAACACCCCTCACACTTATCCCTAACACCCCTCACCCTAACCCTAACACCCCACACATTTAACACCTAACCCTAACACCCCTTACACTTATCCCTAACACCCCTCACCCTAACCCTAACATCCCTCACACTTATCCATAACACCCATCAACCTAACACCTAACCCTAACACCCCTCACACTTATGCCTAAGACCTAACACCCCTCACACTTATTCCTAACATGCCTCACACAAACACCCCACACCTTACACTTATCATTAACACCCCTCACCCTAACACCTAACCCTAACACCCCTCACACTTATCCATAACACCCTCACCCTAACCCTAACACCCCTCACACTTATCCCTAACACCGCTCACCCTAACCCTAACACCCCTCACACTTATCCCTAACACCCCTCACCTTAACCCTAACACCCCTCACACTTATCCCTAACACCCCTCACCCTAACCCTAACACCCATCACACGTATCCCTAACACCCCTCACCCTAACCCTAACACCCCTCACACTTAACACCTAACCCCCCTTACACTTATCCCTAACACCCCTCACCCTAACACTAATACCCCTCACACTTATCCCTAACACCCCTCACCCTTACCCTAACACCCCTCACACTTATCCCTAACACCCCTCACCCTAACACCTAACCCTTACACCCCTCACACTTATCCCTAACACCCCTCACCCTAGCCCTAACACCTAACCCTCACACTTATCCTTAACACCCCTCACCCTAACACCTAATCCTAACACCCCTCACACTTATCCCTAACACCCCTCACCCTAACCCTAACACCCCTCACACTTATCCCTAACACCCCTAACCCTAACACCCCTCACACTTATCCCTAACACCTAACCCTAACATCCCTCACCCTAACACCTAACCCTAACACCCCTTACACTTATCCATAACACCACTCACACTAACACCTAACCCTAACACCCCTTACACTTATCCCTAACACCCCTCACCCTAACACCTAACCCTAACACCCCTCACACTTATCCCTAACACTCCTCACCCTAACACCTAACACCCCTCACACTTATCCCTAGCACCCCTCACCCTAACCCTAACACCCCTCACACTTATCCCTAACACCCCTCACCCTAACCCTAACACCCCTCACACTTATCCCTAACACCCCTCACCTAACCCTAACACCCCTCACACTTCTCCCTAACACCCCTTACCCTAACCCTAAAACCCCTCACACTTATCCATAACACCCATCAACCTAAAACCTAAACCCTAACATTCTCACACTTATCCGTAAGACCTAACACCCCTCACACTTATCCCTAACACCCCTCACCCTAACACCCCTCACACTTAGCCCTAACACCCCTCACCCTAACACCTAACCCCCTCACCCTTATCCCTAACACCCCTTACCCTAACACCCCTCACACTTATCCCTGTGTCTCTTCCCCCCTAATCATCAAGGGAGGGGGGAGGATGATGAGGGAGGGGGGGAAGAGACACAGGGGAGGATGATGAAGGAGGGGGGGGAAGAGACACAGGGGAAGATGATGAGGGAGGGGAAAAAGAGACACAGGGGAGGATTATGAGTGAGGGGGGAAAGAGACACAGGAGAGGATGATGATGGAGGGGGAAGAGACACAGGGGAGGATTATGAGGGAGGGGGTAAAGAGATACAGGGGAGGATGATGAGGGAGGTGGGAGGATGATGAGGGAGTGGGGATGAGACACAGGGGAGGATGATGAGGAAGGGGGGAAAGAGAAACAGGGGAGGATGATGAGGGAGGGGGTAAAGAGATACAGGGGAGGATGATGATGGAGAGGGATGTTAGGTTATTTATGCCATTTATGGATTAAAACCAGACTCTGCATCAACTATGTAATTTTCCGTGGGAGTTTTGACATGGATCCTCCTACGGCATGCCACAGTCCAGGTGTTAGTCCCCTTAAAACAACTTTTCCATCACTATTGTGGCCAGAAAGAGTCCCTGTGGGTTTTAAAATCCACATGCCCATTGAAGTCTTTGATGGTTCCCCGGGTTCGCCGGTTCGAGAACATTTGGGGCAATTCGAGTTTGCGGTTCGCAAACCGAAAATTTTATGTTTGCGACATCACTATCCCCTAACTACAATCAATATTAACCCTTAAATACAATACATTAAACCCCTAACTACATACGCATCAACCCCTAACTACAATCAATTAACCCTTCAATACACTACATTAACCCCCTAACTAAAAACGTTAACTCCACCAGGGCAGATTTTTTCAAGGGCCCAGCCGGAAAAGACAAGAAGAAGGACGGGTGCATCGCAAAAGGGTACGTTTAATATATAGCATTTTTATTGTTTTTTATGTTGAGTTCATTCTTGACTAATGTTATGGGTTTTTTTTATTCCAGGGGCCCAGCCAAAGGAGACTACAGGAAGGAAGGGTACATCGCGGAAAGGTATGTTTAATATTTAGAATCTTTATTTTCTTATGTTGTGTTTATTCTTGACTAATTTTATGTTTCTTTTGTTCCTAGTGGTGTGACCTGCGGCAGGAACACCGTCATCTCTGAAGGGACATCTGGTCAATGTAAGTGCTCTTATTTATTCTATTTTTGGTTAGATTTAGTTTTTTTTGTAATGTATGTTGTTAGGGGGTTATTGTATTTAGTTAGGGGGTTACTGTTTTTAGTTAAGGGGTTAATGGATTGTATTTAGGGGTTAATTGATTGTAGTTAAGGGTTAATTTGTATATAGTTAGAGGTTAATGTATTGTTTTTAGGGGTTAATTGATTATAGTTAGGGATTCATTGATTGTAGTTAGGGGTTAATGTGTATGTATTTAGGGGTTAATGTATTGTATTTAGGGGTTCATTGATTGTAGCTAGGGGTTAATTGATTATAGTTAAAGGTTAATGCATTATATTTAGGGGTTAATTGATTGTAGTTAGGGGTAAATGTTAAATGTAGTTATGGGTGAAATTGTAGGTAGGGATTTAATTAAATGTATTGTATGTTTTACTGCAAATATTGTATATCTTTGTTCTGTAATATAAGTTTTTTTTATTTGTTGCAACTTAGCTTTTTTTTTAATCTTGGTAACTTTGGTTTCTGTATTTTTGATAAAGTAGCTTTTTTAAATCTTGGTAACTTAGGTTTTTATTTTTTATAAAGTAGATTTTATTCATTTTGGTTATGTCCTTTTTTATTTTGTGTAATGTCCTTTTTTATTTTTCTGTAATTCTAGGTTTTATTCTTTTTTGTAATTAGGTGTTTTTTCCCCGTAATTAGTGTGGTAATAGGGATTTTATTAGGGAGGTTAATAGTATAGGGAAGGAGTTGGGTAGGTGGTGTAAGGGTTAATATGGTAGGGTAGGATGGGGTTTACTAGGAACATTTGAGGTAAATATGCCCAGATAAGGTTAAATCTGACTAGATAGCCTTATATAGGACTAGATGTGGTTAAATAGGCCTAGGTGGTGTTAAATAGGCCCAAATAGTGTTAGATAAGCCCAGTTAGCGATAAATTGGTCTTGATGGGCTTAAATAGTCCCAGTTAGGGTTATTGGGTCCAGATAGGGGTTAATAGGGTTTAGTATGGGTTAATGGGGCCTGGTGAGGGTTAAGGTGTTAATGGGGTATAGTTAGGGTTAATAGTGTAGTTTAGTGCTTATACTTTGTGTCATGAGGGTCCTGGAGGACCCTCATGGCACTTAAAGTGTTATTATAGGGGTTAATTAGTGTCCTATAGGTCTCTATATAGATACCTATTGGCCTAATGTGGTTATTAGTGTCCCATAAGGCTCTGTATAGACACTTATGAGACTAATGGGGTTAATTAGGGGCTCAGGGGTTCTCTATAGAGCTCCATGAGTGACAGGGTTAATTAAGGGCTCATGGGACTCTGTTTAGAGCCCCATTAGTGATGGGGTTAATTCAGGGCTCAATTTGCTCTGTATAGAGCCCCATGAGTGATGTTGTTAATTTTAGGTGCCTACTTATAGTACCCCAGCGGCAGGGGTTAATATTTTATTTAGCGCGGATCCTTGCAGGATCTTTACAGTCCTTTAAGGACCCGCAAGGCAGGACATTTAAATGTTTAAATGCAGCGGGGGTCCAATCGGGACCCCTGCAGCAAGGGTAAATATGAGGACACTTGGAGGGACCGGATGGGGCCCTCCAGCATAGAGGGGGGTTAATGTTAGCTTCCGCTGGGGTACTTACAGTACCCCATGGCCTGGATTGGCTAATGGTGTGCCGCAGGCCCTTTAAGGACCCGCGGCAGGAATTTAGAAAATGTTAAATGCAGCGGGCGTCCTGATCGGTCCCGATCGGGACCCATGCTGCAAGGGTTAATATGGGAAGGCTGCGGCGAACCGGATAGAGACCCCTGCAGCATGTGTATGTGTTTAGGGAGCAGGAGGAAGCATTAGATGCTGGAGTCGGGCTGCTTTGAGGGAGCACGTAGGGGTTTTAGAAGGGTTTTGCCAAGTGCGCGCTTCTCCCCATAGATTTATGTGTGCATGTTACTATGTAGCTCTCCTCTGAACTATTTTCAGCCGTTTTTGGGTGTCATCTCGCAATGGCTACTGCGAGGAACATATTGAGAAATCGATCCTCGCAAACAGCACTAAGATGATTTTTGTGAGGACCTAGGGAACAACGGATTATAATTTAATGAGGCCCACTATCTGTACTATCTGTATCAACAGATGCACACAGCATGTTTCGGAGCCTGTGAAGAGGATGGTGTGGTGTCAACTTGAATCAGATTCAATTATAACTGTTATATAACAAAGTATCTTGACATCTCCCTGATCCCTCACCCCATCACTCCTTCCACTTATGGAGAGAAAAACTCACCTCCATGAGCCAGCTCTCAAGAGTAAAGTAACAAAAACAAAATGGATTTCTCTATTCAGAAACAGTGTATATAAAATTCTAATTTTTCTAAAACAAAAAAATTATGTCCATGATGCACACAACTGCTAATGTTTTAAGTACCTTCTTTCTCCAGCTATAGTGGTCATTTAAAGATGTGGCACAGAAGAATAGTGGTAAGTATATTGTTGTGACAGATAGAATAGCTGTAGGTCTAATACATACAGTACACATAGGGCTAAGGTATGGCAGATATAGGGTTATTATTAGAGCAATAGATAGATACATGGCAAAGATGATAATTATGGGGCATTGGTATGTGTAAAGTCCTCATTTGAAAATGTAAGGATGTTTACAATATTATTGCAATAGTAGCAGTGTGTGTAGGCATATTGAATGGTTATGATAATGGAAGGGTTTTGTTTTGATAGGAGCAGGATTATCAGCAATTGAGGAAGTCCCCAAGGAGAGGGCGAAATGTGCTCGCTATATCTATTCGAACTCATTGTCACCATCCATACACTTGGGAATCTCCTTCTGCATACTTACATGTCCTGTTGTGTCATACATATTTATTTCAGAATTCTTATGCAAGTGTACATTGTTTTACTTGTATTCTAAAAAAAAGGATTGCTTTTAATTAGATTTTTTTAATTTTCCTGCTACAAAGAGCAGGAATATGTTAGAAAGCAGCTATAAAATGGCATAGGAGCATGTGTGACGTTATGGTAGCATAGTTATTTAAATAGTGCGTATATGAGTGTGAGAAAGTTATTCTGAGATTTTTGTTAACCACTGTAGTTCCAGAAAAAAAGTTTGTCAAGTATGTACCAATCTAACATTATTAGCAGCTGTGTAAGCCATGGGCATAAACGTTTTGGGGGGAAAATCAGAATTTTGTAGAATCTGTTTATAAGTAGAATAATCCATTTTATGTTTGTTACATCACATCCTCAGAGTTGAATCGCAAGGATGTGTTTTTTGAGTGGAGAGTCAGGGGAGAGCTGGATGAGGAAGAGAGGAAACAGAGAGCCTTTGTAAAGATGATTTGATAAAATAGAAATAAACAAGATCCATTAAAGGAGAATCAGTAGTGTATGAAAAAATATGTTTGCATGAAAAAATACCAAAATATACATTTAAACATTCACCTTGAAGTCAGCTGAATTTCGTGCATTTGCAAACAATTGGCTTTCAAAGTTTATACTCCCAGGCAATCTCTTCTAAAATTTGCAAACCAGTCATATTCAGTTTGACCAATCACAGGCATTGTATCCATTTTGTTTTGGAATGATGCAGACATGAGTTCTGCCCTACTGTGGGAAGTCACATGTTTTCATACACTTCCTTTTCATTTTTTCCTTCTTGTGCATACAGAATGAGTGTTTAGCAATAATAGTAATTTCTGATTTTAGTAATTTCTGACACCCTCCAAACTCAGGCTAAATTAGCCTCAAATTTAAAATGATTTGTTTTGGCCACTTTGGTTAGCTTAAACTCTTGATATTAACTCTGGGTTCCTGTCTTCGGTGCAAAGCAACCTTGGAAATGTAATCTATCACTGATATGTGGCAGTAAGCTACAAGGAGGAAGCTGCAAGGAGATTGGCTGAGCAAGCAAGAGCAGGTAAATAGTGGGTTAATATTGCTCCCTGGATGCTGCATGTTGATTGGGAGGATCAGATGCCTGTTTAGACACCCCCTGGAGGTGTCAACATAATCATTAGAGGGAAGCTTACCCATTCAATTGGAATTCCAATTCTTTCACGCATCTGGGTATTACTTTTGTAGAAAAGTTAAAAAATATGATCACAATTAACTATAATGCCCTCTATTCTAAATGGCTAAATATTTGAAATGGTTGGAAGGGAGTGAAAGCATCCTTCAGCTGCAAAATTGCCATTACTAAAATGGCTCTTCTGTCTAGATTTAATTATCTCACTAGCTGCATACCGGTTAGAATTTCTCAATATCAGGTTAAAAAAATTCAATCTATTATAGATAAGTTCATCCATTCCTCAAAACATATTAGACTTAAGAGATTAACTCTTTCTAGAGTATTTTCTCAGGGTGGATTATGTTATCCCATGTTGCAATTATACCATGATGCCAATATGCTGACACATGTACTAAAATGGCTTAACTCAAGTGGGTCCTATGTTTGGTCCCAAATTGAGAAAGCTTTGGTACCTTGTATGGATCTTAAATTCTTATTTTTTATGGGCAACAAGATATCCAAAGACTTTGTAGTTGGCTCGCAGATTGTAAAGAACATTTATAATTTGTGGAGATTTGTAACGGATCTCCTGGCACCCCGACCGGGTACCTCCGTTGATGGACGCGTCCTAGCTTGCGTCAAGGCCTACAAGCACCGTACCGGACACCAAAACCACCACAGGCTCCAAGGATAGTACATCAGGAACAAGGGTTTAGTAGTTACAGCTCAAGGGAGTATGCAAAAGCATAGCAATCCCCAGTATGATATCAATCCCCTCCAATAACGAGACAAGGCTACGTTTTGAAGGGTCAAGTAGAACTAACCTTTAATGACAGGGGATCTCCTTTTATGCAATGGTGCCCTCTGAAGGCTACACCCACATAATTATCACAGCCAATTAGATACATGGTTCAACCCCCATGTCTCCTCCCCTCAGATAACAGGTAACACAATTAAAACAGACACAATTTTAACCACATTCTGGATGTACCCCAAAAACAGGGGGTACACCTTTAAGTCCAGCACCGTTCAATATCTCTCACCCAGGGGAACAACATATTAAAAAAATGGCATGAATCAGACCAGGGGTTCAAAAGTTAGTAAAAGTATGTTTTTCACATAACACACAGACATGTCACATATCCCCCACACAATACACATATAGGACAATAGGTGTGGTCACCCCTCCCTGAGGCAACTTGATATAATCAGACAATGATTAAATCAGCCTTCTTTGTTCTTATCTGAGAATGAAAACAGTTTATACAATCGACTTTTCTTATCTGTAACAGGATTATCTATTAGCCTAGTAGCTGTGATATTCTGAGCCAATATATTCTGTAGAACATAAAACAACATATCTACAGTACAGCAATGTGATCATATTTTAACCAAGAATTAAATAATCATAAAACAGGGTAAAACAGTGATGGGTTCCGTTACAGCTGGGGTCTGAGCGCATAAAACTACCGAATAGCGCTCAGATCCTCTTCACACAGTTCAATTGCCATGTAGCTAAAGTCTTTCCCATAGTCTTTCATTATATGAATGGGCTCCATGGCATAGCTTTCTGTGGTATCATGGTTCACACAGGGCAAGTACCGAATGACCCCCCTGTATGTAAAGGGCCAGAATGAGTGACATACACTCTGGTATAGCCGAATACTGTGTTTGAAGGGCAATATGTACCAGGGCCATAGTCGCAGGGCAGGAGGCTGGCAAAACAGTCTTCTCCAAGACAAAGTGGCGAAGGGCACTTCGTCACAAGATTAATAAATAACAAATACCATCTTATTCCAACAACTAGCATCTTAATTCAAAATCGCCCAGCTCTCACTTTTCACAAGCCTGGTTTGTGTTCTGAGACAGAACTAGTGGTATTATGTATAAAAGATCTATATTATGAGGGCCGTTTACTCTCTTTAGATCAATTGTTTTCCAACTATGGGCTTCCTTCTAACCATTAGAGGGATTTTTAGATATTAATAAAAATAAAATGTTTTTGCTGCATAGGCTGCTTTTTGGCCTATAGAGTTCAGAGATGTATGAATCCAGCTCACTTAGATATGCCTTTAACTCTCACTGGCCCAGACACCTTGCATCATTCATTGCAAAAAACAGCTCTCCAAAATGTAAAAACCCCTCTTACACATACAATGGGCCCTATTCTATTGCCCAATTCGTAAATGTATACACACTTAAAACTTCTCTTAATATTGCCACAGATTCTAGTAACTACTATCATTCTGATTACAAGTTCACTATCCACAATCACTATGGGCCAGCCAAATCCACAAAACTGGCCATAGAACTCCATTGGTTTTAGCACAGCTTGAATATTATGAGCGCTGATTAATTAAATGTACACAAAATTGATATTCTATTAGACCCGAAGCTCTAGCTCACAAATAAATTCTGACCCGCAATTGAGAAAAGTATCACTTTTCTTTCAAAAATGTTACGAGTACTAAATAGGATTCACAAGGGCTTTTTTTACAAACACTTATTAGAGCTGTAACAGCAATTAAATACAAATGCCTGTACTTTAAAAGCATGGGAATGCATGGAAAGACATTAGAATTAATTGCAGAACAGTCTGAAACGCAAAACAAATATGCAACTAAAAAAATATTTTTTTAAATATTATTTCTGAGTAATATTTATCCCAGGACTCAAGGGATAAATACATATCATGAAACCCACATGAACTAAAACAGATGATCTGTTGCATTTTATAAACTGCTAGATTGCTTGATTAGGTTTCCAATTGGCAAATATTACTTATTGGCACTAGTGATGTCCCGAACAGTTCACCGGCGGACTATTCGCAGCATTTTTTGCATGTTCGCGTTCGCAGCGAACGACGAACACATGTGCTTTTGGGTTCGCCCCCTATTCTTTATCATTGAGGAAACTTTGACCCTGCACCTCACAGTCAGCAGACACATTCCAGCCAATCAGCAGCATACACTCCCTTCCAGAGCCTTCCATTTGAAGGACAGCAACCCAAATCCATGCCATATACACGTCCCCTGATAGTGGACATAACAGGGATTAACAGTACACACCTTATAATAACGCAGACAGAGGCAACGCGTATAATCTTCCATGCTGTGTAGTGGAAGCCCCCAGACTCTGACCTGTGTATAATATTCCATGCTGTGCAGTGGAAGCCCCCAAACTCTGACCTGTGTATAATATTCCATGCTGTGCAGTGGAAGCCCCCTGACTCTAACCTGTGTATAATATTCCATGCTGTGCAGTGGAAGCCCCCAGACTCTGACCTGTGTATAATATTCAATGCTGTGCAGTGGAAGCCCCCAGACTCTGACCTGTGTATAATATTCCATGTTGTGCAGTGGAAGCCCCCAGACTCTACCCTGTGTATAATATTCCATGCTGGGCAGTGGAAGCCCCCAGACTCTGGGAGTCTGAAGAAGAGGAGTCAGAGGAGGAAATTGGCTTTGAGGAGGTGGAAGACCAAACACAGCAGGCGTCCCAGGGGTCTTGTTGTCACCTTTCGGAGACCCTTGGTGGCTAGGTGGTGGAAGAGACCTTCAATGACATCAGTGAGGACAAGGAACGGGACATGGCTCGCTTGGTATCCAACCTTGTGCAAATGGGGAGTTTGCGGTTGTGCAAAGGGACTGTTTGCGGTTGTTTGCGGTGCATTAAACGGGGAGATTGGTCTGTTACTGTGAAGCGGGTGTAACCCTTACACTACCTGATCGATAGAACATCATAACTGATGTTTTAAAGCATGTTATTCCAAACAATTTAGGAATGTTAGGTGATTTATGCCCTTTATGGCTTAAAACCAGACTCTGCATCAACTATGTAATTTTCCGTGGGAGTTTTGCCATGGATCCCCCTCTGGCATGCTACAGTCCAGGTGTTAGTCCCTTTGAAAAAACTTTCCCATCACTATTGTGGCCAGAAAGAGTCCCTGTGGGTTTTGAAATTCGCCTGCCCATTAAAGTCTATGGCGGTTCCCCGATGTTCGCCCGTTTGCAAACATTTGATGAAGTTCGTGTTCGCTCTTCGCGAACCCAAAATTTGATGTTCGCGACATCACTAATTGGCACTAATTAACTCTTAGCCTTCGATTGCAGATTATGTGTAACTTCCATGGTTTACTCATGGTTAGTCTCATTTACTATTAGCTGTTTATAAGAAGTAAAATACGGGTTTGCGTAAATAATGTCAGATCATATGATCACGTCCCATGAAATTCTACTTAAAATGGCAGGGTCTACAAGTCCAGCCTTGCGGTCAGGACCAATCTGAATGCTGCATTCTGATAATGGATAGTTAAATAAGTGTACATAATAAAAAAATACAATCAACATGACTAGATATAGCCAGTAATCCTTGACTATATATATATATATATATATATATATATATATATATACACAGTATATGTATATATATGTATATATATATATATATATATATATATATATATATATATATATATATATATATATATATATATATATATATATATATATATATATATATATATATATATATATACAGTATATATATATATACATACACACACACACACACAATAGGGAGAGGCACCTCTCAATCAAAATACATTCCCAAACACACCAATGGTCATTTAATATCCAAATAGTCACAAGAAGGGGTAGAGAGAAACCCTGTGATCTCAACTGATCCTCCTAGCTATGTTAGTGTCCCATTTCTAGTTATATGCCCTCTATCTGACAACAAAAGCCTAGGTATAGAATGTAACATTAAAAATTCTGATCTGACTGGTGCATGTCCAATTACACCCAGAAATACTAATCTGGCTCCCTTAAAAAACACATTTTAAAAACAAACATTAAATACCAATATTGTGGGATGGTAGTAGCTCCAGAAGCACATACAAACAATGAAAGGGACCATAGGCCGTTCCAGTTTGTATTCAACTAAAATCTGAAAATGTAAAACTGCCCTCAGGGAGCCTCATAATCCCCAAAAAGTGTGATGTGGACTTGGGACAGAAAAAAAGTGAAATCCCACTAGCACACTAACAGCTCATTTCATCACTGTTACGTGACTTTCTCAAAGGCAGTGAAGTCTGACAGATAGTTGAAACATTGACCAGTAAGGGGAAACAGATGAGATTTAAATACAATAAAATCTAAACCTACAGATAGTACAAAGTACTACATCAATTGATTATAATTGAAATATATATATAACATTTAAAATTATATACAGATAAAATTCAATGTATCAGTTTAAGACATCAGTTGCTACAAATGCCAGTTACCATTGCAAACTCAACAAAATAAGAGAACATGCGCTATGTGGTGGTATTCACAGTCCAAAGTGTTAGCTCAGTTTTTCTATAACAGTGGACAACTATCTTGCTGTAATCTTTATTCAAAGCACAGACCAGTCCCAAACTGCCAAACATTTCTCCACTTGTATAAAAGAAACCGCATACCCTCAGATATGCATTTTCACCTTTCAGCATTCAGCAGTGAAATTACCCTGATTTCTCAGAGCACACTCTGGAAAGTATATACATTATTCTTTAATCTTTAGGCAGGTCCCAAGTATTATTTGCATAAAAGCGAAGCAAGAGTATGTGAGATTAGGTTTGTACCCACTAAAGCTATTTTTTTCCAGTTTATTGCTATATCTTGGGGCTTGCTTTTTCTTGGCTTTTGCAGTACTCACTTGTGTGCAAGGAGGGTTTGCCTGTACTTGTGAATGTAGTCAGACACTTCTGGTAATCTCTTTGTTAACTGCATACTCTCTAGCTCTATTAAATGCTCGCAGCCAGCTGTTGGAGATACCAAGTCTAAATGTAAGCACTTTCCATAATAATGCTATAGAACGTTATCCATTAATTACGTGACTAAACTACACAAGCCATAACAACCTCCCATATGCCTATATATATATATATATATATATATATATATATAGTGACCCACTCAATGATTTAGAAAAGCAATATTCATTATTAAACTTACTTTGAAATATCAACTTGTATACCTCCAGTTGAGCTGCTTTTCTCCACGTCATACATATGAGGTCATCAAGAAGTAAGAGCAACTGCAACTGACTGAGATGTAGTCCTAAATGATCAGACAGCATCTTGAGTCCTTGCCGAGTTAAATACATTTTACACACCTAAGCAATTAATATCATCTGCTCCTATCTTATAAAGGGTGCAGGCAAACAGTTCCACTGGAAGGTTGGTAGTTGAAAGTAAGTATAATATTAAACATTGCTTTACTAAATTATTGAATGGGGATTTTATCAAAGATCAATGGCTAATTAAAACATATACTGTATTACATATAAAATGTATTATTGAAAATAAATAAAAATTCAAACAAATCTGGAACCAGACAAATGTTCAATTAAGTCAATTTAACAAGGACAAGGGCCTACATAATAAAACAGCACCTTTATAAATATAAGCTGTTATTTGTGGTCGGGCCTCTCTCTCATGAAGATGGGTAGCTGTGATATGTGTTCTGTAGCTACAGAATTCTTATCCTGCTTAGAGGGCCAGATTGTATTGTGAAACATGGTGTAAAAGTGTCTAAGGACAAAATTACATATGAGAGTGACTTAGTTTTCAAATGAATGTGATGACGTATTAGGGCAGCTTAAAAAAAGCTAAAACGTTACCTTGGACTTAGACATGGATGCTTCTTGGACTTAGGGATGCCAAAATCCACCATGTAAGGCTTAGAAAAAGCCCAAAAGTGTTTCCTTGGACATGGACGCTACACATTGGATATGGGCCAAAATCTGCTATGAGGGCTTACTAAAAGCTGAGAACATTACATTGCTTAGTAGATAGAAAAGCCTGTGAATGTGGTAGAGCAAACATTGCTCTTCAGTGATGTGAATGCCCTCATGGACATTAGAAAAGGCCAAAGATCTACACTGAAGGGCTTGTTGAAAATGCCAGGTGCCAGCAATGACATGTATTTAAATCCTGCTGGAAGTGTTTGTGGTTTATACAGTGCTCTATCAAGGAGATACTAAGTGCCTTAGGCGCGGGAGTGTCTGAATTGTGCTGGTTCTCTGCATGCTGCCCTTACATAGAATTCCAGGAGTTGTAATATCTTCTTTTGATATTAATGGTATCAACTGTATGCAAAATAACCACAACTACTATCTTGCATTACAAATTATATAAAAGCGTAACTTTGGATGCTAGTCAATCTGGTCCATTGGTTATGTTGCTGGTGCACTGTATAAGCCACAGAAGCTTACATTTAAAAAATATATATATTTTAATAGTTAATTCAGTTATTCGGTATAATACCAATATTTAAAACAATAGCATACATTACAAAACACAACCACAACATAAATTACATTACATAACCTTTCCCCGTTTTGCTAGATCTAAGTTGCCAATGGGGAGACCATTCCATACACATCTTAAGTCAAGAATTAACAATTTAATAGTTCCTGATTATTACATCTCTTTTTCATCAAGCATGATATTATAAATTGTGTGTTTTATAACATCAATATAAATATCTCCTGAGTTACCATTGGTACATGGATTACAATATTTTAATTAATCTCTTAATTTAAACCTAGCCTAATTCTAGGCCAGGCTTTGGTGAGGTGGAAGGTAAGGCAAATCAACTGGTTTTCATTATGGAAAAAACATTTTTTCTAATACAGAGTTTTGAGTCTTTATAAATTTCGGACCCATACTTTTCCCAAATTTTCCACCTTAATTTCTTATCACATATATAGTTCTCAGCAATAGGGGTCTTGCGAGCCCGCCGCAACTGCAGCTCTTGCAAAGCGAGGGTTGCGCTGGTGGAGATCATCCCTCCGACCCCGTACTACTTTTGTAGTGCAAATGCGGACCCTCGCTAAGTGAGGGGCCGCATTTGCAGAGGTGGAGGCTCCCATGTCAGCTGCATTCGAGAGGGGCCGCATTTGCGGAGGTGGAGGCTCTACGGCGCCTCACAAGCGGTAACAAATGCCCACAGAAGCTGGACTTTGAAAAAAAACACAAAACACGCAATGACTAAATACAGACTTACAGAAAAAATTAATTACGGATTCGCAAAAATACGACCTTAACGGACAACCCGCACACAGTGGAAAACATAAAAAAATCACAAATTACACACAAAAATAAAATAAAAACCTTACCCACAGCAAGGGAGGACGCCCAGGACATCTGGAAGTCAGGTTACACCTCGATTTCAGTCAAATTTAGAAAGTTTACACACTCGAAAAACCCCTAAGCAAAAGAAAAAATGGCCGCCGAAACAAACGAAAACAAGGCTACACGCCCCCTAAAGACGCAAAACACCGCCGCGTATATATACGACTTTTACAAAAACCCGTACAAGGCACAACATACACCATTAGCAAGGATGCTAAATATTCCACACCCGCGTACCACATACACATTCGCCACCATTTTATAACACTAACTTACAGAATGCGGAAGTACCCAGCTACACAAATGGTTTCCCCTCGCGCACCCAGCCTATTTACACAACACACTGCACAGATTGCTGACACTTACACCTCAGCTCAACAACACTGCAAATCTACATTGGATGCTACAGGGACATCAAAACAGATTATTAGCTCTTCAGCACATTTCTTGCTGCATATATTAATTGCAAATAGGTAAAGTATATTAATTCATGATTTAATTAATTAATTAGCATAAAAAACATAAATATACAGAAAACAAAAAAAATAAAACACCACAGTATCGCAAAAAAACACAAAGACCTTCACCGCACGCATCACAAGGAGAGCCAAAGTACACCAGGGGACAGCCTTGCAATAAGTGCCAAAAGGAGATCAGCGCGGACCTTAAATAAACGCCTCTGATAACAAAAAATACACCAAACCAGAGTCTCACAAGGAGCACCAGAGGCGCTCAATGCGAGTAATGCGATGAGCACCAAAGGCGCTCAGCGGAAGGCTCGCAAAGAGCGCAGAAGGATCTCACACGACCAAAACAGCATTACCTGCCTTACAATTTTATTGCTGTCATTTTTTGATGGGCAAGTTGCCAGTTTATTATAATACCCAAGTCACTGATTTCTGTTTCCATTAATTAATTTTTCTCCAACTATTAGTTATTTCCATCCAGGTTGGAACACTATTTTGCTTCCAATAACTTCCTATCAGTGCTTTGGCTATTATAAGTGTTTGAATCAAAAACATTCTAACATCACCATTTAACCTATCAGGAAACATATATGTAATAGAGAGATCTCAGGGGTCAATGTTATTTTTTCTTTAGTGCTCTCTGTTAACTTGGAAGAAAGTATTCTCAAAATTTTTAGATTAAAGGGCATCCCCACCATATACAGTGCCTTGCAAAAGTATTCACCCCCCTTGGCATTTTTTGTATTTTGTAGCCTCACAACCTGGAATTAGCATGGATTGTTTGAGAATTTGCATAATTTAATTTACAGAACATGCCAACAACTTTGAAGATGTTTTTTTTGTTTTGTGAAGCAAATAACAAATAGGACAAAAAACTGAAAAAGTCAATGTGCATAACTATTCACCCCCCTAAAGTCAATATTTTGTAGAGCCACCTTTTGCGGCAATCACAGCTCCAAGTCGCTCTGGATAAGTCTCTATGAGCTTGCCACATCTTACCACTGGGATTTTTGCCCATTCCTCCTTGCAAAACTGCTCCAGCTCCTACAAGTTGGATGGTTTGCGCTTGTGGACAGCAATCTTTAAGTCTGACCACAGATTTTCTATTGGATTGAGGTCTGAGCTTTAACTAGGCCATTCCAACACATTTACATGTTTCCACTAAAGTGTTGATTAAGCAGCATGTTTGGGGTCATTGTGCTGCTGGAAGGTGAACCTCAGTCCTAGCCTCAAATCATGCACAGAATGGTACAGGTTTTGCTCAAGAATATCCCTGTATTTAGCACCATCCATCTTTCTCTCAACTCTGACCAGTCTCCCAGTCCCGGCTGCTGAAAAACATCCCCACAGCATGATATTTCCCCCATCATGTTGTTCTTTGGGTGATGTGATGTGTTGGGTTTGCGCCAGACATAGCGTTTTTTTTGATGGCCTGAAATGTTAAATTTTTGTCTCATCTGACCAGGGCACCTTCCTCCATACATTTTGAGAGATTCCCACATGCCTTTTCGCAAACTCAAAACGTGCCATTTAGTTTTTTGCTAAAAGTAATGGCTCTCTTCTGGCCACTCAGCCATACGGCCATAGAGTTGGGATTTATGGCAAATTGTCGTCCTATGTAAAGATACTCCAGTCTCTGCTGTGGAACTCTGCAGCTCTTCCAGGGTTACCTTAGGTCTCTGTGCTGCCTCGGATTAATGCCCTCCTTGCCCGGTTAGTGAGGTTTGGTGGTCGACCGTCTCTTGTCAGGTTTGCTGTCGTGCCATGTTCTTTCCATTTGGTTATGATAGATTTGATAGTGCTCCTGGGGATCATGAAAGATTTAGATATTTTTTTATAACCTAACCCTGACTTGTACTTCTCAACAACATTGTCCTTGTGCAATGTTTGGTTAGTGGTGCCTCTTGCTTAGGTGTTGCAACCTCTGGGGCCTTTCAAAAAAGGTGTGTATATGTAATGACAGATCATGTGACCCTTTAATTGCACACAGGTGGACATCATTTCATTAATTATGTGACTTCTGAAGGTAATTGGTTGCACCAGAGCGTTTTATGGGCTTCATAACAAAGGGGGTGAATAAATATGCACATGCCAATTTTCCATTTTCTATTTCTAAAAAATTGTTTTATGTATATGTTTTTCTCATTACACTTCACCAACTTAGACTATTGTGTTCTGATCCATCACATAAAATTCAGATTAACAAAACATTAAACTTAAGGCTGTAATGTAACAAAATACTTTTACAAGGCATTGTATGTAGAAACGACCCTTCTTCACCACAATTCCTCCAACAAAGATGGGTATTTTGTACTTTATCGATTTGGTGTAGTCTTGAAGGAACAAAATGCCACCTATTAATAATTTTACAGTGTTGCTCTCTTTGAGACGCATTTTTTATCATTGACTCAGTGACCTTTAATGCTCTATACCAATCATGTATTGGGAGTTCCTTTTCCAGATATTTTTCCCAATTGAGCAATTTATTAGGTTTTACTTGTCGATAGTCTCTCATTCTTATCAATTTTTCTCACAACGTTTCCTCCCTCTTTCTAAAAAAAATCAACACCTAAGCTTTTCAAGTTTGAACATAATGCTCTATAATAGAGTCAATTTGCCGATATACTTTGGAATTACATTTTTATCTCTTCAAAGGTTCCAATTTTATTGTTGACATATAGGTCTCCTATTTTAAGTTTCTTGTATCTATTAGATTTTATCTCCCCATTTAATTTAAACTTAGATGACAGAATTTCTAACGGGAGAATTGGACTCAGAAAATATATTAATCTATATTTTTTATTCAACTTTTTCCATAATTTTATATTGGTTTTTATCAGTGTACCTTCTGAAAAGATCGCTACAATTGTAGGATTTTCTTGATAAAGAATTTTCCCAAGTTCTCCTAAACCTGCACAATAATTTTCTATCTGAACCCATTCATTTTCAGCTCTATCTTGACTCCATTCAATAATATGCGATATCAAAATTGCCTCTTGCAGTTTTGAGATTGACGGGTATGCCATCCCCCCTCTATTGAATCTCTGTTCTTAGATAGATCTCCTTATTCTTAAGTTCTTCCCACTATAGACAAAACAGTCTATTTTTTTCTGAAGTTTATTAATTAAGTGTATGGTAAAGGAAACGTGCTGGATCTCAAAAAGTAGCCAATGTTTTGTAGTCAAATCATCTTAGTTGATATTATCTTTCCTGCCGATGAGATATTTAATCCCTGCCGATTCTTAATTAATTGTTCTATTTCTTTGTTTATCTTGTTATCATTTAAATTGATTATCTTTTTTATATCCTTGTGTAATCTAATTCCAAGATGTTAAATTTCTTATTGCCATTTTAGATTGTAGTTACTTTTTAATTACAGATAGTAATCATGATGAAGTCGGCAAAAGCCATTAATTTATACTTTTTAGTACCAATCTTAATTCCTCTCAATGTCATATCATTTTTTATGAGAACCAAAAGTGGCTCCAATGTTAATGCGAAAATCATGGGTGACAGGGGACACCCCTATCTTGTCCCATTTGAAATCTGGAACTTCTCTGATGTAAAACCCATACCTCTGACTGAGGCGGCTGGAGATCCATACAGAGCACCTATTACACATGTTCAATACTTGGTGCATGGATCCCCAGTCGGCCCTTTCAAAGGCTTTCTCTGGTCCAATGAGAGGAAGACCGCTGGTATCCATTTCTCTCCAACATAAGATATAATATTTATCCATTTTTTAACATTATTGCTTCCTTGTCTGGAACAAATCAATCTTGTTCTCTTGATACTAATCCCCCTAAAAGAGTTCTCAACCGAATAGCCAAAATTTTAGAATATATTTTTATATGTACATTGATCAGGCTAATAGGTTGAAAATTTCTACATTCCGGATATTTTAGTTCCTCCTTTGGAATTGGTACTATGTTAACCTCTATCACTTCTTTAGGTGCTACACCTTCTATTTTAATTTGATTAAATATTTCTTTTAAAGGTACTATCAATTGTTTCATACATATTTTATAAAAGTGTGCTCTAAACCCATCAGGTCCTGGCGATGTCTTTAATTTTAATTAGAAATAACTTTCTTGATTTCCTTTTTCCTAATTTCTCCATCCAAGAACTCTAGCTCCTCTTTGGTATTTTTTGGTAGTTCAATCTTATCCAAGAATTATTTTATTTCTTCTAGAGTAGGTCTTACGAAGCCTTCTGCGTCTTCCAAGTTGTAGAATTGTTTGTAATATTCTGCAAAACTTTTTGTGATATCCTTCAGGTTAGTCATTAGTTGATTTTTATTTTTCAAATAATCAATCATCTTATTTATTAATGTATTAGTTTTAATTGTATTTGCAAATAACTTGCTTGTCTTATTTCTGAAATGACAGAGGTTTCTCTGTAATTTCCATACTGATCGATCTAAAATTTCCTGTTCTATCTTTTACATTTTTTGTTGGTAGAGTGTAATTTGTTACTGAGTTATTTTATCAAAATCTTTCTTTATTTGCCTATCTAATTTGGCTAATTCACAATATAATTGTTTTAATGGAAGACCTCTTTGTTTTTTGTAATGGTAATACCAACTGAATTACAACCTTGTGTGCCATCCAGATCATTGTTTTAGAGTGGATTGAAGGACCATTTTCATCAAAATAGTTAATTACTTGTTTTCTTGGATTGTCTCTGATTTTGTGATGTTTCATTAAGTTTATGTTGCATTTCCATGTTGGTCTCTGTAAGGGTAACACTCCTATATCGGGATCAACAGAAACCATACCGTGATCTGACCATGTTAAAAGACTCTCTGAGATGAGGATATAGTCTAACCTAGAGAAGCTTTTGTGCCTATGCAAAAAAAGTAAAAGCTCTCTCATTTGAGTGAAAGACTCTTCATGAGTCAAAAATATTTTGCTTAAACAGTATATTCTGAAAAAAAGTTTCGAATTTCTATTCCCTTGCAAATCAGGGCTAGATGATAGTTCTGCTTTTCTACCCAATTCCCAGTCTAGTCATAGATTAAAATCCCTGCAAATTACCAGATTTATATCACTATATGTTGTAATTAGTTTGCAGACTCTGTTTAGTAATCTAATCTGATTTGTATTGGGTACATACAGTCAGGTCCATAAATATTGGGACATCGACACAATTCTAATCTTTTTGGCTCTATACACCACCACAATGGATTTAAAATTAAACGAACAAGATGTGCTTTAACTGCAGACTTTCAGCTTTAATTTGAGGGTATTTACATCCAAATCAGGTGAACGGTGAAGGAATTACAATAGTTTGTATATGTGCCTCCTACTTTTTAAGGGACCAAAAGTAATGGGACAGATTAACAGTCATAAATCAAACTTTCACTTTTTAATACTTGGTTGCAAATTCTTTGCAGTCAATTACAGCCTGAAGTCTGGAACGCATAGACATCACTAGACGCTGGGTTTAATCCCTGGTGATGCTCTGCCAGGCCTCTACTGCAACTGTCTTCAGTTCCTGCTTGTTCTTGGGGCATTTTCCCTTCAGTTTTGTCTTCAGCAAGTTAAATGCATGCTCAATCGGATTCAGGTCAGGGGATTGACTTGGCCATTGCATAACATTCCACTTCTTTCCCTTAAAAAACTCTTCGGTTGCTTTTGCAGTATGCTTCGGGTCATTGTCCATCTGCACTGTGAAGCACCGTCCAATGAGTTCTGAAGCATTTGGCTGAATATGAGCAGATAATATTGCCCGAAACACTTCAGAATTCATCCTGCTGCTTTTGTCAGCAGTTACATCATCAATAAATAATAGAGAACTAGTTCCATTGGCAGCCATACATGCCCACGCCATGACACTACCACCACCATGTTTCACTGATGAGGTGGTATGCTTTGGATCATGAGCAGTTCCTTTCCTTCTCCATACTCTTCTCTTCCCATCACTCTGGTATAAGTTGATCTTGGTCTCATCTGTCCATAGGATGTTGTTCCAGAACTGTGAAGGCTTTTTTAGATATTGTTTGGCAAACTCTAATCTGGCCTTCCTGTTTTTGAGGCTAACCAATGGTTTACATCTTGTGGTGAACCCTCTGTATTCACTCTGGTGAAGTCTTCTCTTGATTGTTGACTTTGACACACATGCACCTTCCTCCTGGCGAGTGTTCATGATCTGGCAAACTGTTGTGAAGGGTGTTTTCTTCACCAGGAAAATAATTTTTCGGTCATCCACCACAGTTGTTTTCTGTGGTCTTCCGGGTCTTTTGGTGTTGCTGAGCTCCTTGGTGCATTCTTTCTTTTTAAGGATGTTCCAAACAGTTGATTTGGTCACACCGAATGTTTTTGCTATCTCTCTGATGGGTTTGTTTTGTTTTTTCAGCCTAATGATGGCTTGCTTCACTGATCGTGACAGCTCTTTGGATCTCATATTGAGGATTGACAGCAACAGATTCTAAATGCAAATAGCACACTTGAAATTAACTCTGGACCTTTTATCTGCTCCTTGTAAATGGGATAATGAGGGAATAACACACACCTGGCCATAGAACAGCTGGGCAGCCAATTGTCCCATTACATTTGGTCCCTTAAAAAGTGGGAGGCACATATACAAACTGTTGTAATTCCTACACCGTTCACCTGATTTGGATGTAAATACCCTCAAAATAAAAGCTGAAAGTCTGCAGTTAAAGCACGTCTTGTTCATTTCATTTCAAATCCATTGTGGTGGTGTATAGCTTCAAAAAGGTTAGAATTGTGTCCATGTCCCAATATTTATGGACCTGACTGTATGTTTACTATAGTACATTTTTCATTTTCTATCCATCCTTTCCATATAATATAACGAGCATTTGGATCCTTCAAGACGACATCATCTACTACATTCAACTTACTATTATTAAACAGCATTGAGAACCCCCGTGATTTTTTTGTTAAGTTGAATTTACTGCCTCTTTAAATCCTTTTATCTTAAAGTATGGTGTTTTATCAGGTTCGAAACAAAGCCACCTTCCTCCTCTGACTCCTCTTCTTCAGACTCCTCTCACTGCATTGCCTCTCTCTGCATTATTATAAGGTGTGTTAAGTAGTACTACTCTTATCAGTTTAAAACCTGTTACAGCACATATCATGGGGCGTGTATAAGGCCTGGATTTTTAGAACCGGGAGATGGAAAAAGAGGCTTTGTTGGTCGTATCACTTCAATTTTGGGGCGCGGCACGTGCAGTCAAAGTTGCCACCAGATAGGAGTGGCGTGTTTGTAAGTACTACTCTTATCAGTTTAATACTTGTTACGTCACCTATCAGGGGGCGTGTATAAGGCCTGGATTTTTAGAACCAGGAGATGGAAAAAGATGCTTTGTTGGTCGTATCACTTCAATTTTGGGGCACGGCACGTGCAGTCAAAGGTGCCACCAGATAGGAGTGGCGTGTTTGTAAGTACTACTCTTACCAGTTTAATACTTGTTACGTCACCTATCAGGGGGCGTGTATAAGGCCTGGATTTTTAGAACCAGGAGATGGAAAAAGATGCTTTGTTGGTCGTATCACTTCAATTTTGGGGCAGGGCACGTGCAGTCAAAGGTGCCACCAGATAGGAGTGGCGTGTTTGTAAGTACTACTCTTATCAGTTTAATACTTGTTACGTCACCTATCAGGGGGCGTGTATAAGGCCTGGATTTTCAGAATCATGAGATGGAAAAAGATGTTTTGTTGGTCGTATCACTTCAATTTTGGGGCACTTTGTGACATTAGCTTCTTACGCTCAAACAAGTCCTTTACAGGCACCTGACTATGGGCAGATGAGCAGGAACTGCTCAAGGCGAGAGACGGAGTGGCGGATGGTTGAGAGAGGGCAAGGAGGACAGCAGTGGTTGATGTGGCTTATGATGCTGCACCAGGAGGAGGATGGCGGCTTTGAGTTTGTGTGCTGCTTGTACTCATGTGTTGATCTGGAGTCACCCAAACATTAGGTCTCAACCTGTAGAGGATAAGGGAACCAGGCTACTCTAGACCTCATTCATCATTACAGGTTTTGACAGATCGGTACTATGCATCCAAGCTACTGTGACAACAGATATGAGTGGCATTGTGCACTTGCAGAAGTTAGTAGAGTAGACGCTGTAAGTCTGACACACACTTGCAGACAACTGCTATGCAATCTATTACAGTAGAATTTTTTTTTTGTTTTAAATGTACGCTACTGTTACACCAGATATGAGTGGTGTGTTAAGTAGTACTACTCCTATCAGTTTAATCCATGTTATGTGCCTTTTTTTGGGGTTTGGTTGTTGAAGCCACAGTGCAGCACCAGAAGCCAGAAAAATTAGGCATGTACACATGCCTGAAAAATTAGGTATTGTTGATCTTGCAGCGAGCAGAGAAGAAGGTAGGCCTGATTCAACGCCCCCTCCCTGCATATCCACACTCAGAGATTGAGGGGGCGACCCTTACAAGGCCACGGGCCGGAGATATAAAGGGGGGCCATCCCAAATAAGCACACAAGTGGGGACAAAGGTAGTGAAGGGGACATAGAGGCCCATGTACTGACGGTCGCCATCTTGGCAGGAAAAGGGCCCAGCAATTAAGCCAAACTGACCCAGCACAGGCAGCTACTTGAGTCAAACGCTGTACAATTACACCTTAATAAAGCTGAAACATGCAGCAGCAGGAATTCTAAACGGCCACACAGGGACAAGGAGGCTAACAGCCCCCACAGTCTCTGCACCACTCTTTTTAACAGATAACCCAAGGGGCTAACCAGTGACCTTGCCCACAAAAAAAAAAGCAGAATTTTATTGGAGGAATTATTAGTGTCTTTACCCCCCAAGAGAGGACATAATATACGGTATCTTTAGACTACCTGATGGCCAAACCTCCTTTAGCCCCAATGCTATCCAAGAAACATTTCAAAACTTCCATCAGACCATATATTCATCCCAATCCGGCTGCAGCGGATCTGACATAGAGTCCTTCCTACTACAGCAAGAAGTCCACAAAATACCTGTACCTCAATTGGACAGCTTGAACCTAGACATATTCCAAGAGGAAGTTAAATCTACAATCCAAGATCTTAAATTTGGCAAGTCCCCAGGGCCAGACGGTTTTACTCATCTGTACTATAAGAAATTTGAGCCCTTGCTTACCCCCGCACCTAACATCTTTGTTTAACGCTATACTAAATGGAGAACCTATGCCCCCTTAATTGAATCAGGCCGACTTCATAGTCTTTCCAAAAGAGGGTAGGGACCCGAATCTCAAACTGTATTACAAGGCAGCGCAGCTTGCTTTCATTCCTCTGGCGCATTCTCCAAAACACATCAGCCGCTCTGGGTATTTATGGAAAATATAAGCATGTCACCTTATACATGGGATACAGTAATATGGATTCCAGGCCTGTATACTTTTTTGAGAAACTTGAAAAACCCATTGATTAAGCACTCATTAAAAATATGAATGGAGATGAACTGGACACAAAAACTGGACACTCGGGTATCAGATCTTACCCCTATCGTACCCAATCCCCACTTTAAGATACATCTTCCGGAAAGCTCTCTCAGTTGGTGGAAGTCTCAGAACCTACTAAGGTTTGGTCCATGGTGGCATGATGACAAAATAATGACCTATGAGTGGGTGAGAGATCGATATAATTTACCCCCTGGCTGAACACTATAATTTTTGCAGGATACATCATTTTATATATACGATAAGTGGTAGGGGAACCCCCCAAAGAAACACCTGGCTACTCAAAAAATGTAGGGATTCCCCCTTTCAGCCTGGTATTATTAGCCTCATGTATGAACTATTTAATGAAAACTCATGGGCAAACAAACCAGACTATACCAAAGCCTGGGAGAGGGATTTGGGCACCGAGTTGACAGACAGCACATGGGATAAAAGTTGGCAAGGCTTAAGTAGGGGATCTTTAAATTATAGTCTGCTTGAGATTTCAATAAAGGTCCTACACAGGACATATATTACTCCTTTTAAGCTAATAAATGGGATCCAAAACGGAGCAGCTCATGTTTTAGAAACAGTGGTAATGAGGCTACATTTATTCATGTCTGGTGGGAGTGTTCGGCAGTCATAAGACTATGGGAAGAAACATGCTTACTAGCTTCCAAAATGTTTAAGATTGACCTAATAAAATATTTTTTCAAAGAAAAAATACACATAGCTAGTAGTTGGAAAACCCCAAATTAAAACTTTCAGGAATTAATAAAAAAAATCAACTATTTACTGCTCAACGAGAGATTTAACCATGTAATCACCCAGTTCCAGACAATTTGGGATCCCTGGATAACATCCCCATTTAGTGCCCCCCTAATATAATAAAACATTTGTTAATGGTTGAAGTGACTCGGGGGGAAGGACCGGAGTGGGGGAGCCCTGGAGGAGACCCTTCAGAAGCAACCGGCGGCAAAATCATCCGAGGAAAGGAGAGGTCGCCTACTGAAGCCTGCCCTAGGGTAACCCAATGGCGATTGAGCAGGTTAGATATTGTAAATAATAAGCTACTGCTGGAGTGATGATAGATAATAGGACTTTGGTGTTAACTGCTGATATACTCTTTACTATTGTCTGTTTTACCATGTCTTAGGTTTCTCTAAAAAATTGCAATCACAGTAAAAAAAAAAAGAAAATGTATTAACCAAAAAAGTAAAAAAAAGAAGGCCTAGCCACCTAATTTTAACAAAATGTCTTCATTGTAAATATGTATTTTTGCACAACTGTTGTGTTATGCAAGACTGTTCAATATGCTTTCTTTTCCATTACATGCCGTACGCCTTCTGACATAAAAATTGAAATTCAAAAATTAGATATTGTTGCAGCCGCTGCTGTTGCAGCGGCCAGAAAAATTGACCTTTGTTCCCCAGGCAGAAAGTACCATAAAACATTGCCTCTTCTTGAACCCTAGTTGGTGGCGGATAATTCACGCAAGTCATCCGGCATTCACAGATAACATACAGCAGCGTGTGGACCATTTATAGCCGAAGGCAGCTCATCTCATCAGGCCTTTTTCAGTCGAATGTATCGCCCAGTGTCAGTCCCTTCGGGATCCATCCCTCATTCATCTTTATAAAGGTGAGGCAATCTACACTTTTTTGCCCTAGGCGACTTCTCTTCTCGGTGACAAAACCTCCTGCTGCACTGAAGGTCCTTTCTGACAGGACACTTGAAGCGGGGCAGACCAGAAGTTCAATTGCAAATTGGGATAGCTCAGGCCACAGGTCTTGCCTGCATACCCAGTAGTCAAGGGGTTCATCGCTCCTCAGAGTGTCGATATCTGCAGTTAAGGCGAGGTAGTCTGCTACCTGTCGGTCAGGTCGTTCTCTGAGGGTGGATCCCGAAGGGCTGATGCGATGCGTAGGACTGAAAAAGGTCTGTATGTCCTCCATCAACAACACGTCTTATAAACGTCCTGTCCTTGCCGGCGTGGTCGTGGGAGGTGGATTACTTTCACCTCTTCCCCAGTTATATTGCCCTTGTGCTGTGACATCACCCTTATATGCTGTGTAAAGCATACTTGTTAATTTGTTTTGGATCTGCTGCATCCTTTCTGACTTGCGGTAATTTGGTAACAAATCAGGCACTTTCTGCTTATACCGGGGGTCTAGTAGCGTGCACACCCAGTTCAGGTCGTTCCCCTTCAGCCTTTTTATACAAGGGTCCTGCGACAGGCACGACAGCATAAAAGACCCCATTTGCACAAGGTTGGATGCCGAGCTAGTCATGTCCCGTTCCTCGTCCTCAGTGATCTCGCTGAAGATATGTTCTTCCCCCCAGCCACGTACAACACCACGGGTACCAGATAGGTGACAACGAGCACCCTGGGATGCCTGTTGTGATTGGTCTTCCTCCTACCCCTCAAAGCCAAATTCCTCCTCTGACTCCTCTTCCTCACAATCCTCTTCCAGCGTTGCCGTAGGTCCAGCAAGCGATGCTGATAAGGCTGTTTCTGCTGGTTATGGTGACCACAACTCTTCCTCTTCCTTGTCACGCTCATCTACGGCCTGATCCAGCACTCTTCGCAGGGCACGCTCCAGGAATAAAACAAATGGTATGATGTCGCTGATGGTGCCTTCGGTGCGACTGACAAGGTTTGTCACCTCCTCAAAAGGACGCATGAGCCTACAGGCATTGCGCATGAGCGTCCAGTAACGTGGCAAAAAAATCCCCAGCTCCGCAGAGGCTGTCCTAGCACCCCGGTCATACAAATACTCGTTAATGGCTTTTTCTTGTTGGAGCAGGCGGTCGAACATTAGGAGTGTTGAATTCCAACGTGTGGGGCTGTCACAAATCAAGCGCCTCACTGGCATGTTGTTTCGCCGCTGGATATCTGAAAAGTGCGCCATGGCCATGTAGGAACGCCTGAAATAGCCACACACCTTTCTGGCCTGCTTCAGGACGTCCTGTAATCCTGGATACTTATGGACAAAGCGTTGTACGATCAGATTACACACATGTGCCATGCAAGGCACATGCGTCAACTTGCCCAAATTCAATGCCACCAACAAATTTCTTCCGTTGTCACAAACCACTTTGCCAATCTGTAGTTGGTGCGGAGTCAGCCGTTGATCAACCTGTGCGTTCAGGGCGGACAGGAGTGCCGGTCCGGTGTGACTCTCTGCTTTGAGGCAAGTCTACCCCAAGACGGCATGACACTGCCGTATCCGGGATGTGGAATAGTATCTGGGGAGCTGGGGGGGTGCCGTTGATGTGGAGCAAGACGCAGCAGCAGAAGAGGACTCAGCTGAGGAGGTTATGGAAGAGGATGGAGTAGGAGGAGTAGAGGAGGTGGCAGCAGGCCTGCCTGCAAGTCGTGGCGGTGTCACCAACTCCTCTGCAGAGCCACGCATTCCATGCTTGGCAGGC
Source organism: Discoglossus pictus (assembly GCA_027410445.1). Lineage (NCBI taxonomy): Eukaryota > Metazoa > Chordata > Amphibia > Anura > Alytidae > Discoglossus > Discoglossus pictus. Next base: position 186,009,079 of record CM050163.1, on the reverse strand, counting down.
GTCAGCAGGTTTGCCCAATGCGCAGTGTAGGTGATATACCTGCCCTGACCATGCTTTGCAGACCAGGTATCAGTGGTCAGATGGACCCTTGCCCCAACACTGTGTGCCAGAGATGCCATTACTTCCTTTTGCACAATTGAGTACAGGTTGGGGATTGCCTTTTGGGCAAAGAAATTTCGGCCGGGTACCTTCCACTGCGGTATCCCAATCACTAAAAACTTTTTGAATGCCTCAGACTCCACCAGCTTGTATGGTAAAAGCTGGCGGGCCAAGAGTTCAGACAAGCCAGCTGTCAGATGCCAGGCAAGGGGGTGACTTTGTGGCATTGGCTTCTTACGCTCAAACATGCCCTTGACAGACACCTAACTGTGGAGAGATGAGCAGGAACAGCAAGAGGCGAGAGACCGAGTGGTGGAGAGTTGAGAGGGGGCAAGGAGGACAGCAGTGGTTGATGTGGATGAAGATGCTGGACCAGGAGGAGGATGGCGGCTTTGAGTTTGTGTGCTGCTTGTACTCATGTGTTGATCCCATTGGCGTTTGTGATGTGACATCATGTGCCTTCGCAAAGCAGTTGTACCTAGGTGGGTGTTGGACTTGCCACGACTCAGTTTCTTTTGGCACAGGTTGCAAATGGCATCACTGTTGTCAGAGGCAGACACACACAAAAAATGCCACACTGCTGAGCTCGGCGGTGGCGGCATTCTGGTGGTGGCAACAGCATGCGTTGATTGGCGTGCTGTCTGGCTGAGCCCGGGTGCTGATGCATGCTGTCTGACTGTGCCATTAGCTCGTTGCGATGATATCCCTCTACTTCCAACTCGTCTCCTCCTCCTCTCTGTCTCCCCATCTGAACTTTCCCCCTGTTCTTCTTCTCTTCTAGCAGGCACCCACGTGACATCCACGGACGCATCGTCATCATCATCACCCGCCTCACTTGTATATGACAACTGAACAAAGGAAGCAGCAGTGGGTACATCATCATCATCATCATCACATCGTACGTACATGTGTGTAATGCTGCCTGACTGAGACATATCCCTGTTATCTACATTCTCTGGCAATAATGGTTGCGTATCACTCATTTCTTCAAACTGATGTGTAAATAAGTCTTCTGACTGATCAATTGAATTGGCTGTGGTACTAGTGTTGGTGGTGGCGGCAGGCGGGTGAGTGGTAACTTGAGAGGTGCCCAGAGCTAAGCTGGAGGAGGATGGTGCGTCAGTGTTCCAAGCGGAAGCTGTAGAAGATTGGGTGTCCTGTGTTAGCCAGTCAACTACGTCCTCTGAACTTTTCAAGTTCAGGGTAACTGGCCTCTGAACACTGGGCATTATTGTAGGGCCAAAGGGAATCACAGCACCACGACCACGACGGCCTCTGAGGTGTGTCCTGCCTCTGCCTGTCATTTTTTTTTAAATGTAGACTGTTGGTACCCCAACTAGACTGGATTGGTTGAACTTGGCACAGTACTTGTAAGCAAGACACACACTCTGGCTAGCGGTCAAGCAAATGAACTTTGATTGATGGTCAGTCAAATGCACTTAGATTTAAGAAAATAAAAGTTTGGGTTTTTTAAATGTGGACTGTTGGTACCCCAAATAGATTGGATTGGTTGAACTTGGCACAGTACTTGTAAGCAAGACACACACTCTGGTTAGCGGTCAATCAAATGAACTTTGATTGACGGTCAGGCAAATGCACTTAGATTTAAGAAAATAAAAGTTTGGTTTTTTTAAATGTGGACTGTTGGTACCCCAAAAAGATTGGATTGGTTAAACTTGGCACAGTACTTGTAAGCAAGACACACATTATGGGTAGCGGTCAAGCAAATTAACTTTTATTGACGGTCAGGCAAATGAACTTAGATTTAAGAAAATAAAAGTTTGTTTTTTTTTTAAAGTAGACAACTAGTAAACAATATTATATTGTATGCGTTGTGCACACACAGTATAAGCTGTGAGCCTGACACACACACTTGCAAGCAGGGGCTAGCAGGGAGACAGGCAAATGAAATTAGATTACACAGAAAAAAAACAAAGAAAAAAAATGATGTTATAGCCCTAAAAAGGGCTTTTTGGGGTGCTGTGTTTACAGCAGAGATCTGATGAGTCCTTCAGCACCGCACTGGACACTGAATAAACTTGCTAGCTATTGATTTTCCTATTCAATCAGCATCACCTACACTCTACCTCCTCTCTGTAAGACTGCAAGTTAGTTATGATTCCAAAATGGCTGCTGTCCATGAGGTAGATGGCTCTGGAAGGGAGTGTATGCTGCTGATTGGCTGGAATGTGTCTGCTGACTGTGACATGCAGGGTCAAAGTTTGCTCAATGATAAAGTATTGGGGGCGGGTCGAATCTCGCATATGTTCGCTGTTCGCCGCGAACGCGAACATGCTATGTTCGCCGGGAACAATCCGCCGGCGAACTATTCGCGACATCTCTAGTTGTGACATAGCTCAGGATACATTTTGAATGTCTTCACCTATACCCCTTAAACGTATATTGTTCCTTCTTGAATAATTTTCTAGTTTTATGTTTTGATTTCTTAATAACTCCTTTTTTTGCTCTAATAATTTATATTTCTCCTCATGCTTGTCACTCCTATTCTCCAAGCTCTCTGTTCTCATTTGCACTATGTTTATCTCTGTTTTATTTTGTTACAATTTATATTGTCAAATCTGAAATTATTAAGTCTCTAAATTTCTGCAATAATTATTTCATCATCCCAGGTGTTGATTTTTGCTCCTCTAATTTCAAGTCTTAACTTGAATCTTCTAATCTTGAGCCCTCATTACTGGTTGAATGAGGTCTAAATTTACTTTTGTTTCTACTGTTGAAAATATTTCTTGATTAGAATCCAGTTTACTTAGGAGGACAAAAAAGCTTTGCCTAGCTTTTTTTAAGTTGTTTTTTTTCCTCTCTTGCCTTAGTTTTACCCGCCTTCACCTTCATTCTCTATAGAAAATAGAAATACTCTCCTAGATTTACTTACTTTCTTATTTCTCTTAATTTTCTCCTTTGTCTTTAAACCAATGTATAAGCTAATTCATAAGTTCACATATGAACCAGATGTATCCTATGTTTCAAGTTAATTACCTACCTGGCCAATAATCATTAGACACCTGGCCAGTAGTTTAGAGATTGCACTTAAATCTGTATCTTTAACCGGTTCTGTATCATTAATTATTCACAAATAATGGATTTTTTTCCACAGTATTTTTACAGGCTAATTCATGCATTCACATAATATACCTATCTTCTCTTTCTCTCCCCCTTCCTCTTCCCCTCCCTATCTCCTCCTTTACCCCTCTCCTAGGAAATGTAGCTCTTTACACAGGTTCCAACACTAACAATTATTATCAGCTATACCATATAGGTATTGTTGTTCCTAATAATCCCTAGGGTCTAGAACCCAGCAAGACAAACATTAAGTCCAGTACTGCAGAAAATGACATTTCCTCAGGGAATGGCCCTTGACTGAAGGTCTAAAAAAAGGCACATATCTTCTACTGGCCTATGTCACTGTGTTTCTTTGAGACTGTTGTTGTCAAATATTTTCTTCAATTCAGGATCGTTCCAGCACCTCCTTTAGAGTTAAATGTCCCAGAGATGAAAGCATCCTATCCATTGCACATCAGCTTCAACACATAGCTCTGTAGTGTCTTACGAGTGAACTTCACAGACAGAAATCATGGAATAGAGGTCTAAGATCATTAAAAAAATAGGCTTTCATTAAAAGTAATCACACTAAGATTCTTTATTATATTCAAGGGTTAAGACCATTTAAGAATGGGAAGATTACGTTTTTTATAATAAAGTTTTAATCTAGTTTTCATATTATGGCTCTTCTTTCAAATATTATGAGGGACATATTCACATATGTGAACATTTGCAATTTATATTACTAAATTATAATATTTTTAAATACAACTTCTGATATATTCGTTATATAAATGTTATTTTTTCGTCAATTTTTTTATTTTTCATAAACCACATAAAAATGTCTTCCCTACATAGGGTGCCAAAATAATATTTAGTTATTGCAATTTAAGGCATCAAGTGTTGAGTTTTATCCATTTAAATATACTTTGGCCCCTATTCAATTGAGAAATTGTTAGTTACTGGAGCCCATAATGTAGCCAGTATACTAATTTGTTGATCAGAATTTCAGTTGAAATATATTTCAAATAGTCTGAATATGTACAAAACCCAATAGGATTAATAAGCAGTGATAAGCAATGATCAGTCTCCAACACAAAGATAAGAATAGCATGATAAGGGGGAGTCAGAAAGGCTGAATAACAAACAAATTGAAGAAACATGTATAGTTGATAAAGTACTTGCTTAGTTTTAAACTATATCATATTTTAAATATTTGATCTGTCCCTTTAATTAAAATATTTTATAATCAGTTTAATAAAGAAAATAGTTATTACAGTCTGCAAACCACAGTAACTGTATTATGGGATTATTTAAAGATCGCAGTCACTGGGTTTGGTCTTTGGACCTCATCAACCATGACACTATAAAAATGTATCTTTTTAGCTAGCACTTTCTGTGTCATTGCATGACCTTGATGTTCTGTAATATTTTTGTGACTGATACAACAAAAAGGATTAGGACAGGGTAGACATTACTTAGATACAAGAAGATAAATGCAAACTGTATATTTCTAGGCAAAGTATGTAACATTTTGTTCTTTTCTCAATGTCACATAAATGAATTGGTCACAAGCTGAGAAATAAAGAGTACAATCACATAATATTTCATGACCCATTGAATCTCCCTGGAGTCATAAGAACGTCATAATGACGTTCTTCTAAGGGTTAAAGGTGAGAAGAAAATGTACTCAGGATAAAATGTTTAGATGGCTATTTGTTGGCTACTGTCAAGCATGTATAGCAGAGTAGGATGAATCATTTGTCACTTTAGCAACTAATGGGCAGTTATATCTGTTGAAATACAATAGCTTAGGGGAAAACTTTCTTAAGCATCACTTGAATATCAAGTATTGTGAAGGGCTCTCGAAATCCTTTATTTACCATTAGTGATTATATTTATCCGCGTTGGTTAAAGACACACATTATATATATGTGCATATATATATAGAAGTTTAACTAAGAGCCAAATTAAGCAGGGAAATGTCATTAAAGGAACATGGAACACATTTTTCATGTATTTAAAATAGCTTTAAGGACCCCCATTGACCCTATCTTGCTCACTGGTCTTCATAGGGATCCCCGCAATCTTTAACACTACCCTAGACTAGCTACAAAAAATGACATAAAAAAGGAATTGCAAAAAACATTTTTTTATTAGTGTCAGTATTTTGTTTTCAGAATAGTCCTGTCTGCACCCTCAAAAGAGACTCTTATGTACTTCATTCAAGGAATAAAAGGGCCAATTTCTTCTAGCAACATAGATATGACCACTTATCCAGGGCTGAAACGTGAGGACCAGAGCTTCCAGGATCATAGCTGGAGGGTCATTAAGAGGGGTAATGTAATACATAAATGGTTTAATTTATTTTTTTATTTTATGTTACTTATTTTATTATTGTAATAATAATAATTTAATTTATTTGTAATTTTTTAGGGTGTCACTTTTTTATTGTAGTTTTTTTTTTGTTCCTAGTGTAGGTATTTTATGGGGGTAGTGTTATGAATTGTGGAGTCCTTATGAACCCTTGTGAGGAGTCCATGGGGTTCATAAGCACCCCTATGGTATAGGTTACCGGTATATGGTTTCTACGGAGGTAGGCAAAAACTAAAATATTACCATCAAAATGTTGTCAATCAAGCCTTTCAAGTACAAAACAATAAATATGTGCACACACAGCTATGTACATATATATTTACACCCACAATTCTAATTCATAAACACCCCTAAAGAGACACAAAAGTATATACATACATAATCATACAAAATAATAGGCTATGCAAAAAAATGGTAAGGCAAACATGTACACTGCCCATTTTTCAGTAGCGTGAAGATATTCTCACCTTACCAAAAGATGGACCCATGCCCAATGTTATTCTACTGGGCCGTGTTCAAGTTATGTAAATTATCATACTTTAGTGAAAATTCTTCATATAGAAACTTGAACATATGCCTCTGGCCAATATTCATATGGGAAGAGAGCTCTCTCTTAAAATGGATAACACTTTCAGATTTAATTTGTAGTGAGGAAGAGAGAGCATACAGGCAGCATATATTAACTATTCCTCTGCTGAACATTTTTTTTTGTATGGCACACTACACTAAAACTGGTGATAAACCGATTTATCTTTGTGTCTGTGATTCTGTCCCTCACACTCTTGTATACATGCCTCCTGAAATTCTCTTGATATTTTTTTCCCACTACATTTTAATCTTTAAAATGATCTGTTACTTTACAATTTAGAGCAGACTGAATTGCAGTTCTGAAATATTATTGTTGATATTAAATATAAAAATACACTCACATAATATAAATATTAATTACTGTATACCATCATATAATAGGTAGGTAGATAGATAGATGCACAATTACTTACTTCGTCTCACGTCAGATCTACATAAAGATCGGACATAAAGAAGTGGTTAAGGCAACACATGTCCATATGAGTGATAAAGTATTGAAATTACAACAGCTTATTAATAAAAAAAATTCACAAAAATATAGTAAAACCATATAGCTTCTACATATTAATTACATATTTAATTCCCAACATAAAAGAACACATAACTACATTTTTTGTGTGAAAAGATACATATTCCAGTAAAATGGTGCTGGTGATGCACAAACCAACTGAATGTCTATATTACTCAGAAAATTCTAATTAAAAAAACAAACAAAAAAACAGTGTGCTTATGGTACACCACCTGAAAGGAGATACTCTACTCTCTAACCTCCTGCCATTTACACGTTTCTTTGAAGGTAAAATCTACCAACCGAAAAACCTGTTTGTAATTGAAAGTGCATATTCCCAAGTCTCAATATTGAAGGAGACTCAAAAGTCTTTCCCGACTTTTTTATGCCAGTTTTTTTTTTAATTCTAAAGACTTTGTTATGGTATCAAAACATTTCAATATCAAATGAGAGTTGTCTTGGACCTTGATAAGATTTTATAAAGGAGTAAGATCCTTTCTGCTAGTGCATATTGATTGTATACCAGCCAGGCTTTCAAAGAAACCCCATATTTTTCAACCATCTGGTTAAAAGATGCCAATCTGCCATCAATGTGCAGATTTTTTATGGCCATAATACCCTTTTTTGACCATTCTTTAGCAAAAGATTTTTTAAGATATTTTTTGTTAATTATTTTCCAAGATTTGTACTTTTTCTTGATTAAATAGGATCCATCGTCAAAGTTCTTGCTTGCAATTTTATTCAGAAACACTAATAACCTCAAGTCTAATCTAGGAACCAATGTTTTTTCGATTTGATACCAGACATGATTCTTGCTTGAGTCTAACCATTTTAGTACATGTACTAACATATTTGCATCATGATATAATTGCAGAGAATGGTATGCCAACCCTCCTTTTATGAATCCTCTTGCATTTTTTCAATCTAATATGTTTAGAGGAATGTATAAATGTATCTATTGTAGTTTGGAATTTTTTGATCCAAAATAACGAAAGACTGATTGGCATACAAGTCAAGACATAATTAAACCTGGGCAGAAGAGCCATTTTTTGCAATTCTTCCAATAAAGGATGCTTTTATGTATTTCCACCCCTTTATAATTTCTAAAAATTTTAGGTGAAGAGCTTTGTAATTAATTTTGATCATTTTATTCCCATTTTCCACAAATATAATCCCCAAATGGGTAAAAGAATTAGAATCCCAATTGAATGGGTGTTCCTTTTTCAAACTTCTTTTTAAATTGCTAGACATATTTATAGATAATATGTCTGATTTTGGGGGATTTCATTTGTAGTTAGAAATTTAATTATAGTTACTAATCAGGGACATCAAAGATTTCAAAGATTCTTTTGGATTGGTAATAGAAAGAACCACATTGTCAACAAACAGGCTTATTTTGTGTTCTCTCTCTCCCATCATAATGCCCCTGACATCAGGAGAAGATCTTATCACCTCTGCAAGGGTCTCTATTAGCAATTCAAATAGGATGGGAGAGAGCGGACACCTGTCTCGTTCCATTCGAGATCTCAAAATTTCGGGAGTTATATCCATTTACTGCTACAGAAGTGGTTGGAGCTTTATACAATGCTCCAATGGATTGGGTCCCGAAAGTGTAGAGACTAAACTAGCCAAAGTAAGTTACATATATTCCCACCCTACCCTGTCAAACACTTTCTCAGCATCTAATGACAGGAATAGGGTGGGAGATTTTAAAGACCTTGGGCCCTATTAAATTATCCCTCGTAGTTCTCTCGGTGCTCGCAAAAGGCAGTTTTTCTGCTGTTTGCGAGTACCGAATCTCTCGCAGCCTGCTTTACGATATGACTACGAAAAATGGCGAGAATAGGCTCCGAGAGAGCTACGTAGTCACACGCAGCCTTAAATCTACAGATAATTATCGCATATCGTAAGAATCCCTACGGGCACAAAAAATGCCCGCAAGGGATCCTAAAGCCTCTACGTGCTGCCTCGGAACAGCCCGAGACAGCAGTGTGAGGCTCCCCCCTTCACCCTATACACATCCCCATGCTGCAGGGGTCTCTATCGGGACCCCTGCAGCACCCCCAAATTAACCCCTTGCAGCGGGGGTCCCCGATCGGCACCGATCAGCCCCCCACTGCATTTAAAAGTTTTAAATTCCCCGCCACGGCTACTTAAAGGGGCCGCGGCCCACTATTACCCAATCCCGGCTGCGGCACCTACAATAAACCACCCTCTATGCTGGGGGACCCCCAAAGTGTACCCACATAAACCCCTTGCTGCAGGGGTCCATAGGGACCCCCGCAGCCCCCCCACATTAACCCCCTGCAGCGGGGGTCCCCGATCGGCACCGATCGTGACCCTGCTGCATTTCAATTTTAAATTTCCCGCCTCGCGGGTTCTTAAAGGACCGTAAAGGTCCTGAAAGGACTCGCACTAAAAATATTAACCCCAGGCAACTATAATTAACCCTATAACTCATGGTGGTCAATACAGACCCCCATAAGGCCTTAATTACCCTATAACTCATGGTGGTCAATACAGACCCCCATAAGGCCTTAATTAACCCTATAACTCATGGTGGTCAATACAGACCCCCATAAGCACTTAATTAACCCTGTCACTCATGGTGGTCAATACAGACCCCCATAAGGCCTTAATTAACCCTATAACTCATGGTGGTCAATACAGACCCCCATAAGGCCTTAATTAAACCTGTCACTCATGGTGGTCAATACAGACCCCCAAAAGGCCTTAATTAACCCTATAACTCATGGTGGTCAATACAGACCCCCATAAGCACTTAATTAACCCCGTCACTCATGAAGGTCAATACAGACCCCCATAAGGCCTTAATTAACCCTATAACTCATGGTGGTAAATACAGACCCCCATAAGGCCTTAATTAAACCTGTCACTCATGGTGGTCAATACAGACCCCCATAAGGCCTTAATTAACCCTATAACTCATGGTGGTCAATACAGTCCCCCATAAGCACTTAATTAACCACATCATTCATGAAGGTCAATACAGACCCCCATAAGGCCTAAATTAACCCTATAACTCATGGTGATCAATACAGACCCCCATAAGGCCTTAAATAACCCTATAACTCATGGTGGTCAATACAGACCCCCATAAGCACTTAATTAACCCCGTCACTCATGAAGGTCAATGCAAACCCCCATAAGGCCTTAATTAACCTTATAACTCATGGTGGTCAATACAGACCCGCATAAGCACTTAATTAACCCCGTCACTCATGAAGGTCAATACAGACCCCCATAAAGCCTTAATTAACCCTATAACTCATGGTGGTCAATACTTTCCCCCATAAGGCCTTAATTAACCCCGTCACTCATGAAGGTCAATACAGACCCCCATAAGCCTCTATTTAACCCCATCAGTCTCATAAGGGTATACTATGACCATTATGGGCCTGTTACAACCCAACATTAACCACATAAGTGCCATGACGGTCCTCAAGGACCATCATGACACTAACTACAAACACTACACTATAACCCCCAATAAACCATTTAATCTAAACTAGCCCCCCACTTCACTAATCTATTAAGACTTACACTACCTACCTACACTACCTACCTCCTAATAAACCTCCCCACCACTCTAATTACAAAAAATAAAAAAAACTACCTTACAAAAAAAAAAACTACAGTACAGAAAAAAAAAAAACTACAGTACAGAGAAAAAAAAAAAATACATTACAACCCCTCCCAACAGAAAATAAAAAAATTACACACCTGAAAAGGAAAGACAGATAAACACAATACAATACATACATACATATAATACATTACATACATTACATATATTACATACAATACATTACATTACATACATTACATATAATATATTACATATATTACATATAATACATTACATACAATACATTGCATTACATATATTACATATAATATATTACATATAACATATTACATATAATATATTACATATAATATATTACATTACATACATTACATACATTACATATAATATATTACATATAATATATTACATAAAATACATTACATACAATACATTACATATAATATATTAAATATAATATATTACATATACTGTAATACATTACATACATTACATATATTATATTACATATAATATATTACATATACTGTAATACATTACATACATTACATATATTATATTACATATAATATATTACATACAATACAAATCAAATACCCCCTATCTAGCTAACATACAATCTATTTAATATAAAAAAAATCCTAACTATATCAAATACATCCCCCTATCTATCTAATATACAATAAATCCTAACTACATACACAGACCCTTATTCTAAGCTAAAATAAAATAATTACAGTCCTAACTACATACACTGACCATAATTCTAAGCTAAAATAAAATAATTACAGTCCTAACTACACAGACCCTAATTCTAAGCTAAAATAAAATAATTAAGACCACTTACCTTTAAGATGTTGCTTCAGATCACTAACCTAGGGGTAAAACAAAACAAAATAATTAGTACAAAACATTAACATGAAATAAATAAACATTATATACATTCTAAATATTCTACTCACCTTTCCAGCATGTCCCGTCATTGTTCAGCTCTTCCGGCACGGCCCTGTTAAAAAACCCACAATACATTCATACATTAATACAATATACAAAAATGAAATAAAATAAACATATAAATATCTAAATATTCATTTAACTTACCTTCCCGCGATGTCCCCAGCCTCTTCCCCTTCAGCCCCGGCTGGGCCCCGGAACCATCCGCGCTCTAAAAAAAAAAAAAAACTAATGGAGATTTGCACTCGCAGACCTCCCCGACGCTAATGAGCCTCCCGGAGTCTTTTCCGGGAGGAAATTGGCAATGGCGGCTTGTGATTGGCTGAAAAAGCTGTCTATCAATTTCAGCCAATCAGAAGTTGTCAATGTGTGAGCCAATCAGGATGGGATACACCCCAATATCCCTCCCTGATTGGCTAAAACACTTGTCTATCTTTATCGGAACCAATCACAAGGCTCAGATGCCTTCAGCCAATCACTATGGGATACACCCCCACGGAGTGATTGGTAGAAGACATCTGCGCATCATGATTGGCTCATACATTGACGACTTCTGATTGGCTGACAGCTTTTTCAGCCAATCACAAGCCGCCATTGCCAATTTCCTCCCGGAAAAGACTCCGGGAGGCTCATTAGCGTCGGGGAGGTCTGCGAGTGCAGATCTCCTTTAGTTTGTTTTTTTTTAGAGCGTGGATGGTTCCGGGGGGCCTAGCCGGGGCTGAAGGGGAGGAGGCCGGGGACATCGCGGGAAGGTAAGTTAAATATATATTTAGATGTTTAAATGTTTATTTTATTTCTTGTTTGTATATTGTATTAATGTATTAATGTATTGTGTTTTTTTTACAGGGCCGCGCCGGAAGAGCTGAACAATGACGGGACATGCTGGAAAGGTGAGTAGAATATTTAGAATGTATATAATGTTTATTTATATCATGTTAATGTTTTGTACTAATTATTTTGTTTTGTTTTACCCCTAGGTTAGTGATCTGAAGCAACATCTTAAAGGTAAGTGGTCTTAATTATTTTATTTTAGCTTAGAATTAGGGTCTGTGTAGTTAGGACTGTAATTATTTTATTTTAGCTTAGAATTAGGGTCTGTGTATGTAGTTAGGACTGTAATTATGTTATTTTAGCTTAGAATAAGGGTCTGTGTATGTAGTTAGGATTTATTGTATATTAGATAGATAGGGGGATGTATTTGATATAGTTAGGATTTATTTTATATTAAATAGAATGTATGTTAGATAGATAGGGGGTATTTGATTTGTATTATATATTGACCACCATGAGTTATAGGGTTAATTAAGGCCTTATGGGGGTGTGCATTGACCTTCATGAGTGACGGGGTTAATGAAGTGCTTATGGGGGTCTGTATTGACCAACATGAGTGACAGGGTTAATTAAGGCCTTATGGGGGTGTGTATTGACCTTCATGAGTGACGGGGTTAATTAAGTGCTTATGGGGGTCTGTATTGACCAACATGAGTGACAGGGTTAATTAAGGCCTTATGGGGGTCTGTATTGACCACCATGAGTGACAGGGTTAATTAAGTGCTTATGGGGGTCTATATTGACCACGAGTTATAGGGTTAATTAAGGCCTTATGGGGGTCTGTATTGACCTTCATGAGTGATGTGGTTAATGAAGTGCTTATGGGGTTCTGTATTGACCACCATGAGTGACAGGGTTAATTAAGGCCTTATGGGGGTCTGTATTGACCACCATGAGTGACAATGTTAATTAAGGCCTTATGGGGGTCTGTATTGACCACCATGAGTTATAGGGTTAATTAAGGCCTTATGGGGGTCTGTATTGACCTTCATGAGTTATAGGGTTAATTATAGTTGCCTGGGGTTAATAATTTTAGTGCGAGTCCTTTTAGGACCATTACAGTCCTTTAAGGACCCGCGAGGCAGGAAATTTAAAATTGAAATGCAGCAGGGTCACGATCGGTGCCGATCGGGGACCCAGGCTGCAGGGGGTTAATGTTGGGGGGCTGCAGGGGTCCCTATGGACCCCTGCAGCAAGGGGTTTATATGGGGACACTTCGGGGGTCCCGATGGGGACCCCCAGCATAGAGGGGAGTTAATTGTAGGTGCTGCGGCAGGGATTGGGTAATAGTGTGCCGCGGCCCGTTTATGGAGCCGCGACGGAGAATTTAAAACTTTTAAATGCAGCGGGGGCCTGATCTATGCAGATCGGGGACCCCCCCCTGCAAGGGGTTAATGTGGGGACACTTGGTTAATTTTAGGTGCCGCGGCCGGGTTTGCGTAATAGTGTGCCACGGGCCCTTTAAGAATCCGCGGCGGGAATTTAAAAGTATTAAATGCAGCGGGGGCCTGATTGGTGCCTATGGACCCCTGCAGCAAGGTGTTAATGTGCGGACACTTCGGGGGTCCCGATGGGGACCCCCGCATAGAGGGGGGGTTAATTTTAGGTGCCGGGGGGGTAGTTGGAGTACCCCCCACGGCAGGGCTTATGTGGGGGACTGCTGCGGAGGTCCCGTTTAGGACCCCTGCAGCAATTGATGAGGAGTGGGAGCCTGCGATATCATATCGCAGGCTGTCACTCCTCCTGTACATTTACGCAGTGTTGATACGTACGACCCTGCTGCGTAGATCATACGTTGCTCGCAGCAGGGCTAATGTAATAGCATTGTAAGTTAGAGAAACTTTGCAGTACGTAGGGCTTAAGTAGAAGCCTCTTATTTACGAGGCTGGCATTTAATAGGGCCCCTTGTGTGTACAATCAGATTAATTAACTTTCTGGTATTGTCCGATCCATATCTACACGAAATGAAACACAACTGGTCGGATACTATTAAATTGTTAATGACAATAGTTGCAAGAATGTTTGAATAAAGTTTAACATCCACATTTTATAATAATAACGGTCTATAACTAGAACAATAATGATAATCTTGTTTTGATTTGGGGATCGTAATTATAGTCGCGTTGACCATTTCTGGTGGAATTTTGTCTACCGTTTTTATTTCATTAGACATTTATTTTAGATAGTTACATAGAATTGGTTGAAATGTTTTGAAAAAGAGGTTCCTATATCCATCGGGACCAGGAGTCGTGTATGGTTTTAGTTTTTTAATTGCTTCCACTATTTCCTGGTTGGTGATAGGACTATTTAGTTCTTCTAATTCTACCTGTGAAATTGAAGGGAGTTTAAGCTGGTCCAAAAAAGCTTGGATTTGTTTTTTTATGGATTTCTAAAGAACTTGTTACTGGATAAGTTATATAGCTTTTCGTAATAGTTTGCAACTGTGTTAACAGTGTTGACAATGTGAATGCCTTCACTTAATAGATAATCATTTTTTTTAGTTCTTTTTTTAATCTTGTTGGCTAGCAGTTTAATTATTTTATTATCTTGATGATGAAATAATTGCTGTATACGCCAAATCGACCTATCTGACTAATATTGGTTGATTTTGTTAATCTTATTTTGGGTTTTCCTAATTTCTATAAAAACCTAATCTTTGTGATCTCTTTTATTCGTTTTTTCCAGTTTACTCAAATTAATGTACAGTTCTCACAAGGGTTCACCTCTTTGCTTTATTATTTGAGATTTTAATTTGATAAAAAGGCCTCTGGTGAAGGCCTTTTGAGTGTTTCAGAAAATTTTCTTAGAGGAAGCTGTACCTTCATTAAGTTCAAAAGATTTAGCAATTTCTTCTCTGAGCAACTTTTTCCTAGAGTCAACTTCTAATATATGGTTGTCTAGTTTCCACTGTGGTCTATTACATTTGTACTTATTAAGATTAATTTCCAGTTTAATACAAGCATGGTGTGATAGTGAAATGAATCCTATATCAGTTTCAATGATTTTATTCAAGATGTTAATATCGACCAGAAATAAATCTATCTTTGTGTAAACTTTATGAACGTTGGAGTAAAAAGTAAAGTCATTTTGACCTGGGTGAAAAACCTGCCACGCATCATATAAATTTTTGTTGTTTATCCAATTAGAGAATTGTTGTGCTGCTTTATCAATCCTGTATTTATTTTTGCATGGTTTTGGTGACATTCTATCCATTTCTGAGCTAGGAATCATATTGAAATCGCCTGATATATATTTATTAATGATTTTCCATATTTGGTTCATAAAATTCATTTGTTTAGTGTTATGACTATTAATTCCTCCCACCCAAAGAGTGAATCGCCTATAAGGGTCTACTTCGGTAAATTCCTCGATTGGTGCTAAATTATTTTTTTAAAGAATTGCAAAGCCTCTCAATTTTTTTTTGAAGGTGGAGTAATATCTGGGCTCATAAAATTTTTCACCAGAATTAGGGATTCTGGAGTGCTTAAAGTTTGTTTTTTATACAATAATACAACTTTATTCTTAAAAAATTGAAAATTTTAGTTCAGTGTGCATCATCACAAACTACCTATTTCTTATCTCTTAACAGGTGTCAGGTTGCAACAGACTCTCAGCAGCTCTCCAAAACACTGAAGAAAATTACATTATGATAAACTTATCTACCCCCACCAGGATCGCTACCTTGTTGTGGTGAAGGGGCTTATGTACTTCAATGACGCTGTGAGCTAACCATGAAGGGACACCCAAGATGAGCAGGTGATAGCAAAGAGGTCAGATTAATCACTGTCCACTGGAGAATTTTGCCAAAAAATCTTATGGATAAGAACAATCAGACACAAGCTTTGCCTGGCATGCTGCAATCCATAGGATCACAGAGAGTTGGACATGACTAAATGACTAAACATTAACAAAAGACATCTTGGGTGTTTTTGACAGTCTAGATTGAACTAAAGGTGCTATATCTTAATGTCTAGCCTGGGGGGTCAAAAGCATCAGCCTCCTGCTCTCTCAACCACTCCACTTAAGCTACAGCCAGTAATTAGAGCTGTAGCTGTACAAAATTGTTTAAGAAAAAAGCACTTGTAACTACCTAACATAATACGTCAGGGTTATAAAAACATTTTTGGGAAAATCAGAATTTTTGTAGACTCCATTTATGAGTCATGAAATCTGTTCTCGGTTGCATCACTTCCTGAGAGCTGAATCATGGTAGTGTGTTTTTATCAGTAATCATAAGGGAAGCTTTTTTAGATATTTTGATACAACTGATAATAATACCACACCCCTCCCCCTCTCAGGCCTAGAAGCAGGCATCTTGTCCTGAAAACCACTTGGGATTCTGCAGAGTCTTCAGTTTTTTTTTTCTAATGAAACAGTTGCTTAATTCCTTTGACTTGCTTAATTATTATCTTAACCTTACAGTTTTTTAAACATGTTTTTATTATACAGTGATCCCTTCATGTTTTATGATCTAAAAAATAACTTTTGCCTATAAATATATGTTTACTGAATGTAATACCTAAGCACATACGTTTGACAGTAAATCCTAGCAAATACTTCTATTATCCCTTATGACAGCTACAGAATAATTGTACATCAGCACTGATATTTATCTATTAAGATAAAATGTTCCACACTGACATTTAAAAAGTGCACTATTATCATTATAATTACTGGAAATTATATGGTTATTAAATTGTTACATCTTGGATTTCTATATTTTTTATCTATTGTTTGTCTTAGTTAAACCCACTATTAATTGCAGAATTAAATTAATTGGGGGGCTGCCTTAAATGCCTTTAATGCCTTGAAAAAGTGTATGGAGAACTGCTCATTATTAAGCATCCTATTATGAAGCAGGAATCATGCAATATATTATGGCAATAGTACCATAATAAATATATTCCTAATTTTTTTTTAGATGGCACAGTGAAGAGTACATTTTAAAATTTTGTTATCAGCATATGCAAGTTTATCACTAGTTTTAAATATAAAACATGCTTAACATTTTCACAGAAAGGGGCGATTGGTGATAACAACTCACGAACAGGTAGGTGGTTACCAAGAAATAGAGCATAGTAAATACAGTGAAAGGCTGTGTTACATATTTGCTTTGTATTTGTCACGACCCAGATTTAAGGGGCTCAGTACACCCCTAATTCTCCTACTGTAGCTTATTGGAGCAATCTGCAGGTTGTGATTTTTATATTTTTTTCAGCACCCAGAATTTAAGATCAAAACATTAGTCATGGAGAAACAGGACAAATCAGACCAGCAACACCATTTCTTAGTGCATAGAATTCTAACCTTTTGTTTCTTGCTTCAGCCACATTTTACAGATCCAAAAACACCATCCCCCTGTTCTATAGCCACCCCCCCATTACTATGGTTACTCGGCCCACCACTAGCCATAAACCCTCCTCCCATCCCACATACCAGAGCCTGGAGGTTATCTGGCCAGATCACATCAAATGTTATGGCTGACTTTAGATCACCATGAGATGCTATAGTGGGGGTAGAGTAACATCTGGGAATTGCACCTTGGGCTTAGGGGAGCCCCAAAATCAGTCATGACAGTATTGCAGTCCATCGTAGCCGACTAAAACATAAATCATTTTTAGGAAAAATTTAATTTTTGAAGATTCTCTTTATAAGTACAGGAATCCATTTTTTGTTTGTTGCCTCTCAAAACTGAATCACGAGTGTCTGTGTCAGTATCATGTATCATATATCAGTAAAGAAAGTGGATTGGAAGGAGGAAACAGAGTAATTGTAAAGATAACTGGATAAGACTGAAGTAGACACAACGCCCATTCCCTTCTCACTGGCCCAGAAGTAGATCCTCAGCATTATTCACTCCAAACATAGCTCTCCAGAAATCTAAATTTCTCACAAACAGCTTCCACCAATGTATCATTGATCTCTCCAGGGTCCTGCAGAGGCATCAAAATGTCTTTTTTTCTAATTTAAGAATGTGATATAAACTTGTCCTGCTAAATTATACTCTGGGTCAGACAACATTTTCAAACACATTTATTTTTTCATTGTGTACTAATCCTTAAAAAAAAAAAATCCTAAAACTCTGTTATCTGCTTGATTAAATATTAGAGAAACAGAGAACAAATCGCTCTTGTATCAAGCCTTCATATTATATACAGTGGCAGTAAAACTTATTTGACCCCCTGCTGATTTTGAACATTTGTATTTTAACAGAGAGACAGAATAACAAAAAAACTCAAAAAAAATGCATGTCAAAAAAGTTATAAATTGATTTGCAGGTCAATGAGGGAAATAAGTATTTGACCCCTTCGACTTTGTGGCAAAACCCTTGTTGGCAATAACAGAGGTCAGACATTTCTTGTCGTTGGCCACCAGGTTTGCACATATCTCAGGAGGGATTTTTTCCACTACTCTTTGTAGATCTTCTCCAAGTCATTAAGGTTTTGAGGCTTATGTTTGGCAACTCGAACCTTCAGATCCCTTTCACAGATTTTCTATGGGATTAAGGTCTGGAGACTAGCTAGGACACTCCAGGACCTTAATGTGCTTCTTCTTGAGTCACTCCTTTTTTGATTATTTGTGTTTTGGGTCATTGTCATGCTTGAATACCCATCCATGACCCATTCTCAATGCCCTGGCTGAGGGAAGGAGGTTCTCACCCAAGATTTGACGGTACATTGCCCCGTCCATTGTCCCTTTCATGCGGTGCAGTTGTCCTGCCCCCTTAGCAGAAAAAAAACCCCAAAGCATAATGTTTCCACCTCCATGTTTGATGGTGGGGATGGTGTTCTTGGGGTTATAGGAAGCATTCCTCCTCCTCCAAACATGATGAGTTGAGTTAATGCCAAAGAGCTCGATTTCTCATCTGACCACAACATTTTCACCCAGTTCTCCTCTGAATCATTCAGATGTTAATTGGCAAACTTCAGACGGGCCTCTACATGTGCTTTCTTGAGCAGGATGACCTTGCAGGATTTCAGTCCTTCACAGCGTAGTGTGTTACCAATGTTTTTCTTAGTGACTATGGTCCCAGCTGCCTTGAGTTCATTAACAAGATCCTCCTGTGTAGTTCTGGGCTGATTCCTAAACGTTCTCATGATCATTGAAACTCCACGAGGTGAGATATTGCATGGAGCATCAGACCAAGGGAGACTGGTAGTTATTTTGTGTTTCTTCCATTTGCGAATAATTGCACCAACTGTTGTCACCTTCTCACCAAGCTGCTTGGCTATGGTCTTGTAGCCCATTCCAGCCTTGTGTAGGTCTACAATCTTGTCCTAGACATCCTTGGACAGCTCTTTGGTCTTGGTCGTGGTGGAGAGTTTGAAATCTGATTGATTGCTTTTGTGGACAGGTGTCTTTTATACAGGTAACAAACTAAGATTAGGAGCACTCCCTTTAAGAGAGTGCTCCTAATCTCAGCTCGTTACCTGTATAAAGGACACCTGGGAGCCAGAAATCTTGCTGATTGTTAGGGGATCAAATACTTATTTCCCTCACTGACCTGTGAATCAAATTATACCTTTTTTGACTTGCGTTTTTCTTGTTTTCTTTTGTTGTTTTTCTGTCTCTCACTGTTAAAATAAACCTACCAATAAAATTATAGACTGATCATTTCTTTGTCAGTGGACAAAAGTTCAAAAACAGCAGGGGATCAAATACTCCCCCACGCCCCACTGTAACACTCCTCTTACATATTATTATTACTTACATATTCTTGTACAATTCTAAATATGTAATTCCATTTTACTTGCGGTGATACAAAGTATAGCCATCAAAATAAAGTATAAAGTGTTTAATTTAAATAAATTACATTGCTTCCCATTGCTTCTCTTCTTATCCACTTTTTTGTTATGTCTCCAACTACTACATTTTCTTTGTGTGTTTATAGTAATTGTTAATATGTTAATATTTCCTCCAATCTATTATCTGTAAACAACTACCTGTATTTCATTGTTTAACTGTATTCTTTGCACCGTGACACATAATTACTGGGGTGGAAGACTATCTTCCTGAGGAGTGTTCTGGGATAGACATTGAAGAATTGAAAATTGGAAACCCATTGCCTTAGAATGTCAATTCTTTCTAATGGCTGGAAATTCCAATCACATACCCACTGAAGAATAATAGACTTCACCTAGAGTGAGTGAAATTTCACTGAAGTAGTAGAATTGGGATTAATTCCATCTTGGCTAACAGCAATGGCACAGCTGTCTCTCCTGGTGCAATACATTTGAGAACAATTGCCAAAGCAATGCATGAGTTCAAAACAGTGAAATTGCCCATTAAAGTGACAACCATGACTGTTTAAGTTTGTAATCTGATTTGCATTGATTTTAATGTAGCAGTCATGCAGGAGCTTCAAGGCAGTGCTTCTTTCTAAATGTGCATATTTATGTCTTAAGCTCTGGTCCTCTACTTTTATTTATTGTTGTATTGTTGATGTTGTGAATTACTCTGTGTATAAACAGTTCAGAACAAATAATAGTATAATGCATATTTTATTTTATACCTCAGCATTTCATTTTTTTTCATTATTATAATGTACTTTTATCTTTATATCTTTTATATAGAATATTTTCTATGTTCATAGTATACCTGTTTATAGTATCATTTATAGTAAGTCTATCGTTCAATTTGTGATTCTATGATTCTCTCATTAAGTATGTTCCCTGCGAAGCATACTTCAAGATTTGTTATGACTTCTGCCCACTTCTTAACTATAGTCAAAATACTGTATTGCAGCAAAGCAATTTATGTTCCTAGTCAAATATACCTTATTAAAATTACTATATTTATGAAACATTGCAATTAGTTTGAATTTATAAGAACAAGATATCATTTTACTTATTTTTTTTTTAGAAGTTCTAAAACAAGGCTGATTCCGTATAATATTATACCAAGAAAACTTTTCAATTTTAAATTTTGACTCCATTGCGTGGATGCTATATTTCAGTAAATACACACACTACTCACAGGGAATGGAAAGCAAGTACAATAGTACTGCAAAATCCAATATTTACTAACCCATTAAAAATAACATTGAGAGCAGCAAAAGGTTTGGCACATGGATTACTGGAATTTTTACGCGTTTCATGGCAGATAACAATTCCTCACATTTTCAGCAAATACCATTACTAACAAATCACAAATAATGAGTAATAATGAGTAACAATAAATAATTGTGTTCACAACACATTATTCCTGTCCTTTGCAAAGCTACTTTACAGATATAAATCTGTGTTAGTAAGTTAGTTCATTCTGAAATGTACAACCAAAATTGATGTACTGCAACTGCAGGGCAACATTTGACAGTTTTCTAATGCCAGGATGCCAGAGGCCCTTAATGGCGAAGGAAAACTGTGCAGAGCAACAACCTTTAGACATCTAGTCTTAGTCACATCTCACAAATATAAAAAGGTTCTTTAATATGGATTCCATCCAAGCATCAAATGAATTCCATAATAAGAAAACATTTAATGCTAATAGATCTAGAGGTCTTTAAAATGGATTTTTAAATTAAAGTTAGGAGAAAATATGCTTTTAAGATATTCATGATGTTTATTTTAATTTACGATTGTTAACCTTTCATTTAATATGTAGGACACAATAAATATTCTATATATGGTATCACTAAAAAATAAAGGTCAAAACATATAATTTACCAGTGAAATGTTTTTTAAAATAAGGAATTTTCTTACAGTAACTGTACATTGACGTTTTACATTTTTATCTGTCAGCATTTGTGTTCCAAGCATGGGCTGTTGTCATTGCAGTGATTGACCATAATTGTGAATTACTCTATGGGTAAATATACTGTAAAAAATGCAATGTGTGATAACATTCTGTTGATAAAGTACATGTTGTTACCTATATTTTTAAATGATATCATATTTAGAACCTCCACTGTCTCACAATGTACTTATTGTTTATTAGACCAAAAATGACGGAGGTTTTTCTCATAGGCATAACTGGAATTTGAATAAAATCCTGTGTAAATTATTATTTATTATTTAAAAGGACAGCATGCATGTGGAAAAGGCAGATTCAAAACCATCCCATTCATAATATTAGTTTGTACCTCTTTGAATCATGTAAATATGGAATAATCCTACCTGCTCTAATATGCAAATGACGAAAAAACATAATTAGTGATCTCTGCTATGCTCAAGCTCTAGCAGACATGCTGCTTTAGTTCCCATTAGAAAAGGGGGTAGGCATAATAATGCTCAATTAGTGTTATCATTTCATCTTAGAGTACTACTCAGCTCTAGAGCCATCTCCATATTGACAAGACAGATATGGAACAAGTTTGGTCAAATCTTGTTTACATATGGTTACTTTCATGGCTTCCTCACACCTGTATAACACAAATGATGGCTGCCAATTTTATTTTATTGTGTGTAATAAATTAAAGGCTGCATTATTTTTATAACTGTTTAATTGAAAATAATCAATGTGAGTATAACTCAGAACCATTCTTATTTATCTTATGAGAGAGAAGCAAGAAAACTTACTATATTATTACTTGGAGATTAAAGTTCACCTAATATCTTATGTTGATGAATAAATGATGTTGAATCACACTGACATTATTTAACAAGTTCACCTGTTTATAATAAGCTAATAATTGATAACACAGTACCACCTCATTACCTGATAAATTATGCCATCTAAATGGCTTCACAGAGAAGTTTTCATATGGTCCTCTTTCGAACAGGCCTTTATAGAAGTGACTAAATGAGGCATCCGATCACCAGACACTTTGCAGAATGCATATTTGAAGTACCCAGAGCAACATCATTCAATTCAAAGAATGGCACCATTTTATACTTTTAAAGGTATTAATATACAGGAATGAGATACATCTAGACTGTGCACAGATGTAAGCAGTGTTTGCCACTGTTTCTTCTGTTTCATTTTGGTTGGGATGTTAGTTGGAGATTATGTTTCGCTAAACATATACAGTATTTGACCATTGCCTTAATTTAAATATTTGTGATTAACCCAAATGGGGCATAGAGGTGATTAGTAAATTGTGGAGAGGGAAACTCACATGACTCAATAAGTAGATACCTGCAAACGTGATAAAATTATATAACTCCATTAGGACAACGTTAGTCCAGGAAAAACTTCACATTTTCAGCATGTGACAAACTACCAAGCAGATTTGTAGGTCTTGTCCATACAGTGCCTTGCAAAAGTATTCACCCCCCTCTACTTTTTACCTATTTTGTTACATCATAGCCTTAAGTTCAATGCTTTGTTAATCTGAATTTTATGTGATGGATCAGAACACAATAGTGAAATGAGAAAAATATATACATAAAACTATTTTTTAGAAATAGAAAACAGAAAATTGGCATGTGCGTATTTATACACCCCCTTTGTTATGAAGCCCATACAAGCTCTGGTGCAACCAATTACCTTTAGAAGCCACATAATTAGTGAAATGATGTCCACCTGTGTGCAATCAAAGTATCACATGATCTGTCATTATATATACACACCTTTTTTGAAAGGCCCCAGAGGCTGCAATACCTCTCCAAACAAGAAAGGGACAATGTTGTTGAGAAGTACAAGTCAGGGTTAGGTTATAAAAAAATATCTAAATATTTGATGATCCCCAAAAGCACCATCACATCTATCATAACCAAATGGAAAGAACATGGCACAACAGCAAACCTGCCAAGAGACTCCACCAACCAAAACTAACGTACTGGGCAAGGAGGGCATTAATAAGAGAGGCAGCACAGAGTCCTAAGGTAGCCATGGAGGAGCTGCAGAATTCCACAGCAGAGACTAGATTATCTGTACATAGGACAACAATAAGGCGTACGCTCCATATAGTTGGGCTTAATGGCAGAGTGGCCAGAAGAAAGCCATTACTTTCAGCAAAAAACAAAATGGCACGTTTTGAGTTTGCAAAAAGGTATGTGGGAGACTCCCAAAATGTATGGAAGAAGGTGTTCTGGTCTGATGAGACTAAAATTTTACTTTTCGTCCATCGAAGAAAACGCTATGTCTGGTGCAAACCAAACTCATCACATTACCCAAAGAACACCATCCTTACAGTGAAACATAGTGGTGGCAGCATATTGTGGGGATGTTTTCAGCAGCCAGGACTGGGAAACTGGTCAGAGTTGAGGAAAAGATGGATGGTGCTAAATACAGGGATACTCTTTATTGACACCTGTACCACTCTGTGCGTTATTTGAGGCTAGGATGGAGGTTCACCTGCCGGCAGGACAATGACCCCAAACACACTGCTAAAGCAACACTTGAGTGGTTTAAGGGCAAACATGTAAATGTGTTGGAATGGCCTTGTCAAAGCTAAGACCTCAATCCAATAGAAAATCTGTGGTCAGACTTAAAGATTGCTGTTCACAAGCGCAAACCATCCAACTTGAAGGAGCTGAAGCAGTTTTGCAAGGAGGAATGGGCAAAAATCCCAATGGTAAGATGTGGCAAGCTCATAGATACTTATCCAAAAAGACTTGGAGCTGTTATTGCCCAAAAGGTGGCTCTACAAAGTATTGACTTTGGGGGTTGAATAGTTATGCACATTGACTTTTCCTGGTATTTTGTCCTATTTGTTGTTTGCTTCACACAAAAAAAAACATCTTCAAAGTTGTGGGCATGTTCTGTAAATTGAATGATGCAAATCCTCAAACAATCCATGTTAATTCCAGGTTGTGAGGCAACAAAACTGCCAAGGGGGTGAATACTTTTGCATATATATTTGATACCTTTTGTATTGGACGAACGTCTTAATTATAATGACAAGCTTTCGAGAGGTTCAACCTCTCTTTATCAAGTCTGAAGCAATACTAACATGAGATGCAACCCTCAGTTTGAATAAAAACAGATGATGCAGAGAATGTTGAAACAGCCTCTGACATCATCAGGTAAATACATATATGGGAAATAAATACAAAATAAAATTAGCTAATGACCCTTGACATTAAATCGTAAATAATACTATAAACAAGACATGGTTAACATCTAGTGATAATGGGTGTCAGTTATATATACCAAGAAAGAATGTATGTTCTGAGAAAGTATCACTGTAGACATCCTTATATGAGAAGGGCCACAATGTCTGGACCTTAACTAAAATGTTAAAGGAATACACATTTGTAACTTTTTCAATTAACTAAAGCATGCCAATAGGTAATGCCTATTACAGGAAAAAGAAATCATTAATATATATATATATATATATATATATATACATATATATATATATATATATATATACATATATATATATATATATATATACATATATATATATATATATATATATATATATATATATATATATATATATATATATTGAAGATTGAAGCAGCCATGAATGTCCAGTAATCTAATAATTTAGTAATTATTAATCTATATATATAGATTATTTAATAGCTTTTGTATTGGACAAACGCCTTAATTATAATGACAAGCTTTCGAGAGGCTCAACCTCTCTTTATCAAGTCTGAAGCAATACTAACATGAGATGGAACCCTCAGTTTGAAGGTTTAAGGGCACCCTATGGTGTTCCAAGAAATTGACACTTAATAAGCCTATATAATAAGAATATATAATCTTTCTATTGGTTAACTATTTCTGACATAATCATGGGTTCTGATTAGTTGCCAAATACATAGTCTAATTTGAATACCTGATGAGCAAATTGCGTTTGGGTATAATTAGGAGACAGACAAAGGAATAAAGAGGCTGATAACCAAGATCTAGCTCTCTGATATAACAGCTAACATTAGAGAGACAGAGACACACCACAGGGAGACACTTTGGTGAACACTTACTGTTTGGGACATTCTCAAATTCATAGAAAATTCAAAATGCATTGTACAAAGAACCCTTTAACAGATAGGTAACAAAATAATGTATACACTTACTTACCAAGAACTTCTTCTGAAAAGATCCAGACCTCCATTGGGCTGAGTCATTTTATGAAATCAAGTACAAAAACTATGTATAAGATTAATATTTCTTAAAATTCTATTTCTTTTTTTCTTTTCATTACAATGATGGAAATATTTTGTTAATTTACTGTGAAATAGATTGCTATATCAATGATTCACCTGATATATACTATAATTTGTAAATTATAAGTTGACGTATAATTTACAAATTCATTTTATAATTACCACAAATATCAGCTGTTATAGCAATCCAATATATTTAGATTATACATAATTGTAATGAAAAACATTTTCTCTTTTGAATTGGAGATAATATCTTCAATAGTCTATAAAAGCTACCAAATATAAAATTGATATATCTTTTTTTGTTTGACATATTTTTATTGTTTTCAGAAAAAAGGGGGAAATAATTTAATAGGAAAAAAGTAGGATAATTTAGTGTTCTCCAGGATAAAGCAAGATAAGTAACTACAAAATAAAAAAGCGACTATCCTGAAATAATGGCTGTAAGTCAAGAAAAATGGGGTGTCACTGTCCCATAATACTGTGGGATTAGAAATAAGTGACCACCTTTATTGTGACAGATGAAGTGGTATAATATTTAATTTCTAGAGCTCAAAAATAAGCATCATAATGGTATAATAATAATAAAGTGATGCTGATATGCAAGCCTCATATGCAAAAGGTATTTGCTAATCATAGGGATGCAGCAACATATATTATAGATGAAAAGTTTGAGGATAGGCGCTGTTTATTTGTAAAAAAGTGCACTGAACTAAGAAAAGTTTAAAAACAACAACAAAAAGGCAGGGGGTAGAGAGTGGTACCTAGTATAAATATAAGTATGAACGCAGTGTACTATAATTTAATTTGAAGTATAGAGGGGAGGCAGATATCACCATCAATCCTTAAATAGACATATGTATCACTTATAGCATTATCAAACCACTGCATAAAGTTAGGCTTTTACTGCTTAAGTGTGAGAAAAAAGGATAGGAGTATCTTAAGTCTCCCCTTTAGGACATAAAGCAATACATGTATACTTGCGTTTTTTGAAATACCACACAGGGGTATAGTTGTTCTGCTGTGGCTCACAAAGAGCATAGAATTAAGTGTACCATCTCCCCCCTGCTCCCGACGGTCCGTTTCACCACTTAATGGGGCTTACTCATGGGCTTTTCAGAAAAAAACATATCCCATTTGCAAAAACATATTACATACAAAATATATTTTACAAAATTACCATAAATGTAAGGAGAGACAATTAGCAAAGGTAAATTCAATGTTTCCCAAAATATATTTCCAAGAAACAGAATAATATAAAACATCATAACATATTTGTAGTCTCTCCTTTTTATATTACCTACAAAACATACAACATACATACTAAAAGTCAGTACAGAATTAAGACATATCTTTTAAAGATCTCTCCTTAAGAAATTTGAGGAGCATTTATTCACAATAGGATGAACTTCCATTTTACTTAGTATAAATGTTGTAAACTATAAGGCAATACCTTCATGTTTCTCTCCATATAAAGATCCCAAATATACCACTGTCGACAGGCCCTTTTTGTTTTACCTTGTTCAAAGTAATTTTGGTTAAATTGATCAAACTCTCTGTTTCTAATAATACATCTAATTAGTTCTGGTATTTCTGGGCATCATGTTTAATTTCCAAAATTTCCAAACCAACTACTTAATCACCAGTAAAATATGAGTATTGCGGACATTTTTCCAAAAGATGTAGATGCAAAATTATAATTTCTGGGTTATATGGAAGTTCTGCTCCAAATACATCTGAAAGCCAAACAATGCATTTTTCGCCAAAATTATCTTAATTTGGTGCAGTTCCACCAAACATGTGTAATATCAGGTCTTGAACTGCATTCTTTTCAAAATACTATCGTTCCTTTTTATGAGAATTTATTAATGGCTCCGCCGTATAATGTCACATATTAACCACTGTGGTGAAGTGCCACCAGGGGTCAGAAGAGAGCCCTTCAAGACTTGAGCAGGTTGTTAACTCTCTCACTCCTTGGGAAAAAAGGCAGGGGTGTAGCTGAAATCAAGGGCTGCTACCTCCAGTTGGAGGATTGTTTGGAAGTGTGGAACATGTGAATAGGAAGCCTGAGACAGCTCTGTGTGGTGAGAGAGAGGTCAGGGAGACCTGGAAAGCCAGTCTGGCTGCCCGGAAGTGTATGAATTACAGAGCAGTGAGGGAACTGCCGATAAAAGTATAGGTAGTGCTTCAAAGAGAAGTTAGGATTTATTTTCTGTTTTGATTATTTTCTTTTATGCTGACAAATAAATCGCAAGTTCTGTTAAACCTTACAAAAGGCTCCAGGGTACTCCATTGTGGTGCTGGAAAACAAGGCACGGATCCTGAGAGTGGCAGTAAATCTGTCACACCACTTTGAAATATAATACAAAATAAGGGATAGACCTAGCAGATGTTTTAAAGTATTTTATGGCTTTCAACCATTCCCCTATATGACAGGTAAATTTAAGATTTTTCTCCCATGCTAGCATCCCAGCTGTTTTACAGCTCTTTTCACCTAATGAGAGAATCTTTTGGCATTTCGATATTCTATGAGTAGTATTACTATCATATATTAATAGTTCAAATGAAGTTAAAGGTTTCATACTATTTTTCTTAAATCCTCTTTGTTTTAAGGAGTTCCTAATAGATATGAATTGTAGCACCATAGTTTTATTTAATTTAAACTTATCTTGGATTCAAAACCAACTTAGCAATGCACCACCTTCAAATAGGTCATTTATATAATTAATAACATTTGTTTTCCACTTCTCTAAACAGACTTTCTCCTGGCTCAAATTCAATATTTCTATTGGCGCACCTAATGAAGGATATTCTGATAATTTCATTTTAGTCTTAATTTGCATCCAAAACTTCAGTAAGGACTTAATATTTCCTGGAAGAAATGTATTTTTCACTTCATCTAAATTGGGAATCCAGATTAATAAATGAGTGGGAATGTTCTCCAAGTAGTTTTCCTCCATTTGATTCCAATTAGAGTTTTGATATGGTATACTCAAAGACGTGATTTGGGATAACGTAATTGCTGTATAGATATCCTTTATACATGGAGTAGCTAGGCCTCCTGCCTCAGTCCTCCTCTTAGTAATGTCCCCAGATATTCTAGCTTTTTTCCCTGTAAGTTATATAAGTCTATACTTTATTGATTTTTTTTTAACCAATATTAAGGAGGAACCCCGGGTATAGATCTAAAAATATACGTTAATTTGGGGATAGCTATCATTTTTGTTTTAGCAATTCTTGCCGACCATGAAAGATGAATCATTATCCAGTCTGATAATATTGCCGATATGGCTCTATATATGTTAGCCAAATTATTTTTCTAAATATTTTTACTCTAAAAAAGAGAAGTATTCCCAAATCTCTTTAGCGTTCTAATTATAAGGATACAGATCTTTTAATTTAGACTTTAATTCTAGTAATAATGTCCGTTTTTTGTCTGTTTACCTTAAAGTAAGATATTCTGACAAATTTACTTTGCAGTTTATCAAGGTTTGATAGCGATTTTTCTAGGTCTGTAAGGGTAACAATCATATCGTCTGAATGTATAATCATTTTATATTCTCTAGTACCTATTCTAACACCACTAATACCTTTTGCCATTCTTATTTTTTCTACTAATGGTTTTAATAAAGAGAATACACAACAGCGCAGACAGGGGACATCCCAGTCTTGTTCCATTTGTAATAGAAAAATAATCTGTTTCAAAGTTTGTACTCATGATTTTTGCTTTAAGATTACTGTAGAGAGCTTTTATTGCTTTACTAGCAAACTCTCCCATTCCATATTTTCTGAAGGACTATTTGTAGGAAGTTCCAGCTGACCCTGTTGAATGCTTTTTCAGCATCTAAAAACAAGGCCAGCATGGGACCTCCATTCTTTACACTATAAGGGAGAAGATTTATAACACTCCTAATATTATCACTTCCCTGGCGTCATCTCACAAACTTTACTTGATCTGGGTTTATAAGTCTAATCATTATTGGGTCAAGTCTATTCATTAATATTTTGGAATGTATCTTTAAGTCAAAGTTTATTAAGGATATTGGCCTATAGCTTTTTCTATCGGCAGAGTCTTTATAATTTTTGCATCTGTCAGTTCGGCTAAGATATTCCCACTAGTTTGTATTTCATTGAACATCTTAACCAAAGGAGCTTTCAATATATCTAGAAATATTTGGTAGAAAAGTTTATCCAACCCATCTACTCCAGGTGCTTTGTTATTTTTACTTCCTTTTATCACATCTTCTACCTCCTTTAACATTTAGAATATTCAGTTCTTCCTCTGAGACTTTGGGAAGATTGATATCTTTTAGGAATTCTTCCATTTCAATTAAGTCTAATTTGTATGATTCTTTTTGCTGTTCTAAATTATATAGCTTAGAATAATATTGGTGAAATGTATTACCTTTTCTTTGGGATGCTTATGCAGAGTACCATCCTCTCCTCTAATTTCTTGAATATAATTGGATATTCTCTGTTTTATAATTTTATTTGCCAGATATTTTCCAGTCTTATCTCCCATAGAATATTTATTTGTTTGCATCTTCCAAATTAGCCTGTCCAATTTATATTGTTCAATCTTTTTTTATCTGTTGTTTAATTTAATTAATTTTCTTTAACATTTTCACATTTGGAGATTTTGTATTCAATCTATTTTGTTCCTCTAATTCAATAAATAGTGTTTAAAGTGTTTTACCTCTTTCTTTTTTTAATTCTACTGCTTTTGTAATTGATATGACCCTTATATATACTAAATTCATATTTATATCTAAATATTCTACCATGAGCTTTTTAATTTCATATACCTTTATTTTATCTTTCAGTATGGTTGGTTCTATTCTCCAGTTTCTATTTATTGTATAGTTTCCATTAGTTTTAAGTACTAAGCCTATCGGTGCATGATCTGATATTGAACTAGTGTAGATGTTTTTTTTTTAACCATATTATTCAAAATAGACCCGTCTCCCAGAAAGTAATCTATTCTCGAATACTTACTTATTAAACCTCTTTGAGAAACAAGTATAATCTTTTTTCCTGAGAAAACTATATTCTTCATAAGTCAAATAAATTCATGTCTCTCAACCACTCCTTTATCCTTCTTGAACTAGATACTATGGATTTCTCAAAATTTCCCTTGGATCTACACGGTCTATCTTTCTCTGGATCCAACGCAAAGTTGAAGTCTCCACAAACTATCGTCATGCCTTTTTAAAATGTATCTACCAACTTAAGTATTTGTTTTATAAATTTCTCTTGTTTATAATTTGGCGCATATACGTTAGCTATTGTATATAAATTGTTGTTAATATATCCCACCGAGATAATGTATCATCCAGGATCATCAATTTTCCAAAATTCATCTTTCACCACTAAGTCTTTGCTGAAAAGTATAGACACGCCTCTAGCTTTACTGCTAGATGTTGAATCTATTCTGTGTGAAAATCTCTTGTTTTTTTAACAGATATGTGTATTTTTGTTTCAGATGCGTTTCTTGTAGGCATAAGATGTTCGTTTCCAATTTGGCATATTCTAAAAATGCAATTTTCCTTTTTATGAAAGAGTTTATGCTATTAATATTATGGGAAACTATTTTTAGAGACATCTATTACACTGTATTAATTCTCTGCTGATCCTCTCTCTTATTCTCTCTATTATGTCCCATCTTGTTCCTGACTTTTCCTTCCCAAAAACATTCATACTGTCTTTCAAACCTTTGACTGTATTAGTTTTTCGATACAGTCTTTAAACTAAGGTATCTTTTGCCGATGTTCAGAAATGGTTGGCATTAGTCAATGGTAGTGGTATCATTGCCTGTTAAGCCTGTTATATAAACTTTTACCTTTCCTCTCCATCCCATTTTATGGCCTCTCTCTTCTCTTCTAACACCCTTAATTCCTACTACTTTGATCATATATCTTAATTTTCCTATTATGTTTCTTTCCTTCTCTTTCTCCTGCCCTTCTCCTTCTGTCACTGCTTTCCCTATCTTTAATCTAAAGTTGGAAATACAAACAGAATTATCTCAAATTTACACTAATTTATCCTTTGGGTTACCGAATATCATCGGTCTTAATGAAGTTTATTTAATTACTTATACATTTTAAATGATCTACATTACATTATAATACAAAATATCTTCAACTTCTTCTATTTTCTCTCCTTTTCCTTTTCTCCTCCCCTTTTCTACACCTTTTCCCCCTCCCTTTCCTCCCTTTCCCTGCTCCACTCCCTTCTCCCTCCCATTTCCTCGCTTTCTCTTCAAACATGTTATCAAAGAGAATTGTGCATTTCATATTACATTCTCTATAGTTTAAATATTTATCCCTACATCTAAATATTTTTAAAGTGCTTTCTAGTGCATAGTAGGAATGAAGAGGGGATTAGTGCTGTATTTTTTCTTCATATTTTACTATTTCCTTGTCTCTCCACCTCTTCTCCTCTAATATTTACCCTTTTCTTATCTACATTAGTGTGCCCTTCTATTTAGTATATGGGAGAAAGAGAGCAAGGAGCAGTTCCTATCTATCAATGTGTTGACACATCCTTAGTTAAAAAACAAAGCAGTACGGCCGTGGGAAAAGTCAGGAACAGCACCAGGGCAGAATCTTATCACAAAATCCATATATGGTTCAGATAGAGACACTACTTTTGTTGCCATTCTGGAACTAGCAAAGTCACTTTTTGCGGGAGGATCAACTGGTTCTCTACCGCTATATTCCCTTTGTTTGTGGATTTGTTTTTATACCATCTAGAATCTCTGTTTATATATAGCCCTACAGGCGTTGTCCATCTCTATATCAACTTTTCTCTTCTCAAAGATTCTTGAAAATTCCTTACGTTTATTCAGGGTGAAAGCTGATATATCCGAAAAAGATTTTTATATTTTCATAAGGTGTCTCCATATCTTTCACCTGAAAACTGACTTTGATTATAGCATCTTTCACAGATAAATGATGAATCTTCACAGTTACATCTCTTGAGGCTTTTTTTTTTCATGTATGCAGGAATCGGAATCCTTTAAAAGGTGTCAAATCTGTTTTCTACTTGGGAAAAGTTTGGAACGATAGACGAAAATAAATGTGTTAAATATTCCCCCAATCCAGCAACTAAGATGGTTTCAGAGATTCCTCTAATATGGAGGTTATTTCTTCTGACTTTATCATTTAAGTTAGAGATTTTTTTATTTAAGGTTGTTACTTTCTCTTCCAAATCTAAATTCTGTTTTTGAAGTGTTTTATAATCCAATACCAATTTGTCTATTTTAATCTCTACCTCCAAAGTTCTGATATTTACTGCTTTAAATTCTTTTGCATTGTCCAGAATTAGATTTTTAATTTTGGACATAGAATTCGTTTAGAACTCTTGTAACAGTATTTTAATTTTTTCGACTGTGAGTAGTTCATCATCTTGTATAATTGATTCTTTACTAATAATACTTTAATTCAGGCTCCCCATAGTCTGACTGAGATTTTGTTCCATGTCTGGGGAAACTGGGAGAGGAATTTCCTGTGGTCTTTATTTTTAGGTAAAAAAAGTACTTGACTTTTGATGGTATGATTTTTTATCTTTGGTTTTTGAGCTTGCAGGCATAATGAGCTTTCCCTTGTTTTCTCTTTTTCGATATAATTCCAAGTTCTTTAATAAGCTTATGGAATACGTGAACAGAGGGAAGATAAATAACGTATCCTCCCAAATATAAGCTCTTACTTTTATCCTTTTTCCCATAATTTTATCCTATTTTACCTGCTGTACAATATGTAAAGGGCTTAGTTATATGTTCAATTTATACAAATTCCTTAATTTTTAGTCCCCCTCCGGTAGTACGCTTCTATATCTTCTAAGTTTTTTGCTTAAGTTTTTAGCCTTCTTTAAGAATTTTCAAAGTCTATATGTCTCTTTAAATATTCTAACATCTCAAAGTTCGCAATCATAATAAAAAAAAAAAGTATAGTTTGCTATGCGGCATATGCCTTTATTTTTTCTGGGGTATCCAACTTAGCCCTTACTCAATAAATGGGAACAGAAAAAGGACCAGTATAAAAGTTCAGGAAGTCAATTTATAAGTTATATAAGGTTTATGTTATCCTCTTTTCCAGCTACATGCTCTTCAACATATGCAAGTTGCTTTTGGGGCCTTTCAATCAATTACTATCAATGTCCTTTGCCACATCACCAAATTCAAAACCCCAAGGTTCACAAGGTTCACAATCATGGTACATAAGTAATGCTACATGTCTTCTATATGTACATGTGTTCCCTGAGAAAAAGAAAAAAGATACTTTTCAACATATGCAAAGTTGTATTTGGGGCCTGTCAATCAATTACTGTCAATGTCCTTTGCAACATCACCAAGTTTAGAATCCCAATGCTCACAGGTACATAAGTAATGCTGTGTGTCCTCTATATCTGCATATGTTCCCCAGAAAAAAGGAAAAATGTATAGTCTGCTATGCGGTACTGGTCTCTCACAGAGCTTGATATGATATCTTAATAAAAAGATATTTGTAAACATACCAAAATAATCAAAACTATGTCTGGTGTCATAATTACCATATTAATTATAGTAAGCATATTGTGCATGTCTTATATATGATTATGTGGGCAATGTGAAAATAACGGTTACAACTGTTTATAACATCTTGTTATATTAAAATATAGAAAGAATCATTATTTGTATTCATTTATAATAAATATCTGTTCACATAATACAGTTCTGTTTATTTCATGAGGCCAAAGCTTATATATACATTGTACAGTAAGAATTTGAAATTAGTCGGAAATTGGCAAATATAAAAAATACGTAATTTTTTATCAATATTAATAAAGGTTATTGATATTAATAATATCACCATATGACAACAAAGATATTATTCTCCCGTCCCATTTCTAAATCATTAATAAAAAGGTTTCTATCTTTCAACCAGGTTTCTATCCATGTGTATATATTTACTATATCCTTTATTTGAATTCCTTTTTGCATTGTTTTATACAATAGCCCCCCATCTGCCTCTGTATCCAAAGTCATTGTAAATTCCAAATAGACTACATCAACATAGTTTCTTTGGTTCAAGTTCTTATTTACCTCCTTATACTTGTTTGACATGACCTATCCGTCATAAATCTGTGTTGACTCTTACTTATTTTCTTGTTCACATGGATATATTCCTGTGTACAATCACTGATTAATCCTTATAAGAAATTCTTCACTACAGAAGTGAGACTTACCTGTCTATTGTTCCATGGATTTGCTCTAATTCCCTTCTTAAACAAAAGTTATCACATCTACTTTTCTCAAATCCTCTGGTACTGAGCCTCTTGAAAGTAAGTACCATAGAATGAGTTCCATCAGGACCTGATGCTATATTAACATCTATTTTTTCAAGCCTCGCTTCAACTTCCTACTGCTTTAACCAGCTTATTTGTTGAAGTCAATGTAGTCCCATTTTATTGAAGTTTTCCTACCATTTGTAACTCCCTTGTGCATTCAGAAGAAAATAGTTTATATAGCTCATCTGCCTTTTTCTGATCACTAATAATCTGTCTGCCTGTCTCACATTTCCAATATTTTCTTTTTTAGTATTCCTTCATTTAATATATCTAATTAATATGTTTAAAATATATTTTTAGAAGTATACTTACTCTCATTTGCAGTTAAGTTAACATGTTGTATTTTAGCCAATCTAATAGCTATTTGGCAAGACTTGTTATACTCCTTGAACAAACATAAATATGTCACTGTTCTTAACTTCTTGTATAAATTGAACGCCTCCTTTTTATTTTTTTTATTCCTTCCTTATCATGATCTTTAATTCCTTATTAAACCACATGGGTTGTACTTTTTTTTTAAACTTTTATTTACACATGGTAAGTGCTTATATATGTGTGATTATTTAGAAACAGCTTTAAATGTTATCCGTTTATTTTCTCTATTTCTCCCTGACAGTGCTTTGTTTAGTCTATACACTGTATTGATACCCTTAAACTATTAAATGTAGTCCTCTTAAAATTAAGAGACTGTGTTGTTCCCTTTGCTTTTATGATTACTTCCTCCCAGGATACCCTTATGCCGCATTTGATATTATATTAATATTTTTGTTATATCTGGATCCAAAATAGCCTTAGGCCAGATGATGATCATCCCACACATACAGTCTCTAACCAAATCCTGTCTTTTCCATCTAAAAAACATATCCAAAATAAGCCATTACCTTACACAAGACACTACTAAGATTCTAATACACTCTCTTATCATTTCTCGTCTTGACTATTGCAACTCGCTCCTTGTTGGCCTGCCCATCACTCGCCTCTCCCCACTTCAATCCATAATAAATGCCTCCGCCAGACTCTTCTTCAGTACACATCGTTCAGTGTCGGCAACTCCTCTTTGTCAATCACTCCACTGGCTTCCCTTAGCCTCCAGAATAAAGTTTAAAATCTTGACCCTAACTTATAAAGCCCTCAACAACAGCGCACCCCCATACATCTCTGCTCTCATCTCCAAATACTCCCCCACACGCCCTCTTCGTTCTGCTAACGACCTTCTTCTTTCTACCACTCTTGTCACCTCCTCTCACTCCCGCCTCCAGGACTTTTCTCGCGCTGCCCCTATTCTCTGGAACTCCTTGCTTCACCAGACTATCCTCCTGCCTTAAATCCTTCAAAACATCAATAAAAACACACCTCTTTAAAGAAGCCTATAACCTTCCTCCCTAACATGCTCAGCACTGCTCAGCACTACTCTCTCTCCACTGTACCACATACAAACTTTAACCTTTAGATTGTAAGTCTGCGAGTTTCAATCCTGCGCAGTGCTTTAGGGAAAGCGCTATGGACACTGGATTCCTAGCTCAAAGACAGGGCCATACACTCTTTGCAATGTATGAATCTATAACTTGTCATTGCCTGTAACTTAACTTATGTATAGCGCTACGGAATATGTTGGCGCGTTACAAATAAACGATAATAATAATAATAATAATAATAATAATGATCTATCTTGAAAAATGAATCCCGTTATCTGAGCTGCTGGTCTCATTTATTCAGTTTATCCCATTATTAGAACTGGACCATGTATATTTAGCGTAAATTCCCTTATATTTTTTGGTTTGTAGTAAGTTTCTAATGATATTTTTGGGGGGATTTGTACCTCTAACATTTATTTCTACCCACAAGGTTCCATGTTATCACTAGTTCCACTATATATATATTTTCTCATACTGTACGCTTTAAAGTAGGCTTAATATAAAGACAACTCCTTCTCCTCTTCTACCATTACCTCTAACAGTCTGTTTAAGAGTAATGCCCATCAGATCACATTTCTCATTTACTGCTAATAATCCTAGTTCTCTATCTTTTCCTATCAAGCTTCTTGCATTAGCAAATTTATACTTTAGGCTGCTATGTCTTTGCATGTTTTATGTACTTTTTTCTAACTAGTCCATACCTCCACCTCCAAGTTTAAAAACTCCCCCATCATTTTTTTCCAACCTCTCCCCTGGCACACAAGTTCTGTCTTCATTAAGGTGCAATTCATTGCTGATATAGATTATTCCCAACAAAGAAAACTCCTCTAAAATACCTAAACCCTCCTTAATACACCACTTTTTTTAGCCACACATTATTCTGCCTAAGCTCCTTCTGTATTGGGGATCCTTGTTCTATCCTTGCATCCAAGATCCGTAAAATCAATTGTAAGAAACTCCACTCTCCACTTTGTTAATTGAACCAACATCTACCAAGAGAGTGTGGTCATTTCCAATCTCTCTCAGTAATTCAACACATCCACAGCATGCTGAACCTGAGCACATGAGAGAGAGAGAGCAAACTTTCTGGTTGTGATTTGGGTGGCAACTGACTCTTAATACCTTCCTAATGATATATCATCCTTCTTTTAAAACTCTGCCTAATCTGTGAACGTTTTTTTCCAGTAGAACTGTTTACTCGGGTATTAGAGGGAACAGCTCTGTCTGGCACTACCATTCCTGAATGGACATTCCCAACAGTTTAATTGTATCTCGTAAATCTGCCTCCTGTTCCTTCTGCTTCCCCTTGCCACTGTAATCAAGCTACCTGTTTGAACTTTCTCACTAGCCCTAGCTCCACCCTCGTGGCTAAGTCAAGTTAAGTTGTATTCAGTGGGCACCAACTCACTTTACAGAGGACCAATATTCCCAAGTGTTGCAAGTCTCCTTTCAATTTTTCAAGTGAAGCTCCAAGAGATACTGCATACTTACACCTGTCACAGATGTATGGAGCCTGGAACCACTACACCAGAATCGCATACATGGATGTACACTAGGTGAGATTGTAACTGGACAGTGAAAAATCAGTATACTAGAATAAAAATATTTGTTATACCTTCATCTATAAGAAATTATTTATTGTATATGTCATAGCCCTTTTATTTAAACTTTACCTATTTTAAAGTTTAACACTTATACAAATTTTACAATGCCCCATATTTATACTATAATTCCACACCCACTTTTTTAACTCCCTCACAATATACCGGCACTTACACCAGAACTGTTCACTTCTGCAGGCTCCCAACTCAACCCTTCCCCTGTTTACATTAGAGTCTAAGTACTCAGTTGCAGGCTGATTACTAGAATCACTAGAAGGTAGACATAGAATACCTTTTCACTTCCAGATACTGCAAAAACAAAATACTTTTTAACTTTCAAATATAAACTCACACAGGCCAAAATCCTTCTTCACTCTGCTGCACTCATCACTGCAAGGCAGATACAAAGCACCCTTGCTACTGCAAGCCTGCATCTGCAGAAAAGTAAAAACCACCTCAGACATACAACCTTCACCAAATTATATATCCAGAGTCATTAACATTTTTTTTAATTAAAACTAGCTTAATTGCATTGTCCATGCCGAATTATGCCCTTAGATTCAAATATTTCAAACATACATATTTGTTTTACATTGCATAATGGCATAAAGTCAACAAGTTCAACCCTAAATATCCTCTGATTCATGTGTTATGTAAATTGATCCAGAGACAAGATACCAAGGCAAATTAATTATTACAAATTGTCTCATTTGGGGAAAAATATATCCCTTCCCTACATCAAAAAATGGGTATTGGATTGCTCCCTGTATCAATATCCTGATTACTCTATGTTAATTGCCATAATCAGGAATGTCCTTTTAATCTTAAAAATATGCACAACTTTATCTGTATTGATGTTATGTACTGAAGTTACATATTAAATTTGAAGAAAATAATAAAACATACTTATATCATTATTTTGACCAAACAAATTATAAACTACATTATTAGTTTGCAAACGTAACAATTGACCAATCTGATGAATATTATATACAGCATTTTCTCTTCTCGATACGAACAAGAATATATTTATCCTATTTTTAAAATGAGGAGACAAAGTCCAATTTTAGACAAAATAATTGAATACCTCCAAACAAGAGTGACATGTAAAATGAATGTCAGTATCTACTATATTCTATGTTTGATTAACTGAGGTTACTTGTATCTATTCTGTTGAAAAACAGGTAGCTGAGATATCTCTCTGAATTCTGCCATACAAACTAGTACATTACCTTTGACACAGCATGCACATATTTAGATAAATCAATTACTCTGTCACGTAAGGGACATGTTTAACTGGTTTTAAATTAGTATGAATCCTTTAATGTCTAAACAGATTAAAATGTCTTGTGAAAACCCGATCTTTCCTCTGATGGTCCATTCAATATGAAACTAAGGAAACATGATTGGAAATTAAAGATACAGTTCAGAAGGGATAACAACTAAATATAAAGAGGATCTGATATGTTAGTGGAAATTGTTCTGAAGAGAAAACTGGATTAACACTAAAACTTGTATTATTACAAGGAACATCCCCTGGGTAATCTGTTTGCAGCAAGAAGTGAGTCACCCTATACAAAGATTCAATTTAGTTTAGTCTGCTTTCATTCATAGATAAGGATTGTGAACTAACCAACTGCTACATTATATTACATTGGGTGAAAGATTCAAGATTTAAAAGACACCAAAAGCATCTACTAAATTAAACAGTATTTTTTTATATACTACATATACCATATTTTGTAAAACAAAAAACATCAACCATAGGGTTAAAAAAAGAACAAAGCAATAAGATACATATCATACACACATAGATAGATAGATAGATAGATAGATAGATAGATAGATAGATAGATAGATAGATAGATAGATAGATAGAGTTGCTAATATATATATACATATATATATTATTTTTTTGTAATGTGCCAACAAATTGTAAACAGTGAAGATAAAAGTCAAAAACAATTCTAACAAATTACAAAAGAATGAAAGATACAGCTATGGAGTTTAAAATCCAGCATATATATCTGTGTGTGTGTGTATCTATCTATCTATCTATATATATATTAGCTCTCTTCATCTATCTATCTATCTATGTGTATATATATATATATATATATATATATATATATATATATATACATATATATATATATATACATATATATCTAAAGTATATGTATATATATATATATATATATATATATAAATATGTATATATATATATATATATATATATATAAATATGTATATATATATATATATATATATATATATATATATATACCGTATATATATATATATATATATATATATATATATATATATATAGATATAGATAGATATGTTCTGCGTAGATTACATATATATAAATATACATATTTATAGATCAGATGATTTTATAGTTTGTAAAATAGTACATTGATGCTGTAAAAATACAGAAAACTACTCAAGTTTTTCGTTTACTTGACCAATTCTAAACTAGCAATCACTTCTCTAGTACACTATGAAAACAATGTCTCAGCCTGTATAAAGCTAATGTATAATATGCAGAAAGTACCTGAGAGTACCAGCTCACTGTACATCATCAAGTAAAAAAAGATAGGAAAGAGATCCACTCTACAACAGTTAATCAGTTGTGGCTATTTAATCATGAGATGTACAGCTTGATAACAAGTGGTCATTGTAACTTTATGTGAGAGAAGTGGTCACTGATCTACCTGGCTCCCTCAGGTGTAATAATGCTATATAGATACATGACTGTTACTGACTCACCTGTCCACAGCTATAGCACACATGGAGTAGATACTCGCAAACACAGCTGTGATGGGGAAGAAGTTGTGGAACCTGCAGTAAGCCTCCCCGAAGTACCACTCGTTGTGTATAGCATATATGAAATTCACCAGAGTGTTGAAAGCAGCCATAGCAGCATCAGAGAAAGCCAGGCTGACCAGGAAATAATTGGTGACAGTCCTCATTCTCTTGTGAGCCAAGATGATCCAAATCACTATGATATTACCAAACACAGCAAATGCCACCATGGATCCATAAGCCAGTGACCAGAGGGCAATACGCCAGGGAGGCTGCACAAACTTGTGTGGCATAGGGGCACTAACATTGCTCTGGGAGACATTCTTTGGCCAGAGCACCCCTTCTCCAAGAGGAGCAAACAGACCTATCCCCTCTTCAGTCACATTTGGTGGAATTGATGTCATCTCTTTTTCCTTAAAATGCAATTAAAAAAGAAGAAAAGTCTGCGAAAGTACTTCAGTGTAGCAATGCCAATGGTAGAGAAACACTGTTGCAAAGTTGAGAAATAAACTCAATTTAGGAACAATTTCTTGCAGAGGAATTTTGCATTACTGGGAAGATGAACAGTGAAAAAACAAACAAGCAAAGAAACATAGGAATTAGGAGATGAAAAGCTTTACAAGGTGAACTTCAGGTTAAACTTCTCCCCCACCAGTTGAGGGCTAGTAAAGAACAAGCAGCTGGTGTGAGCCTTTTATAGAACTAGTTCCTCCAATGTCTAGGAAAATGACTGTGACATCACAGTAAGGAGGGGGCTTGTGATGGGACCACTGGGTGCATAAATACTCCCATCAGCAGGTAGTGCAAGTCCATGCAAAGCTGGTGATATACAGAGAGATGAGAGGCAAATACATATATTGTATCCCTTCCTCCCTTATCCTAGCACTGGCTGTCATGTCACATTTTGTATCCCCTGCAGGTCCTGTATCCTTCTCCCTCTTGTAAGTGCTTCTAACTTCAAACCCCTCAGCTGCCTCTCACAACAGCTCTGCCCTTGGTACTCTTAAGGTGGACTATGGTAGATGCAGCTCAAAACTGAAATACATAAAGGATATTTACAGAACCAATATGGTCACATTTTCTATATGGTCTTTTGAATAACAACTTGATAATGGGCAAAATGCTTAAAAAAAAAAGAAAGAAAAAGACATACATTTTATAAATGATTTTTCTTTTCTGCAGGATTCCACATGCATTTAGGAATTGACCCTGCCTTTTACTTTTAGGAAGCTGAGCTTTCCAAAGCTGAAATGACTGGCAATTATAGCTACCATAAGAAACTTCCTGTCCAACTGGTAGATTATACTGCAGCATATACTGCAAGTACTGCAGCATAATTATGTATAGAATGTAATACATCAGGAAGGGAGATATTTTTTACATTCTAATATTTTTTTTTCTGTTTTTAAGAGTAGTTTTTCAAAATAGTATATTCTAAATATATGACTCCAGTATTGCTTTAGAGCAGTTCATTAATCTAAAAAATGGTCTGCCTTTTTAAAATCCACTACAATTCTGTGATTTTCTAAAGCTTTTGTTGACACACATGTATGTCCATGTATATTTTATATTCAATGTGTTTTATTCACAATCTATGAAATCGGCAACTAATCATAAAATGTGTGCGCCAATACTTTACTATGTAAAATCTGCCACTACCATTACCCTGAACTCTAACCGTAAACCCTAACCCTAACACCTAACTCTAACCATAACCCTAAGAACAAAGTCTCGGCGCACCACCTGCTGGTCGCTGCATGCCACTGCTGGCGGGGACAAAACAGGAAAGGTTTATCATATCTACCCTATTTTTTTTTTTAAATAGACACAGCTACCAATGTTATCTAACAAAGCAGATTTCAAACAATATAAAGGTAAAAACATGCTTTTAACCCCTTTGTAAATTCAGCTTTTACTAAATGCCAATAGTTCCCTCTGATATATAATATAGGGAATATATGTTCCACTGATAAAATAATCTCTCAGATTTGGTTTTACATTGCATTGTGATAAAATACCATGTTTTTAGTATTTGTAGCCATTACTTGCTTGTCCCTCTTTGTAAAGTATGAAATCTGTGGACATCTGTACTAAAGGGTCAAATATTATGGAAAACTTTTAGTGAATATGCACATAGAATAACATAGGAATGAATGGGTTCTTCTACACCTCAGCCTTTAGTAGTTTGGGTCCTTTTATTTGAATGACCTAATAGACAACATGGGAGTCCTTTTAATTAAGCATGTTCACTAAATCAGAAGAAACTATGCTTATCCACCTTAAGACAGAGGCACTGTGAGAGTGGCAGGGGCAGGGCTTGGAATTCAATGCACATTTATAAGATAGACTGGAATTTCACAGCCTCCTGTTAATATGGTGCATTTAAAACAGCACCTGCCTTATACATGTCACTGATAAATAAAGGCTCAGCAGCATTGCCTGAGAGGTGATGTCCATGGTCCTGAAACACTTTTGGCTCTAGCTTCTCTGTGTCTGCCTTGCTGAATTCTCTGCGCTAAGCAGTGATTACCTTGTACTTGCAGCCTAGATAACATTACACATGTTAAAACATTATATTGTGCACTGAGTTATACATTGTCTATGAGTTGAGCTTTGTTAAACAAGAACTGATACAATATAATTTTTGTCCCCAATGTGTGGGATGGTTTTCATCCCAGTTATTGACTGGATCAATTGTTTAATAACATTTAAGAAACACTTGGAGATGGATAATGTAAATCTGACAGGCATTCTGTGGCCCATTTTCTTGAAATCCCTCAGCTGGAACTCTGGAAGGGCATTATATCGTGGCAGAGCTAGTCAATACAGGGGCCTGGTGCAAAAAAAAAATGTTGGCAGAGAGAGGGTCAGGAGGTGCCGAGGGGGGATCAGGAGGGGGCTCTGGGGGCCCCTTCCAGGAGCAGGGCCCCAGTGCATTACACTGGGTGCACTTGCGGTAACTCCGCCACTGGCATTATATATGATCTTAATGTAATTAATTAATTAACAAGATTATATTGAAGATGGATAAAATGGCTTGTCTGCAGATATCTTTTGAAATGTAGAAAAACAAACTTAACTCTGCTAAAACCTTCAGTACTATATAAGTGAATGATAAGGAACAATCTGTGCTCCTAGTGTCAGTCACATTGCTGCTTGTGAAGGACATTGCAGCCTATCTTTATACCAGTAAATAATACCTGTCATAATAAA
This sequence comes from Discoglossus pictus, assembly GCA_027410445.1. Taxonomy (NCBI): domain Eukaryota; kingdom Metazoa; phylum Chordata; class Amphibia; order Anura; family Alytidae; genus Discoglossus; species Discoglossus pictus. Next base: position 185,964,683 of record CM050163.1, on the reverse strand, counting down.
AATACTGTAGCACATTTCTAAAATATAAGAAAATAAGAAATTGTATTTATTAATATTAAAAATGCACAATAACACACTCAAACAGTCTCGTTCATGAATGGCTGCACAAAATGTATAAGACCCCCTGACTACACAATGTAGTAACATTTAAATATAAGCATAATGTTATTTCTAAAATAAGGTCAGGTTAAGGTCTAGAAATATGTAACTGGAATTCTTGTGCAATGCATTTTAAACAAAGTTCATGATAGATGGAAATCCTTGAGATCAATAATAAAAAAAATGATTGACCAAATTGTGAAAAAGACATCTTCCAATCCTAAATTACTTATACATAGTTCTTTTTTAATGGTTATTAATCCATGTGTATTTCCATATACAGTATGTTTCAAAACACATCAAGTAATTTGAAATGTTTTGCCACACATATAGATACAAAGTTGATTAAACCCCCTTATAAGAAGAACTGAGAGCTAGTAATTTTTGAGTGTGGCCAATTAAAGAGTGATGTGTACTAAGGAATCACAGGGGCTATGGTGAGGTGTTATAGTGTGTGATTGCAATTTACCATAGAAAGTAGAGCATATTGAATACAGGAATGCACATCACAGCCACTAGTATGCTTAATAAATCTCCCTCACTGTTTGGACCATCATAGACAGTGTCTCCATCTAACAATATGGACTTGTTTAAAAATATTGCCCAAGATTATAGAATTCAGGTTTGAACCTATTCATGAACTATAAGTATATATATATATATATATATATATATATATATATATATATATATATATATACAAAATACATAGAAATTGTAATAAGCACAGACTTTTCTTTGTCAACCCAGTGTTTTTAGATTGGGTGATTTGGGTGCTAGATATTTCATACTAAATACAATCTGATCATAGACTCTTCTGTGGTCTCTTGATAGGAAGCTAGGTCAAGAAACCAGCTAACAGTGACCAGATAAGTTATTATTAAAGTGACTTTCAATACACACTATAATACAACAGGGGAGAGAATGTGCAGTGCAGCAGGTAAAGAGGTACTAAAAGGCTGATGACCCATTGACTCCTGACTACCTGCATGTGTTAGATAAATGCTGGCAATCTGATTGCCACCTAGAGACTAAATGACATTTAGTGTAATTATTTCTATCACACCTAGTAAAAGAGATATAATCATAAAAGTGACTTCTACTTTTTCGTAACACAACAAAGTAAAGTGTAATGATAAAATAACCTTATCATAATCAGTAGGAAGGTTAGTTATCTACTGTTAAAAATATATCACCTTTATGAGGACATAAGTATGTGCTTGTAATTGTTTTATTCCATGCATAGGAAACATATTCTGCAATAACATAAAAGGAAAAAGAACAGATGCAGAGATAAAGACAGAATGCTCAGGAAACATGGGAATCCAACACCGCTCAACCTGTTACAGTGCAGCGGCTGTCTCACGCTGTAGAGGTGGAACTCAACTCTCTTGAGAGTGGGACAAGATTGACAGCTTCTCAGTGCTTGCTTGGAATAAGATATTAATAAAAAAAAACATTTTACTGGTAATGGTTTGAAAGCGTAGGAGACAGCAATGACATACTGCATAGGCATCAGCAGCAGAGTAACTGATACTTTTTATGTTTAAATAAAATAAAGGTGTACAGGTTTTTACTCTACTGGCAGTGATAAATAAAAATAAAGTGGCTAAATCACACAAGTGTTGTTGCAATAATATAGATTTAGTTGACATATATATTCATAAAACTACCTAACTAATTAAACCCTTACTCCTACTATAAAGCAATAAGGTTTCATTTTGAAAATAAATTAGAAGAAAAAAAAAGACAAGCAGAGAAACATGTTTATGTTTTGTAACATGTTTGAATTTGAGAGACTTTACAGGTTGGTTATGGATTTTGCAAAGATGTCTACAGAAAACAAAGGCCCCTATTCAATTGCAAACCTGCAGTTTACGTTATACAGGCTGCAAGTATGTAGGCTTGAAATTTGCTACAGTTACAGAGCGATTCAATTGAACAAGCCCGCAATTTAAGGGCCAAAAGATAAAACCGTAAACCATGCAATCGTAACTAGCATTTCAGAGCTTGATCTTGATCAATTAGGCAAGGCTGTAACTAGTGCTTTAGAAACAGCCAATAGCAAATGAGAACGTCATCATTACGTCAGTAAAACGTGGAGGTTAACCGTCAATCAATGAGCATTTAGAGGTCCGATATGCGAACAGACTCGCAATCCAGCAATGTACAAACTAATAAAAATGAATGGCGAAAAAGCTTAAGTCCATGTGGGTGGCCTGATATGTATTAATTAATTGATTCCTAGAATTGATATAACTCGGAAATGAAACATATATAAAAAACAAATTTGATTGCAGATTTCTGAGCTTAAGACTGTTGTGTAATTAATTCTAATGTATCTCATCACTTTCCACGTCTTTTAAAGTGTAGTGTTGATTTTTTTTATTTGCATTTACGGTGCTACGATCCGGTGTTTAACCCCCTTGCGAATCCTATCTGGTACCCGTAGGATTTTCTTCTACATTTGCCATTTACAGGTGTGAAAACATTTGCAGGCTTAAAGGCATTATAGCAATTCAATAGCGATTTGCGATTGTAACATTTACAGGTTTGAAAGATCAAAGGCTTAGATGGGTCAGAGTTGCGCTTTTAACAGGGAGGAAGGGAGAGGGAGGGAGAGAGAGAGGGAAGGAGAGGACGGAGAGAGTGGAAGAGACAGGGGGCGATAGAGAGAGAGGAAAGAGAGAGAGGAGGGAAGGAAAGTGACAGAGAGCACACAGAGCGCAGAGAGAGAGGGTACAGAGAGAGAGGGCACAGAGAGAGACAGAAGGCACAGAAACAGTCACAGAGATTCAGAGGGCAAAGAGAGAGAGCTCACACACAAAGAGAGGGCACCCAAACAGAGAGAGGGTGCAGAGAGAGAGAGCACACAGAGAGACAGAGGGAGCACAGAGAGAGAAAGGGTGCATGGAGAGGGAGCACAGAGAGAGGAAGAGGTCGCACAGATAGAGACAGTACAAACAATTGAACATAACATATGATACCTTAATTTATGAAGGGCAAGTTACAAGTAATTCATATTTCTCAGATACTGTTACTTCATGAATAAATTAGTTTTCATTTGAAATGTAAATTTCCATTTGGCATTTATTAATTGCTTTTTGTCTGTCAAAAAAACGGAAGTATAATTATGAATATGTTGTTTTTTGCTTCATCTGTGCGACAAAACGAGAGAACTGAAAGGCTCCAATGCAACTAGGCAGTAATCATGGAACTCTTGATTGATGCTTTTAAGTTGTACATAATTTTGGATTGCTCCTCCTAGGACACCTCTTCTGGATGCTTCCTACAAAGTTTTGTACATAATTGACAAAGAAAAGGAGACCCACACATTTAGAGAAAGCGTAGTGAAACCCTGTGCACTGAAAACAGCTAAAATCATGCTGAGGGAAGATGCTGTGAAAATATTGAGCCAGGTGTCCTTGTCTAATGATCCTGTTCACCAAATAGTTAAATACATGACTGAGGACATATGAATCGGACATATTAACCCAAGTTAAGAGATTAAAAAACGTCCTGCAAAAATCATCATGCAACTCTATAAAACTGATGACTCAAACTACAGTTAATTGCCTGTAGTTGTATGCTGTGTTCATGAAAAGCACATCAAAGAACACCAAATCAAGGTCATCCAGTTGTTCTTTGATCACCATGAGTTAGCATGGGATTTGATTGGGTCTATTTCCATGATTGGCAAGAACTTTGGATTTATTGCTCTGATCAAGAAAAAGCTGCACATGTGTTGACTACACACAGTGTTCTACATCGCCAAGCTTTGGTGCCTAAAACATTGCCAAGGAAACTTAAAGAAGTGATGGGAATAGTTGTGCAAATGGTCAACTTTATTTTTGGACATGCATTAAATCATCAGCTATTTCAAATGTGATGAGATTGCAGTAAAATATTGTGATTTATTGTACCACACAGAGATAATTTGTCTAAGTTATGGCTGTGTCGATGCAGGGAAGTAATGTGGACATTATTGAAGTTGCTGCGTTGAAAGCAGAAACCATGCACATTTTTCAATCCTTGACAATATCCTTAGTGAAGATAGTAAAACATTGCATGCGGATATACTTTAAGTCAAAAACCATGTGGAAAGTACCAATTTTGAGCGTTACCTCTCAGATATTAATAATCTTATCATGGAATACGATTGGATGATGAACCCTTCTTGTTTGATATATCTACGATGTGTGACAACAACTCTGCAAGGGATGATTTAATTGATTTCCAAGAAAACCTAAGAATGAAATCTGATATAGGCTGGCCAGGATGTCACACTGTTTTAGTGTTAGCAGATCACACCCTACAGTTTAGCGATGAGGGCAATTCATTTTTTTCCTTTGACAAATATGTATTTCAGTGACACAGGATTCTCTTCAATATTCAACTTGAAACCAAGTGAAATAATTGACTTGATGTATCAGTTTGCATGCATGTAGCATTGGGCCCCATTAAATTGCAAGCTCGCAATTGCCTCCAAACTGAACTTTTGGCTGCCGGTCAAATTTTTCCTAAATATTTAGATGTATTTAATTGTCTCTCGCAACTGCCCTATCACAGCCATCACACGGAAACCATGCACTCTTAAATAGGATTTCAGGGGGCATGATCATATGATCTGTCCATATTTAAGCAAGCCTGTAATTTACTTCTTAAACACTCACAATACTTCTTTGACAGAGCTAATAGTAAATGAGAGCGTCATCATAACGTCAGTAATTCATGGAGCTTATACTTAAACTTCAATCAGAGACTACAAATTAATTGAAGTGTCAAGAAGCAAATATAGCAATTGGACTCACAATCCAGCAATGTAAAAATCAATAGAAAATAATTAAAGCAACTGTTCTAGTCTATGACAGTTCCATTATATGTATTAACCACTTAAGTCCCGGGATCCATTTCACACAAAAAAAATAAAAAAAAACAAAATGATTGCAATTTGTGGGTTTTAGATTGCTGTACAATTAATTATAATGTTTTTATATGCCTTCCCATGCTTTTAAAGTACCTTAGAGTATTTTAAATTGCTGCTACATCTGTGATAAGTGTTTGAAAAAGCCCTTGCGAGTCCTATTCAGTACTTGTAACATTTTTGACAGAAACTTGATATATTTTATCAGACTTAGAGCCGCATTCAATTGCAAGGCCGCAGTTGCCTTCATACCGGCCTGTGAGCTTGAAATTTGTTACAGTTAAAAAGCGATTCAGTTGAACAAGGCCTCAATTTAAGGGCCGTAGCCTCAAACCTGTAAACCTTGGTTTCGTATGTAACACCAAACTCAAGCAAGGCCATAATTTGCGATTCCTGTCACAGGTCAATTAACCCATAGGAACCATATAACGCTAATTAACGCAGCAGACTTTAAAAGCCAGCGGAAACCATAAGTCCTTGACTGTGCTGTAGCTGAGCAAGTGAACACACAGGTCTAGGCGTTGGTCGGTTTCTGAGCTTTGGAGAGAGAGAGAGAGAGAGAGAAGGAGCTGTTTTGTGAGTTTTTGTTATTCTACCCACTAAGATATATTAACACCTAATTTACAACACACAAAATTACTGATATCACATCAATAAAACACATAGATTCATTCGTACACATAGCTCCCCCCCCCCCCCAAATACCCATACTATAATACACATAATATACACATTCTTGTTTTACATCGTACACATAAACATATATATTATATTGATTTATATAAGGGTAGAGGAGAGAGAGGAGAGAAGGAGAGAGAAGGGAGCACTGGAGGAGGAGAGTGAGGAGAAGAGGAGAGTGGGGAGAAAGAGAAGAGGAGAGGAGTGAAGGAGAGTGAGGAGAGAGAGGGGAACACCGGAGGAGGAGAGGATAAGAGGTAGAGGTATGGAGAGGGGGAGAGGAGGAGGCATGAGGTAGAGGTGTAGGAGAAAAAGAGGGGAAAGGGATTTGCCCCCAGATATAGGCACCCAAAAGAGGAAGGCCAGAGGGGTCTGGTCCCAGTGGGGGAGATAGTGAGGATGAGGGACCAGCCCCAGGCAAAGAGTAGGGAGGCCAGGGACTCCAGGCACAGTTGGAAGGGCAAAAGGGTTGTGGCAAATTACAGGGCCCCCAATTATACCCCAAAGGAGATGACGATCCTCCTCAGGGAAATCCATGCCCGCAATAGCATCATATGTGGTGGGAGGGAAGTGAGCCCTAGCCAAAAGGCACATGTCTGGATTAAGATTGCTACATCTGTTGCTGCAGTAGGGATTGCAAACAGGGATGTCAATTCTGTGAAACACAGATACGATAACAGCCAGATGAAGGTGAAGAGGATAATGGCATTGGAGGCCAGAACAGTGGATGGGAGCAGACCCTGAAGCAGTGGATTAAGCCAGCGGCAGTAGTGGGCCTTCCAGGACAGCTGGACTCTGGTTTTCAGGGAACTCTGCAATGTAAATATCATACACACCATCAACCCCTCATATGCACACAAATGAAACCCACACATAGATCCATAGATAACTGACATACAATAGCACAGTAAGCTCTCTGGTTATGACTAAAGATATATGGGCAACAATAACCATGTAAATCCAGGAAGCATGATAACAATAACTGTAATTGTTATCAATGAAATGTCTGCCCAATAAATGCAGTTAAAACTGATTGAAGACGGATTTGACATCCAAGAGAGTACATGTATGGGTACGCACACTGCAGCATATGCAGATACAGACTCTAATGGACTGCATGTGCGTGTCATGTACTAGCCTAACCTGGACCATGTCTCATCTGCATGTTAACAACCATTGGTCACAGATTAATCAGTCACACACACTACACAGCAGATTCAGCTGAGCACGTGTCCTAATGAACTGCAGATAGCACACCGCACCAGCATTACATATATTGATATGAGCCATGATCCACAATGCTCATGATACAGGTTAAGTTTATCTGTGTAAAACCATCACCACAGCCAATTACAAGTGATCATGATGTCAGGGATATGGAAAGAAACAGCAAACAATTGTTTAGAGAGTCCAAACTCAAACACTATTGTCCTTTCATTTCAGTGCCCAGGAGGCCTACCTCACCCACAGAGACATGGGTGGTAGCTCTATAGGAGGAGGAGCTACATCGACCCCTGCAAGTGGTGGTGGAGGAAGCTGAAAACAGAGGGCCTGGGACAGTCACAGAAAGTTGACCCATCAGCAGCAAGACGACCACCCACACCACCATTATGGGAAACACCCCCCAGGCCCGCACATGCATCATGCAACCTCACACCCCCTCACAAGCCACTTTGAGATAGCTCATGCACCAGATCAGGGAGGGTGAAAGCAATACCACCCTTATGGAATGACTGGCACTGCATATGGAAAGGCAGAATGACATTGCAACCTCTCTCATTGACAGCATCAGATCGCAATCTGGTGAGATTCAACTCATCATGCTTGACACTCTCTAGACCTTATCTTCACCAATCTCCGCATAACTTCCTACCCAGTCATCCACCCACTCCCTCTATCTGACCATCATTTCCTTACCTTCAACCTCACCACATCTTCCTCTCACCACCCTTCTTTAACCGCTACCACCATCACCAACAGAAACCTGCTAGCACTTGATCCTGCTCAGCTCTCCACTAATATCCAACCCCTTCTCAGACCCATCACCGACCTGAACTGCCCTGGCACTGCCACCTTACTCTACAACTTTACTCTCTTCCACCCTTGACACCCTCGCCCCCTTAACCAAACAAAGATGCCCTAGCTCTCTTCCACAACCTTGGCACACTACACATCCGGAAGTGCTCCTGCACTGCTGAACGGCTCTGGAGAAAATCACGCACTTCTGCCGATTTCCTCCACTACAAATTTATGTTACACTCTTACTCCTCTGCCCTCAAATTTGTATTTATCTTTGTCTTGAACTTATCTTACGTACAGCGCTACAGAATATGTCAGCAAGTTATAAATAAACAATAATAATAATAATAATAATGAGGAGGCACAATTGAAGGATGGAGAGGTATGAGCAAAAGGCAAATAGGGACAGACAAGCCCAGACAAGACTCATTGAGTGGCTAGTGCAATTGGCGGAAGGCCAGGTTTTATCTCTCCAGCCTTTGGTTCCATCTACCACCATTGCAATCAGAGCTCCTTCTCATCTCACACCTTATCACCAATGCCAGCTGCTACACAGCCATACCAGGTGGACACACCTCTCACTCCAAAACATCCTCATTGTGGTAGTGGGAAGAGTTGGGCAGGCATGGAAGGTGGGGACCCAGTGCTGAGGAAGAGAAGAAGGTAGGCAAGAATCTCCCCTAAGTCCTCCTCATCCACACACCACAATGTTTCATGTTTTTGTGTTGCTATTTAATCAGGTAGAGTTTCTTTAATTGCTTTCAGCATCTTGATTCAAGACTTTTCATATTGGCATATGCATGACTATTCCAACATATGAGGATTTTTTTAAGGCCTATTTGTTCATTGGGGATTGTTGTGCAATTAATTGTACTGCCTTCCATTGCTTTCCATATATTTTAAAATCCATTGGAGTGGTTTAATTGTCTTTTGCAATATTACAAACTAGTCTGTAAACCCTTTGCGGGTCCTATTTGGAACCCGTAATATTTTTGGCCACATTTGCCGTTTGCGGCTTTGGAAAGACAATTGCGTCCTTGGAAAATTGTAGCAATTGAAAAGAGATTTGCGATTTTAGCGATTGTAAAATTTGCAGACTAGAAAGATCAAAGTCTTAGCTGGGTTGGAGTTACGATTTTGCCAACCGTAGGGATTTTTAACCTGTAACCCACAGATCATTTGCGGCTCGCTTAAAGACGGCAATTGAATTGCAAATTAGTTTACGAGCTACATTACGGGCTCCAGTAACAAACAATTGCTCAATTGATTAGGGGCCTTAATTTGCAAGCTAGAGCTACTGGTCTAATAGAATATTGATTTTTTTTAGCTTTAATATTTAGCACTTGTAAATCTTGCGCTGTACTAAAACCATTCGAGTTCTAAAGCGGGTTTTGTGGCTTTGGCTGGCCCATAGTGATTGTGGGCAGGTAACTCGCAACTGAAATGCAAATAACTAAATGTAGCCAATTGAATATCTGTAACTTTACAAATTCAAGTAATTTCGATTTTGGCCAATTGAATGGGGCCCATTGTCAGTAACTGTATCGCGATCCCATGTTTTGATTTAATAAAAACAACAGCAAAAATGTCCTTAGTTGTATATTTGTCATTTGGCATTTTTCTATAAACAAATATGATAAAATACTTATGATTTTAAAACCAAGCTATTCACATCTTTTGAAGTCATACCGCATCTAATAGAACTGGTGATGATGGTGATTTAAACAATCTGGGGTCTGAAATCGTAAATGGGTTAAGAACCACTACTTTAATAAATCAAGATCAAAGTCTTAGTTATGCATCAATTGATTTAGCATGAGGAATAACATTAATAGCATTTTCATAGGTTTGTTAAGTTAAGTTAACACCCAGATTTTTTTATCAAAATATTTAAAGGGCCAGTGTACCCTTAGTGTGCTGGATTCCTGGGGACTTGTTAGCACCCCAAAAAACCAAAAACAATTTTTAAGATTTTGTTATGCATCGGTATATGCATGATTCCTAAGAGCATATTTCTATATACATATGAAACCTTATTTATTAGTGGTATGTATGCATTATTTAAAAAATATAATCTAATACAAGCAGTAAAAAATAAAAAATACAAATATTTGTTTCCTTCATTTTAATCACTGTGTTTTAATAAAACATATGCTATTTTTGAAAGTGTACTCTCTGATCTCTGTCTACCCTTCTCTGATACCATACAGGAAGCAGATCCAAATAGCAGTGGGGTATATCCACACACACCAGCCTACATACCCACCCTCTATGAGCCAACTATCAGTCACTATGCACAAACTGTGTAGCTTTCCTCCTCCAGGACCCCAGAGAAGGTGAGTACTAGGGCGAAGGTTTATTAATACATACATTAAAATAATAAATGCATTAAAAAATAATAATGCAAGTGGGTTGGCAGCATATGTTTTTGTTATTGTTTAACTTTTTGATAGTGGAGAGTTGGGAGTGATCTCCTATTACCCATTATTGGATAAATATGCTTGACCACCTGTCCATACTTTGCAGGGGCCGGCGAAGACTCCTAGCTGCCTGCATATGGACAGAGGTTTGTGACATTGTCCAGGACATTGTCTGTAATAATGGGTATATTTAAAGACAAAGGTGGCACAGATCTGACAGAAGATATTAAGAAGAGGTTGCAAGAATATAAAGAAGATCTGTTCAGGAAGGTTCCTAATATTACTGATATATTTGATGGTCTGTTCACTGACTTAAAGCCCAACATCCTGGAGAGTGAAATGGGTCCTTAAAAGCATTTCTAATAACAATGCACGGCAGGAGGTGATTGTATCCAAGCTAAATTGTGGAAAACATTGCAAGTTGATGCTGTTAAGATGTTGCTGTCAAAATGTTGCAGCATATTTGGAAAATAGCAGTAGCCATTTGATTGGAAAAAAAACAATTTACATTCCAATTCCAAAAAGGGAAAAGCCAAATAGCACTCAATTTATTAAACAGCTGCACTTATTTCACATGCCAGCAAGGTAATACTCGAGATCCTGCAAGCAAGGCACTCCCAATATAAAAGAAAAAGAAAATATCAGATGCATAAGCTGCATTCAGAAGAGGCAGTGGCACCAGAGATAAAAATGACCAACATATGTTGGGCAATGGAGAAAGCAAGAGTATTCCATAAAAAAACATTTATTTTTGCTTCATTGACTATTCTAAAGCATTTGACTATGTGAACCATAACACACAATGGCAAATTCTTAAGGAAATGAGGATACCAGGTCTTACTTGCCTCCTAATGAAGCAATAGTTAAATATGGAACAAATATTTGGTTTAAGATGGGAAGGAGTGCAACAAGGCTGTATATTGTTACTCTGTCGCTTTACATTATATGCCGAAAACATCATGCAAAGTGCTGGATGACTGAAAACTGGTATCATCTGCATATCTGAGGTTGTTAAATATTCCATCTAACTGTTGACAGTGAGGAGCATTGGAGGAGCCCGTTGATCAAGGTGAAATAAAGAAGAATAAAAGTTGATATGCTTTTTAAAATCAAAAAGTCTACGATTATGTCAACCAGCCCTATTAATCCTTTGCAAATAGATGAGGAGAAGGTGGAGTGAGTGGCATGTTTGATATTCTTGTCAGACTTGTGATTTTCCTAGTAAAACATACAGCTGTGAGACCTGGTCCATAAGTAAGGATGAGCACCAGAGAATAGACACTTTTATAGGCACCTTTGGTTTGTGGTGTTGTAGGAGACTATTAAAAGTCCCCTGGACTGCAAGAAGTTTAAACCAGACTGCTCACTTGAAGGATTGATCGTAAAGCTAAAACTCTAATACTTTGGCCATCTAATGAGAAGACAGGATTCACTAGAGAAGTATGTGATGCTATATAAGATAAAGGAAGAGGGGGCAGCAGAGGATGGTGGATAAATCGTATGTATCACAGAACATGACATTGCAAAAGCTTAGAGAAGCAGTTGCTGATAGACAGAGCTGGAGTACTAAAGTCCACACTTTACATGAAACACAATTGATTTGAAATGTGATAAAAGTAAGTGTTACCAAGAAGCAAATGTATGTGATTGCGATGTTGAGTAGATATGGATTCTTCTTTCCCGATTTTCACAAGTTGTTTAACAAAAGCCTTGGCTTATCTACAGCCATTGCCATCAACATACTAAAGACCAGTGTACAGGTACTGTCTGTCTGCCTGCAGTTGTGTAAATCTATATTTCTGTAGGCTCTCAGTTTTTAATGACAGCTCATACTAAAATCTATAGGAGAAGAAAGTGCAGCACAAAGCTTCTTTTGGCAAATGTATACCTAAGTATCTGGCACCAAAGTTATATTCATTTAATAGTTAGTACTTACTTTATATGCAGCATTTAATTGACTTTACAATAAACCGACAAGATACCACTCAATGTTAATAATTTAATTTTGTATTTCATGTGGATAAATAAATTATTACTGTGTTTCTTAAATAAAGTCACAGTTACTGCACAGGGTGTTCATCAATTTAAGAGTAATGCAGACATTTCTATGCTTCATAGACAGTGGAATAAGAAGTCGCATACGATATCACAGAACATGTAAGTAATGTTTCAGTTAAAGGAGTACATATATTTCAAATTTGCTCTCATGCATTTCAAATAAGTTATTTTAAACAATGTAAACAAGTTTTGCATGAATACATACTGATGCTAATTCTAGTAAAAGTGTTTTTTTTTTGCAAGCACAATACTGTGTTTTTATCATTTGAACATTCATTATTTAGACAAGGTTTTGGCTGTTCCACCACCATTGAGAAAAGTGCATTTCAAATAAAATTGTATGGTCTGACTGGACAAAAATATAACTTTTGTAAATTATTTGTAAAATCTAATTATAACAAATACATGCATATATATGCGCATGAGAAACATTTTTGGTGTCTGTTTAATTGTAATATACAGTTGAGTTCTTCCAATTTCTGTTAACAGTGAGGGGAATTTACTAACTGGATGCATGATGAGCCATAATCTACCATGGCTCAACTCACAGTAGCTCTACTCACGTCTGCATATTAATTAAATCTCTGATATTATAATTGGGTCCACGACGAGCCATGCTAATACACCTCCAATCCATCCCTTTAAACATGATGATCGGCGTAGTGCATGAGTGTTATAGGGTTCAGGAAAGCACAATGCTGTCCGTAGGTACAGGTTCCATAGTGATTGGTGGTGCATCAATAATGTTGTATAACAACAAATAAGTAAGTTGCACTGCATATAAATAACCTATCTATCTAACATTAACATACTACCCTAGCCTATTATACACATTGAGCAGGGTATTCGCTGGGACCCTCCTTCAACAACGGAGGTTGTTGTCCCCCATCTGCCCACCCCCTGTGCTTTATGGTGGGGGCACTTAACAATAACCGATTACCATGCAGGTCCCTATGGACCCTCATACTACTATACTATACTAGAACCATAGTGGTTTTTATGGACCCCCATTGCCCCTAATATTAACCTGTATAACGGGGTCCATAATAGGGTCAACAATGATGTATAACAATAAACTGGGAGAAATAATACTATGCCTGTGCACGGTCAGTTGCACTACATAGAAATAAACTATATATCTAACATTAACATGCTAAACTAGATTGTTATACCCTATGACAACGGGTATGCCCAAGACTTTTCCTCAACACACAGAGGTTGCCATTGTGCTCCACTCCTCAAACCCTTTGTACTTTTGGGGTGAGGGGCACATTGACCCCATTAGGGTTCCTCTGGGGCTTGTAAGTATAACCATAGGGGTCCATAAGGACCTCCATGACACTTAGCATTATCCCTATACAATCGGGGTCCCTATGGACCCCCATAATCTCAATCTTCTATGGCGGTCCATAGTTCCTAACACAACCTCCTGTATTAAATACCTCACAATAAAAAAAATAAAAGGCTGACAATAAAAATAATCACCTATAATAGAAGTTGGTCATGCTTTGCATTCCATAGGGCCGCAACTGCAAGCTGTTATAGGCCACAGTGAGGGCCGCATTGCTCCCTCCCTCCTTCCCCCTTATCTATAGGGCAGCAACTACGAGCCTCGCAAAGCGAGGCGAGCCATTACGCGCCGCAGTGAGTGCCTCAATCCTCTCTCCCTCCTTCCACATTATCATCCCTCCTTCCCTCTCCAATAACCTCCCTGTCCCCTTACCTTCTCTTACTTTGATCTGCTGATCTCCTGCGGCTGAAGCACGTCTTTTTGCTTTGACCGTACTGGCATATGCTAATGACGTGATGTCACATGTGCGTCACTTCATTAGCATATGATGGTTCCGGATACACTCAGAAAACGCGATGCAGGAGCCCGGATCAAAGTAAGAAGAGAAGGAAAAGTGTATAGGGAGGTTATTGGAAAGGGGGGAGGCAGGAGTATAAGGGGGGAAAGGGAGGAGGAGGAGAGGTGGGGGAAAAGGAGACACAAGGGAGGGAGAGGTGGGGGAAAAGGAGACACAAGGGAGGGAGAGGTGGGGGGGAAAGGAGACACAAGGGAGGGAGAGGTGGGGAAAAAGGAGACACAAGGGAGGGAGAGGAGGGAGAAAGGATACACAAGGGAAGGAGGGTTGGGGAAAAAGGAGACACAAGGAAGGGAGGGGTAAGGAAAATGGAGACAAGGGAGGGAGGGGTGGGGAAATGGAGACACAAGGGAGGGAGAGGTGGGAGAAAAGGAGACACAAGGGAGGGAGAGGTGGGAGAAAAGGAGACACAAGGGAGGGAGAGGTGGGAGAAAAGGAGACGCAAGGGAGGGAGATGTGGGGGAAAATGAGACATAAGGGAGGGAGAAGTGGGAAAAAAGGAGACATAAGGGAGGGAGAGGTGGGGAAAAAGGAGACACAAGGGAGGGAGAGGTGGGAAAAATGGAGACATAAGGGAGGGAGAGGTGGGAAAAATGGAGACATAAGGGAGGGAGAGGTGGTGAAAAAAAAGAAAAATGGGAGGGAGAGGAGAGGGAAAGGAGGCACAAGGGAGGCAGAGGAGGAGGAAAAAGAGACACAAGGGAGGCAGAGGAGGAGGAAAAAGAGACACAAGGGAGGTAGGGGAGGGGGAGAAGGAGACACAAGGGAGGGAGAGGAGGGGGGAAATGAGAGACAAGGGAGGGAGAGGGGGGGGATGTGTTCAGAGGGCCCATAGCCTCGCATTGTGTGGCCAACAGCATTGCCAGGCTTACAATTTTACTCCCATAATTTTTGATGGGCAATTTCTAATAAAATATAAAATAAAAACTATTATAAATGAGTAAGTTAACTGGTGACAAGAAAGCAAAGGAAATTGTCTAGAGATACAAATGACTATCATCAAGGAAGAAGATATTTAACAATCAACCTGAGTGATATAAGTACTTCTGAATTCGAGCAGTCTGACAAGGAAGACTCAATAGACCTATCCACACAATCGGGCCTAAGCCAGCCAGCTATCATGAAAATAAGTTGACCCAGTACCAGATCAACCGTCAATCAAACCACCATTGAGCAACATTTTTAGCATGGGAGCCCGTCCAAAATTACCACCATGGGACCAGACAATTTACCTGATGAAAACATTAGTTTCACAATCAACCTCTGATCAGATTCATCCTATTGTCAGTAAAGAAACACCTTTTATGCAGCCTTTATTTTAATTATTATTGCCACATGCTAATTTTAAAAAATTCAATCTTTATATGTACATTTAAAATGTTGTTAAAAATGCAACGATTAAAAAAATCATGTTAAACCCAAGGGGCCTCATTCTTTTAAAAATTGAAAAAATAGTAAAATGGCCGCAAGGCTGCGATTCCTTGCAGGGGTTCCGTTACCTCGCAATTCTATTAAACGGCAAGGATCTCCTCTCCTACGGCCGGCCGTATATCTTGCAACCGGCCGTAAGCTCAGAAATCTTTAAAGTCAAAAATAAATTCAAGACAGCACTGTAAAGCTCTGTAAATGCTAGGGATCATATTGGGGGACATGAGGATTAATAGTAACCCACTCTCAAGCTTGCACATCAGCGCAAATCCGAGTTTACATTAACTGTTTATTTTCCGGCCGCAGCGTGGCCGGGTCTGAGGTGCTCCAAGCACTCTGGACTTTTTACATGGATTTTTCACATAAATTAAAAAATATGTTTTTTACGGATTTGAGTGTAGGGGAATGTTGTGCTATTTTTGCTAACACCTACAATCACTTTTTAGTCTCCTCAGAGTGCAGGATGGCTTTATTTTGGCTTTATAATGTGCTTAATTGGTGCTAGCGGGACCTTTTTCCTGCAAGTAAGCTGCGGCTCGCTTTTAGCCTTGCAGAGAGGGTTCCCGGAGCAATAGAATAGCAACCAGGCTTTTCTTGCGGCCGAAACTCTTGCGGCCGTTTTAGATGAAAGGCTTACCTGCGGCGCGTGCGGCCGCAAGGGATAGCAAGGCGCCGGCCGCAAGCCTGCCGGAATCCCCGGCCGGAGGGGAATAGAATAGCAGAATAGCTTGCGGCAGGTCCTTGCGGCCCCGAATCTCCTACGGCCGGTAATAGAATGAGGCCCAAGGTGTTTAATCCTTTGGGTTTTTTGACGTCCAGCAAATTATTAGAGGTTTATTTAAGTTTTTTTTTTGTTGGTATTATATTCTTTAATTTGATCACAGCTTTTCTATTTAATTACTATATATTATGCTCAAGTCAATAAAAGATTTGGTTTTTCAATTCAATTGTATTTGTGTATTTTTGGTTATGTTTCCTTAGTCAAATCCTTATCAGGTACCCTGGATTTTAATTTACATAAGATTATTTTTTTTACATAAGATTAAGATAAAGTTTTATAATCCTTTTGTCTGTTGTATAGTTTTGTTTATTCATACAGCACTTCACTGGAGTATATGTTTTAAGTGCCTTTACATTTCTTTTGTGTTAATCTTTTATCCTGTTTATTTATGTTAATTCGGAATTCTATTTCTTAAAGTGCATTATAATTCAAGTTGTGTTATTAAAAAATTCTTATCTTAAAGTGCTTGTGCTATTTGACTTAGTGCTTATTTCTTCTTATATTACCCTTTTACCTCGTGACTGTTAGTCTGTCACAGTCACTACTTTACCTTATTCATTTATAGTGCTAATACTATGCTATTTTTAAAAAAAGTATACACTCCTGATTATGCTGTTTCTTAAACTATATATTTCCTAAATGCTTCTGTCTATGGTTTTTTAGAAGGAGGTTGTGTCCTCCTTTTTCTTCAGTTTTTTTGCTTTAATTATGCTTTTACTCCTTTTTCCTTTTTCTTGTTTTTCTATTTCCTTATTCTTGTATATTACTCTATTGTTACTATATTGAGACTTTATGGTGAAGGAATTGGCTTTCTATCTTTCTTTCAAGTTAGTAGTGGACCTGGAGCTTTAGAGCTGTATCTATCATGCTCCACGCTATATTGGCGTGGTCTGCGCTGTGATCGTGCTTACTGATGACGTCACAATCTCCCGACGCGCGTTTCGTGAGGCTCTATCAGTCTCTCACTCATCAGGGGCACAGTGCTGCCTTCTCTGTGGAGCTATTTATAGTTTCTATGGTAATTAGTTAACTCTTTATGTTCCATAGTTTCTATGGCAGTTAGTTAACTTTTTGTGTTCCTGAATGTTTTTGTGCATACTTTATTTTCATATGTTGCTTTTGACTTTCTTTTTTACTATATTATCTTTATATTATTTAAATAAGTATAATGATTTTGAATAAGGAAATTACTTTCAAAGTAATACTTTTAACTTGCTAGCATTAGTATGCCTTTGTATTATTTTATTAAAACTTTGTTTGCTAAACATATTATTTGATTTTAAATTATAATTATTTTGCATACCATGTTAATTTATTTTTTATCTAATCCGGATACTTATTTTTATTTTTTATTTTGCTATATTCTTTATTGTTTATTTATATTTCATTATTTGTTTGTATATGTTATTTATTTATTTATATGTATTTATTTTCTTTATGTTTTATATTAATTATTATTATATTAAAGACTTTTATAGATAAAGATGGTATTCTAATTACTTCTTTTAATTTTTCTTATCTTTGATCAAAAGTTGTTTTTTTTTTTAAATTTTGTATTTTGTTTTATTAGTAATTCTTTCAAATGAATACTATATATATACACATTCTTCTGTTAAACTTTTGTATCCTATTCATATATTAAATCTAGGTATTTTTCATAAGAGGTTTTTTTCAAAATGAATGCTGTATATGTACATTCTTCATTTAAACCCTGTGGTTTTTTTGTATCCAATTGAAATATCCATTTTGCCTCTTGACACAGTAGGTGTTTATCCCAATCTCCTCTTCTTGCTGTTTTTGGTATGTGGTCAATACCTATGAATTTCAAAACAGTATGGATTATTGTTGTGATGATGACGTACATGTTTTGCTATTGGGGTATCTTTTAAATTTAAAACATCATTGGCATGTTCTAATACACAGCGTCTTAACTGTCTTTTGGTTTTGCCTGTGTATTTTTTATTACATGAGCAAATTATTTGGTAGATAACACCTTCAGTTAGACAATTCTGTGGTTTTTAATAAAAATTGACATGCTTTACATTTGCCGCATGCTTTACATCCTTTTTGGCCTTCTATTAGCCAGTTCCTCTTATTTTTCTTTTCTTCATAGTGGCTATGTACCAGGAGATCTTTTAGGTTTTTTGCTCTTCTGTATGTAATTGTACTTTGTTCTGTAAGTACTTCATCCAGATCTCTGTCTAATTTCAAGATGTTCCAGGGTTTTTGCAATATAGATCTTATTTGTTGGGATTGACTGGAGAAGTTTGTGATGAATCGTATAGGTTGTTGTTTTTTGTCTTTTTTATTTTCAACCAATAGTTGATTTCTATCCTGTGTTAAGGCCCTATGTTTAAATTTTGTTCATTATTATTCAATTTTTTTATGAACTCTTTGAGTTCTTCTTCAGAGCCTGACCATATGACCAATATATCGTCAATGAATCTTATCCATAGTTCTATTTTTTGTGTATAAGATTCATTGTTTTCTGAGAATACTATATTATTTTCCCAGTGGCCTATATATAAATTTGCATAGTAAGGGGCACACGGCGTCCCCATTGCCGTGCCCCTAATCTGTTTATACCATTGTTTGTTGAAGATAAAATAATTGTTATCCAAAACAAATTCCAATAATTTTATGGTAAATATATTTTGATTTTCATAATCCACTCCTTTAGAATCTAGGTATGCTTTCACCGCTTGTAATCCATGTTCATGTTTAATGCTTGTGTAGAGTGATTCTATAACCATTGTTACCAATAGGGAATTGTTTTGTATTGTTATTCCATCTATTCTCCTCAATGTGTCTTTTGTGTCTTTGACAAATGATGGCAGAGTTATTACATATTGCTTAAGAATTTCATCTATATATACACTTGGATTTTGGGTTATGCTGTTTATCCCTGACACAATGGGTCTTCCGGGGGGATTTGTTAGGCTTTTATGTATTTTTGGTATAGAATAGAATGTGGGTATAGTTGGTCTTCTGTTTATAATGAATTTATTTTCTATTGTTGTTATTAATTCCATTTCTTTTGCTTCTTCCACTATTCTTTCTAACCTTTTTATACATTCATATGTTGGATCCTCCTTAAGTTTCAGATAACATTCTTTATCATCTAGTAATTTTTGAGTTATTGCTATATAGTCTGTGGTATTTAATACCACTATATTGCCTCCTTTATCTGAAGGCTTTATAATGATATTTTCATTTTTCTGTAATTCTTTTAATGCTTGTTGTTCTTTTCTACTTAAATTATTACTTTATGTATATTTAGGAGTATTTTTATCCAATTCTTTAAGTTCTTTTGTTACTTGTTCCACAAAGATTTCTAGTGGTGGACAGAGTGAGAAGTTTGGTGTAAACTTACTAGGTATATACACTCTCCCTTTTTTCTCTTCGTTTTCTCTTTGTTGTTTTTCAAAGTCTTTTAGGCATTCTTGTTCTCTGTTTGTTAAACCTATTTGACTTAGGTATTTCTGTCTTGTTGAATTGTGATATTTGTGAATTGCCAACTTTCGGGCAAATAAATTAAGATCTTTTACTTGTTCAAACAGTTGAAATCTCGCTGTTGGTGAGAATGTTAGGCCTAGACTTAATACTCTTGTTTGTTCTTTATTTAAGGGAGATTTGGATAAATTATATACTTGTAAGTTATCATATTGATTAGTCTTTATTGTGGTTGTTGATGATTCCAAACTCTCTTGTCTTTTGGTTCTCTGAGTGGCATTTGATTGTTCTTTCTTTTGGTTCCTATGGATAAAAAACTTCTCTCATTTCTATTGGCATTAGTTCTTTTTTTAGAGGAGGTATCACTTATTTCATTTTCAGAAGGTTCTGTGTCAGTTGCACTACTCTGACGTGAGTATCTTTGTTGTGAATAAATCTTTTTTTGCACTGTTTGGTAAGCTTTACCATTTTCAAAGTCTTTTGTGTCTCTTATAAAGTTTTTCCTTTTTCTCTCTTTTAACTCATCCTTAAATGCATTGATTTCTCTTGTGAGCTTTTCTTGTAACTCTATAAATTATTTTTGTGTCTCATATTTTCTACATTGTTCTTTTAATTTTAGAATGTTGTTATTAGTTTCTTCCAACAGTACTTTTTCTTTGGTTATAATCAGCCTCATTAGCTCTAAAGAGCATGTTGTCATTATTTTTTCCCATTGTTGTGTGAAATCACTATCTTGTATATAATTAGGTGGGTTTAGCCTTACTCTCAATCCTCTTGGTACTATTGCATTTTTTTATGTACTTACTTAAACTTGTAATTTCCCACCCCTTTTTGTAACTGTATTTTTTGTTTATGTAATAATTGGCTTTGTATTTCTTTAAATGTTAAATCTTTTATTCTATATTCTCGTGTTAAGTTCATTTGAAATACCTCTTCTGCCTCTGCAGTTAGTAGGCCAAAGTCAAACATTCCTTCTGAATTCATTTTATATCTTATAGATCAAGAATGGGATTTTCTCCCTGCAGTTACTTATAATACTCAAAAAAATGATCTTAGTTTATTTTTTAGGCCTAGGTGTTATTACTTAAATGCGTACCAAAATATTGTCCTGTGGATCCTATTTAGGAATCCTTGAACAACCAACCAAGGTTGTACAGAAACACCTTTTATGCAGCCTTTATTTTAATTATTATTGCCACATACTAATTTTAAAAAATTAAATCTTTATTTGTACATTTAAAACGTATTATTTATTTGTACATTTAGCCCCTAACTATGCAAATGTATATTTAGGCCACTGGGAAAATAATATAGTATTCTCAGAAAACAATGAATCTTATACACAAAAAATAGAACTATGGATAAGATTCATTGACGATATATTGGTCATATGGTCAGGCTCTGAAGAAGAACTCAAAGAGTTCATAAAAAAATTGAATAATAATGAACAAAATGTAAAATTAACATATGAGTTCAATAAAGAAATAGTGACATTCCTTGATTTAAGCATCTATGTAAATTCCAAAAAAGAACTAGCAACAAGAACTTATAGAAAAACAACAGCAACAAACTCGTTGTTACATTGGAAGAGTCACCATCCAATTTCAACAAAGAAAGCCATACCAACAGGACAGTATTTACTTATAAAAAGAAACTGTAGCAGTCAACAAGAATTCAAAATGCAAGCTAAAGAACTACAGGAAAGATTAATTCAAAGAGGATACACAAAAAAAGTGTTGAAGAAAGCATACCATAGGGCCTTAACACAGGATAGAAATCAACTATTGGTTGAAAAAAAAAAAGACAAAAAACAACAACCTATACGATTCATCACAAACTTCTCCAGTCAATCCCAACAAATAAGATCTATATTGCAAAAACACTGGAACATCTTGAAATTAGACAGAGATCTGGATGAAGTACTTACAGAACAAAGTACAATTACATACAGAAGAGAAAAAATCTAAAAGATCTCCTGGTACATAGCCACTATGAAGAAAAGAAAAATAAGAGGAACTGGCTAAAAGAAGGCCAAAAAGGATGTAAAGCATGTGGCAAATGTAAAGCATGTCAATTTTTATTAAAAACCACAGAATTGTCTAACTGAAGGTGTTATCTACCAAATAATTTGCTCATGTAATAAAAAATACACAGTCAAAACCAAAAGACAGTTAAGACGCTGTGTATTAGAACATGTCAATGATGTTTTAAATTTAAAAGATACCCCAATAGCAAAACATGTACGTCATCATCACAACAATAATCCATACTGTTTGAAATTCATAGGTATTGACCACATACCAAAAACAGCAAGAAGAGGAGATTGGGATAAACACCTACTGTGTCAAGAGGCAAAATGGATATTTCAATTGGATACAAAAAAAAAAACCACAGGGTTTAAATTAAGAATTTACATATACAGCATTCATTTGAAAAAAACCTCTTATGAAAAATACCTAGATTTAATATATGAATAGGATACAAAAGTTTAACAGAAGAATGTATATATATATATAGGGCCTCATTCTATTATCGGCCGTAAATCGGCCGTAAGGCTGCGATTCCTTGCGAGGGTTCAGTTAACTCGCGATTCTATTATACGGCCCCGCAAGGATCTCCTTTTACGGCCGGCCGCATATCTTGGAACCGGCCGTAATCTGTGAAATATAAAAACTGAAAAATAAATTCAAGCCTGCACTGTACAGCTCTGTAAATGCTAGGGATCATATTGGGGGACATGAGGATTAAAAGGAACCCACTCTCAAGCTTGCACATCTGCCCAAACCCGAGTTCAAATTAACTGTTTATTTGCCGGCTGCGGCGGGGGTGTGTCTGAGGTGCTCTAAGCACTCTGGACTTTTTACATGGATATTTTACGGATATTAAAAATTAAATATTTTACGGATTTGAGTACAGGATAATTATGTGCTATTTTTTCTAACACCTAAAATCACTTTATAGTCTTCTCAAAGTGCAGGATGGCTTTATTTGAGCTATTTTATGTGCTTAATTGGTGCTAGCGAGACCTTTTTCCTGCAAGTAACTGCGGCTCGTTTTTAGCCTTGCAGAGAGGTTTCCCGGAGCAATTGAATTGCAAATCTCTTGCGGCCGTTTTAGATCAAAGGCTTTCCTCCGGCGCGATCGGCCGCAAGAGATAGCAAGGCACCGGCCGCAAGCCTGCCGGAATCCCCGGCCGGAGGGGAATAGAATAGCCGAATAGCTTGCGGCCGGTCCTTGCGGCCCCGCAACGGCTGCGGCCGATAATAGAATGAGGCCCATAGTATTCATTTGAAAGAATTACTAATAAAACAAAATACAAAATTTTAAAAAAACAACAACTTTTGATCAAAGATAAGAAAAATTAAAAGAAGTAATTAGAATACCATCTTTATCTATAAAAGTCTTCAATATAATAATAATAAATATAAAACATAAATAAAATAAATACATATAAATAAATAACATATACAAACAAATAATGAAATATAAATAAACAATAAAGAATATAGCAAAATAAAAAATAAAAATAAGTATCCGGATTAGATAAAAAATAAATTAACATGGTATGCAAAATAATTATAATTTAAAATCAAATAATATGTTTAGCAAACAAAGTTTTAATAAAATAATACAAAGGCATACTAATGCTAGCAAGTTAAAAGTATTACTTTGAAAGTAATTTCCTTATTCAAAATCATTATACCTATTTAAATAATATAAAGAAATATAGTAAAAAAGAAAGTCAAAAGCAACATATGAAAATAAAGTATGCACAAAAACATTCAGGAACACAAAAAGTTAACTAACTGCCATAGAAACTATGGAACACAAAGAGTTAACTAATTGCCATAGAAACTATAAATAGCTCCACAGAGAAGGCAGCACTGTGCCCCTGATGAGTGAGAGACTGATAGAGCCTCACGAAACGCGCGTCGGAAGATTGTGACGTCATCAGTAAGCGCGATCACAGCGCAGACCACGCCAATATACCCTGGAGCATGATAGATACAGCTCTAAAGCTCCAGGTCCACTACTAACTTGAAAGAAAGATAGAAAGCCAATTCCTTCACCATAAAGTCTCAATATAGTAACAATAAAGTAATATACAAGAATAAGGAAATAGAAAAGCAAGAAAAAGGAAAAAGGAGTAAAAGCATAATTAAAGCAAAAAAACTGAAGAAAAAGGAAGACACAACCTCCTTCTAAAAAAACAATAGACAGAAGCATTTAGGAAATATATAGTTTAAGAAACAGCATAATCAGGAGTGTATACATTTTTTTTAAAATAGCACAGTATTAGCACTATAAATGAATAAGGTAAAGTAGTGACTGTGACAGACTAACAGTCACGAGATAAAAGGGTAATATAAGAAGAAATAAGCACTAAGTCAAATAGCACAAGCACTTTAAGATAAGAATTTTTGAATAACACAACTTGAATTATAATGCACTTTAAGAAATAGAATTCCGAATTAACATAAATGAACAGGATAAAAGATTAACACAAAAGAAATGCAAAGGCACTTAAAACATATACTCCAGTGAAGTGCTGTATGAATAAACAAAACTATACAACAGACAAAAGGATTATAAAACCTTATCTTAATCTTATGTAAAAAAAAAAAAAAAAATCTTATGTAAATTAAAATCCAGGGTACCTGATAAGGATTTGACTAAGGAAACATAACCAAAAATACACAAATACAATTGAATTGAAAAACCAAATCTTTTATTGACTTGAGCATAATATAGTAATTAAATAGAAAAGCTGTGATCAAAGCAAAGAATATAATAACAACAAAAATAAAACTTAAATAAACCTCTAATAATTTGCTGGACGTCAAAAAACCCAAAGGATTAAACACCTTGGGCCTCATTCTATTAGCGGCCGCAGCCGTTGCGGGGCCGCAAGGACCGGCCGCAAGCTATTCGGCTATTCTATTCCCTTACGGCCGGGGGCTCCGGCAGCCTTTGATCTAAAACGGCCGCAAGAGTTTCGGCCGCAAGAAAGCCCCGGTTGCTATTCAATTGCTACGGGAAACCTCTCTGCAAGGCTAAAAGCGAGCCGCAGCTTACTTGCAGCAAACAGGTCCCGCTAGCACCAATTAAGCACATAATAAAGCCCAAATAAAGCCATCCTGCACTCTGATGAGACAATAAAGTGATTGTAGGTGTTAGCAAAAATAGCACAACATTCCCCTATACTCAAATCTGCAATTTTTGTATTTTCAAATTCTTGTCAAATATCCGTGGACAAAGTCCCGAGGGCTTGGAGCACCTCAGACCCGCAAAGGCTGCGGGATTAGCCTCCGTCAAGTCCGTAAATGGGTAAAATAGACCTACGGGTCGTAAAGGGCTAACTTACAAGTCGTAGCATAGAAAAGCCATCCTGTACTTTTATTAAAAGTGAAAGTGATGTTTGGTTTCAGAATTAATAGCTCAACATTCCCCTACTCTCAAATGTGCAAATAAAGATATTTAACTTCATGTATCATGCAAGCCCGCACGGGTTTGAATAACGAGCTACGGGCTTGGAGGGCACTCATCCGCCAAACCCGTACGTGCTTCACTAAGAAGCTACGGCCAAGTCTCAAGCCCGTAATCCTAAAATCAAACCTGAAATCAATTAACCAATAGGAAGATGACAATCAAGGGCACAAATAGTTTAAAAGGGAGTGAAATTCTGTAATCTGTGACTGTGTTGTATGCTGTGCAAGTGGTCACACAGGTCTTGGAGTTGGAGGTTTTGTGAGAGCAAGAGAGATAGAGGAGGAGAGATGGAGGGAGAAGGCAGTGAAGGGAGAGGTCAGGGAGAGCAGGGCCCCCAGCCACAGGCTGGCCAGCAAGCTGCTGCTGCCCGCAAAAGGGCAGCAAACTTTACCATCCAGGAGATCGAAACACTGGTTAGAGGAGTGCAAGCCCGACACTCCATCCTAACCGGTGGGAGTGAAGTGAGGCCCAGGCAGAGGACAGATGCCTGGAAGGAGATTGCGGCTGAGGTCTCCTCGCTGGGGTATGCGAATCGTACCTGGCAGTCTGTCCAGCACCGGTTCCAAGACTGCCGCATCGATGTAAAAAAGAAGATGGCCGATGAGGCCAAAGCAGCACGTGGAACCGGTGGTGGGCCGCCACAAACCTTCACATACCCCGGTTGGGAGGCCACAGTCCGCGACATGATCCGGCCAGCGTCAGTCGTGGGCCTCCCTAGCCTGGTGGACTCCGGTCGGCCTGAAACCCTGCAATGTGAGTACCATGTACACCTTAACACCCTCATATGTACGCACATGTACCCCACACAGATAGATAACTGACGTTGAATTGCACTGTAAGATATCTGGTTTTGACTACAGATATATGAGGCTGCGAAAATCATGTAAATCCAGTGTAAAGAAATATACTTGTCAGAATTGTTATCAATGAAATATATGTCCAATACCTCCTCCCACAACTGATTATGATACCGTTTTGCAAATCTATTGATGTTACTGTTATGTTTGCTGTTGGTTCCCAGTGCATATAAAGCATACATGACAACTCTATTGCAATTGATTTTTTATTGTCATGAGTTCCCCTGTCACACTCTACTCCATGTTAAACTGGCCCATCCCTAGCTGTTTGGCTTAACCCTCCTACTGCTTAGAATTCATGTACATTTTGAAACTAGGTATAACGGATGTATCCTGTTTTATGTGGGCATTTCAGTATGTGCTTGAAGAGTGCCGCCGCCGACTCTAGGGATGCGGCTGCGCTTGCGTCCCCATGTAGCCGTCAAAAATAGTTGGTACACCCAAAGCCCGTAACCCTCTAACCCTAACCCCCTAAACACCACTTTCTAACTCTAACCCATCCCCCCTAACTGTAGCCAGAACCTGAAACCCATAACCACTTACCTGGCCTGCTGGGCTGGCGTAGCTAGAGTCGTTGGTGGGGCACTTCCAGAGATGCGCACATATGCGCACATACAACAGGATAGGTCCGGTCTAGCTGGTACATCACCATGAGAGTACATGTATGGATGTGCACACTGCAGCATATGCGGATACAGACTCTGATGGACTGTAAGTTTGTGTTGTGTAACAGCATAATCTGGACCATGTTACATTAACATGTTAACTCACATTGCTGAGGATTGGTCACAGATTGGTCTGTCTCACACACTGGCCAACAGATTCAGATGAGCACGTGTTCTAATTAACTGCAGTTGGCACACCGCACCAGCATTACATATAGCCATGGGCCCTTTCCTGTTATCTGACCGTGACTGCTGGTAGCAGCAGTGAGCAGCCTCTACATGTCACAGCATTTTCCTGGAGATTATATAATCATGCAGATTTAGTGGGTTATGGTGTTGTTAAGGTAAGGGGTTCGGATAAGTGTGAGGGCTAGTGCTTTTGGGCTTCTGTGTAAGTTGAAAATGATGTATATAACAGTGGCAGCGCCATCTATCAGCCCCTTGGTCCAACTGCTGCTGCCAGTAGTCGGTGTCACATAACAGGAAAGATCCCAGCCACGATCCACAATACTAATGATGCAAATCAATTTTGATTGGCGTCAAACATTCACAGCCAATTACAAGTCACTCTGATCTCAGAGATATGGAAACAACAATACTCAAATCAAAATCTTGTCTCATTTCAGTACCAGTCAGGCGTCCCCTGCCTCCTCAGGGACCTGCAACATGTCAAGATGCAGGACCACCAGCAGCCACATCCCCTGCAGCAGGCCCATCGTACCAAAGCCCACCTGGGCCATCCACGAGGTGCCATCAATTGCCTCCAGCCAGGATAATGGCACCGCCTGGCTCCCAGACAATGTGGGCTGGCCAAATGTGGGGCCACCCAATGTGGTCCCATTCCGGTTGTGCCCCCAATATGGCTTCACAAACAATGCTGCCCTGGAGCATGGGCCCCTGGCAGGGCATGTGGCCCCCGCAGGACCAGCAGGCCACTGTGGCCACTCCGGCCCAACAGGCCCCGCAGGCCCAGACAGCCGCTGTGGCCACTCAAGACCAACAGGCCCCGCAGGCCCAGACAGCCGCTGCGGCCACTCAAGACCAACAGGCCCCGCAGGCCCAGACAGCCGCTGTGGCCACTCAAGACCAACAGGCCCCGCAGGCCCAGACAGCCGCTGTGGCCACTCAAGACCAACAGGCCCCGCAGGCCCAGACAGCCGCTGTGGCCACTCAAGACCAACAGGCCCCGCAGGCCCAGACAGCCGCTGTGGCCACTCAAGACCAACAGGCCCCGCAGGCCCAGCCAGCCACTCCGGCCCCGCAGGCCCAGCAGGCGTCTCCCAGGCAGGACACACCAGTAAGCAGTGCCTCCACCCAGAGGACACAGTGGTCTGGGTTGCTGGCAGTTAGTCCTGCGCTGTCAGCGGCCCAGTGCCCGGATTTCCTGGCTCATCTCCAGCATGAGCGTGAGCAAAATCAACAGTTCATGCTGGAGATGAGACGCCATGATGCCAGGCAGCTCGAGGAGAGGAGAAGCAATAACGCCCGGAACTTCCAGGAGAGGAGACGCAACAATGCCCGGAACTTACAGGAGAGGAGACGCAACAATGCCCGGAACTTACAGGAGAGGAGACGCCATAATGACCAAGTCTTGGCTCAAATGACACTGCAAAATCAGCGGATGTTCCAGGAGGCGAGGCGTCATAATCAGTTAATGGAGGAGTACGCCCGAAGGCCTGAAATGGCCCGAGAAGGCCAGCACCAAGACCGGGCTACTCCTTCAAACTCGCCTCCGTCAACATCCCACACCCTGTCCCCAGCATCCAGGCCGGAAGAGCCTCCAAACACCCGAAGAGGTCGGGGCCGGCCTAGAGGACCATCTTCCAAAGGCCAGGAGAGCCAGGAAAAACCCAAGCGAAAGCGGAAATAGGTGAGAACATGTTCATGTTGCATATAGAAGCAATTGATGTCCCAGATCTATTGACGTTGAGGTGTTGCAGTCAATGCGTATATTGTTCTAATTGATGTCTTGTTCTTATCTCTTTAGGTTCCATTTTATTGATGTCCATGGATTTCTGCCTCCCGTTTTTTTTGTTGTAAATATTTGTGAAAGCAACATAAGATTAAACATTATGTATTGCTCACATTATCATTGTTTGTTTCGTTTGTACTGTACCATGATTGGTAAACACCACATGAATGCTACACACCAACGTTATTGGATTAGTACATACATCTTCCTTCAATATACCAGCCCTGTGTTAATGTAGGGTTGGGGTAACAGCCACTAGTGCAGCTGAGGGTGGAGGTAATATTCATGAGTTTGATTACAGTAACGGTGATGCATGATATTCATGTTCATGACACATGGATAGATTAATTCAGGGGAAATATCAAAAGTGAGTCCACCCCTAAGTGAAATTGGCGATTATTTTGTGTGGCCACCATTATTTTCCTGCACTGACTTAACCCTCATGGGGATGGAGTTCCCCAGAGTTTCACAGGTTGCCACTGGAGTCCTCTTACACTCCTTCATGATGATATCATGGAGCTGGTGGATGTTAGAGACCTTGCACTCCCTGTAATGGAGTTGGAACACGCAGTCCAATATCTCCGCTGGTATACGGTACAATA
Organism: Discoglossus pictus; assembly: GCA_027410445.1. Taxonomy (NCBI): domain Eukaryota; kingdom Metazoa; phylum Chordata; class Amphibia; order Anura; family Alytidae; genus Discoglossus; species Discoglossus pictus. The sequence continues at coordinate 185,935,372 of CM050163.1, read as the reverse complement.
TCCAAGAAGCACTACAGTCTCACCATTCCCAACCTGCAATATTTGCCCACACTCAATTGGGAGTCAAATGAATACGGACTTTATTTTGTTGCCCAGAAATATATATATACACATCTCTTCCCACAGGCAATACACACATCCCCCATAGTTGGCCACACAATACACATTGAGGGACAACAGGTGGGTCACACCTCCCAGAGACTACCTGGCTACTTTGATACAATCAGACATTGCTTAGATCATCCTTCTTTGTTATGTCTGATAATGAAAACACTTTATACAATAGACTTCCTTATCCTATGATGAGTCTCTGTACTAGGATTATCTATTATGCCAAGGTCTGCAATAGTCTGGGCTAAGATTTTGCCGAGCAGAAACCAACATACATACAGTATAACAGTATGATCATATTTTAACCATAACCATAAAACAGGGTAAAACAGTGATGGGTTCCGTTACACTCCACATCTTCCATTTGAGGAGTTCCCCACAGATGCTCAATAGGGTTTAGGTCTGGTGACCTACTTGGCCAGTTCATCAACTTTTGACCTTCAGCTTCTTTAGCCAGGCAGTGGTCGGCTTGGAGGTGTGTTTGTTGTCGTTAGCATGTTGTAATACTGCCCTGCGGCCTGTTCTCCTATCTGAGGGATCATGCTCTTCCTCAGTTTGTCACAGTACATGTTGGCATTCATGGGTTCCCTCAAAGAACTGTAGCTCCTCAGTGCTGGCAGCATGCATGCAGGCCCAGACCAAACATATATGCATGTGTATAGATGTTTTTGCTAATATGTTGTGTGGATTCCCACTATATGCATTTACCTAATTATGTCAGATGCTGCCTCCCCTCTCTCTGCATCACTGTTTTGGTTCAAAATGATGGGTTCATCTCATATCAATGTTTTTGTGTTCGTTGTGACTTATCCATTTATCTCTGGCACTGGGGAGCTACAGTCCATTGAGGGAACCATGAATGAAAACATGTACTGTGACATACTGAAGCAGAACATGATCCCCTCCCTTGGGAGACTGGGCTGCAGGGCAACATAACATAACGACCCTAAACACACCGCTAAGACGACACTGCCTTGCTAAAGAAGGTAAAGGTGATGGACTGGCCAAGCTTGTCGACAGACCAAAACCATATTGAGCATCTGTGGGGCATCCTCAAACTGACGGTGGGGGAGTGCAAGGTCTCTAGCATCAACCAGCTCTGATGTATCATTAAGGAGTGGAAGAGGACTCCAGTGGCAACCTGGGAAGCTCGGGTGAACTCCCTGGCCATGAGGGTTAATGCAGTTCTGGCAAATAATGGTGGCCACACATAATTGACATTTCATGTCAATTTTGACATTTCAAATTAAGGGTGTACTCACTTTTGGTGACAATGGTTTACACATTAATGGCTGGGTATTGAGTTATTGATGGGTCCGAAAAATTACTTTACATTGTAGCAGAGTGTCATTTCTTCAGTGTTGTCACATGAAAGGATGTACTAAAATGTTAACAACAATGTGACGGGTGTACTCACTTATGTTAGATACTGTGGCCCTCATTTAATTGCAATTTGGCCAATTGAATAGGGCTTGAAATAAGCACATAATATATATTCTCTGAAAAATGGTTGAGTTAGTAAACATCTCTACCAAATCAAGGTTTTCACTAACTAAAATCTGTTTGACACAATATATGTTCTGTGCTTATTTTGAGCCCCATTCAATTGGCAACATCGCAATTGAATGAGGCCCTGTATGTTCACTATTAGGATGTGAGCCACTTACAGAAACCTGTCTCATTTGTCTGTTTCTGCGTCAGATAGATTGTTAATACCAACCTTCCCTTATGTTTGAAATCAGTAATGCAAACACACTGTGAGAATTCTATTGACACCCCTAACTGATGGTGCAGAGCACAGATGTGGAGTCTGAAGGTCCTTTTATTGATGTTCCGGAAATGCTATGGTATCAACATTGACGAGGCAGACACAAACAACATCGCAGATAAATCATATTTAATATTTAACGAAATTAACAAGGCAAGCTTGCCACAAAGCCACAGGTTGACTAATCAACACAGGTATGCAAAGGATCATGGTGGAGGGGGGTAGGATACAAAATCCAAGTAACACAGGGAAATAGGGATATGAGAGCAGAATGCAGGCATGGAAAATTACATTGATATGGATGATCAGGGGATGTACAGTATATCAACCAACATTAGGCAATATAATAGATCTCATTATTGTTCCGACATATATATAACAGTCAATAAGGAAACACCATAATAATCCAGAATAAGGTGATATACATATGGGGAGAGCAAAATGTATGCTTGGGTGTTAAACGGACACTCTGATGCCACATCAGAAGTATAAGTGCTCAATCAGTGAATGCTATGAGCCCATAACGTCAGTTCTCACGCAACAATAAGCAGCACATAGATAACCTTGGTCAAAAAGATGGTGACCTGACCAGGACCATATCAGTCAGATGTTACTTATTGCAGAGAACTCACAACAAACAAGGCAATATCAGTGATAGTTTGTTCTCTGATTGAGCATCTATACTCACTGTTGTTGAATATGCATAATCAGATTAACGTAACCTCCTTAACTGTTAAGTCCCAAGCCTGGATTTACTCTTCCCCATATGCACAGGGAGGGTCACATCAGCACTGAAGAAAAGATCTTGAAGGGTTGGTGCTGCAGGCTTCACAACAGTCCAAGTAGAGGAGAGGATAGAATGTCTAAACCAATAGGTACCGGTGAATCGAGATAGACTATATGAGCATACACATGCTGTGGATATACCAGGAACATCAGCTGACAGATGTCACATCACATCTGCATTGTATAATGAAATTGTCTCGTGACACATATCGGCTATTCAGTCAAGGTCATCAGATATCAAACTGGATCCAACAAAGCAATGAAACGGACACATGCACATACATGAGGACATTGACATGGCCACGGAATGTCAGGATGTTTATCGTCATGCCTTTGTTTATCGTCATGCCTTGTTCTGACCGGGATCTGGAATACAAACACACAAATAATATATTAGTGGAAACCTTACATATGCCATATGAGCAGCCACCAACAGATGTAGGTATGTCGGCACACGTTAGGCATTGGGATCTCGTACAAGCTAACCATCTGTACGATGATAATGATGGCCCAGACTAATTTGTCCTGATGTGGGAATATTAGGATTAGTCGAATTCTCATTTATTTGTATTGTGCAAACATATTCCGTAACTCTGTACTGGGGAGAAGAACACAAAAATATACAGTATGTAATATTGACAACGCAAGAAAATGGAGGGCCCTGTTTGGAGCGTAAAGTCTGTTGATAAATGATTTGTTCACAAAGGCCCACACAAGATTAGAAAATCACCACTTCCAAGTTAAAGGTAATGGACATGGGGAAGAGTAGATAAGGAATAGCAAGGTTAATAAGTAAGTGAGAGATACATAGGAAGGAGGTTGTGTCAAGTAGAAAGATATGCATTAGTCGGAGAGGAAAGGGATCAGATGTAAAGTGCGATGCACTATTTTGTAATAAGGTATCTGCCCCATGTGGACAGATAATGTAATCTGCAGATGGGACAGTCAGGAGACACATAGTTTAACCACAGCTTGAGTAGGATTAGGTGATGGGCGAATAAAAGGAGAGAGGTGGGCATGAGAGTTGAAATGAAAATGATGCAGACAAAAAGGGGAGAAGTAAAGAAGAGTCTGAGGAAAAGGCAGGGGATGTGAGGAAGAAGACAAGAGAAAACATAGTGGAAAGGGTTAATTGGGATAGTTAGCAGAAGACTTGAGTGACTCAATAAATTAAGGGTAAACAGGGGTGGAGAGAGAGAGAGAGAGAGAGAGAGAGACACCAGTGCATCCTGTAATAGAAAGGGAAGATCACAACTATCACACATTGATACATGTTCGGACATCTACATGTGGTTCTCTACCTTGGATAGATCAAGTGGAGTATTCAACGAAGAGATCTGTTCCCCCAGGACACGTCTGCATGGTCCGATAAACATTTCGGACCGCTTCAGCAATACATAGGGGATGTCTTGGGGAAAAAGAAAGTTAGGCCTACATTAATGGAGTTATTAGTCATTTCCTCTCATGCATACATGCACATGTTTCCCGCAAATACTCACTTACAATGTAGACGCCATTGATGTAGCTGATGTTCTGTTGCTGGCAAGGTTGTTTCCCATGTCTGTGTGGGTAAACAATGTGTTGACACACGGCAACAGTTCTGTAATGGCAATATGATGAGATGAGTCACACAATCCATATGATATATTGCACAATGATTCCTAGTTAACACATCCTTGAGACTATTCCTGTTATCTGACTGAGAATGCTTTTAACCAGCATTCGCTGACAAAGAACAGGGGACATCCCCTCTTTGCATCACATGAGGTACATTTCTTATGGTTTACAGTATGCTGTTATGTTCATATATCCAGATTGCTAGGAATTGCATTGACCTCCATGGGATGTGGAATAGCATGATCAGACAATGTGAACATTACTGTTCTGGGCAGATGTTTTCAAATACGATTGTGAGGCCTATATCCATTGACATTGTGGAATACATCAGACCATCCTTTAGCTTAGCTTCTTGAGGTTGGCAGATATCAATATATATGATGTGTATGGGAATGTGCGCATACTTACCAGTAACGGATATCAGAGCAGGCTGTATTTGATCCAGTATGAATAATGCGTCACGAGACATATGTTACATCACAAAGCTATCCTCTACTGTGGACTGTTGGATATTCTGGAAGACAATGGGGAAGGAGAAAAGAGATGTATTAGTAACCATAAGCCATGTACATTTGAGTTGGTTGTAATTAGTTTCAGACTTACATGGGAAGTACTCACGAATGACGTGGGCACGTAGTTGTGACCCCTGAACGTTATCCCCACCATCGGGAGGTACTGGACGCTCCGCCGGTTCAAGCGGAGCATCATCAATGTTCCCCAGACAGTTTGCCTGTACTGCTATATTGTGCAGAATACAGCAGGCCATGATGATGTGACAAACCTTCCCTGGTGTATACTGTAGCGCCCCGCCAGTGGAATGTAAACATCTGAAGCGCATCTTCAGGAGTCCAAAGGTGCGCTCTATTACATTCCGGGTTCTGGCATGGGCCGCATTGTACCTCTCCTCCCCCTCTGTGCGTGGATTGTTCACAGGGGTCAACAACCACGGCAAACACCTATATCCTGCATCACCTGAAGGAAACAAAAATGGGAGATGTAGATATGAATGGGAGTTTGTGCTGCTCGTTAAAGCATCTGTAAATATACGCAATGATTAATGTGACGTTAGTTTAGGGATCTCTGGCTTGGAACTTCATACTCCTATGACCACGTCACATCGGGTTAGGCACAGCAACAAGCTATGATGCAATGGCTCAGTCGGCACACCTTCTTTATGGCGCAACAATGGAATAACATTACAGTGGAACATTATGTATATTTTAGGGGATCCTTTATGGGTACTCACCCAGTAGCCACCCAGGTGGAGCTTCTCCAGACTCAAAATAAAGAGGGGTGGATGACTCACGCAGGATATGGGCATCATGAGTACTTCCCGGGAAGCCGGAAACCACATTTTGTATGCGCATGCCTGCATCACAAACAGCCTGTACATTGATGGAATGATAGTGTTTGCGATTTCGGAACATGGCTTCTTGCTCTCTAGGAGGTATCAATGCTACATGTGTACAATCTATAGCACCGAGCACATTGGGGATACCTCCCATTCGAAAGAAATCTGCTTTCACCTTCAAGATCTCTTCCCCAGTGTGGGGAAAACTGATGTATCTGGCAGCTTTCGGAACGATAGCATGGAGGAATGTGCTCAGGCACCTTGAAAGGCTTGCTTGAGACATTCCTCCTACTATGCTAGCAGTGTTCTGAAAACTACCAGATGATAGGATGTGTATGGCGGCTAACATCCGTGTCATGCCTGGGATGGCTCTATTGGTCCGTGAGGAAGGCTCCATGTCCTCCCTCAGGACCGCATAGAGCTCCTCCAGGCTGGCACGGGTTAGCCTAAAACGCTCATACACTTCCACATCAGTTAACCCCTCTAATGTGACTCTGTCCCTGTACACCCTGGGTGCACGAAGCCTCCTGGCCGGCTCCTGGGCCTGCTCACCCCCCTGTGGGTCTGGCTGTGCAGGAGCCCCCACTTCATGTGCCACACCCTCTAGGGGTCTCTCATCTGGCACCCCCATCAGCTGATCACCCACATCAAGGTCCTCCTCCCTGTCTGCAGGTGCCCTCATATCCCCCTGTCCCTGTGCCACTGGAGCTCTCTCCCCTAACTGACCCCCCACCATGACCCTAGGCATGTCCTGTGATGAGCCACTTGCCTGGCTTGGTTCCGGACCACCATGGATTGCATCAGCACGCTCACCCACATTCACTCCCAGCCGCCCCTCTCTGTCACGCCTCAGCCACTCCACAGTCGCACGACTGACATCCCGGTTTCCACTCTGCAACATTCGAAACAAATATCCATTCATACGACGCTGCGCTCTCCTCACATACCTATACGCTGTACTCATGTTGCTGCTATCCATGATGGTTCAGACTTGCTAATTCATGGATGATGGTGTGGTTATATAGCTTGCTAATTACCCCAGCTGTGATTATCCGGGTTGATTTCACAAATGGAAAAGCTCACTGGTGTATCTAAGCTTCATCATGTTATGAAGTTCCCTGATTATGGATTGGTTGAGCCATTTTAATTAGTAACCCCTAATATTCTGGCCCACATTTGATTTTGGGCCCATACTCCATGATCTATGTAATGTGGCGTGAAAATATATACAATATTTGTGTTCAAAAATCTAGATGTGATAAAAGAGATGTAAATCAGATAATGTTGATATGTTTAGGGGACACATTCTATTCTTTCTGAGTGCTAAAGGGTTAATTTGGCTGCCATTTTGAGGATGTACATGACACCACAAAAATCTCTTTTATTAACATATTTGATCATTGTGGATTGTTTTTACAGTAATTCGAATGCCTTTTATTGCTTCCTTTACACTTTTAGGGCCCTTTCAGCCCTGTTTCATTACAATGCCGTAAGTGCATCGTGTGGACTTCAACGGATGCGGCCGTAACTTAAATCTAGCCAGGCGTGAATCGCGGCCTTCCGAATGTAAGAAGGCCGTGACGTTTAGGCGCGCACGCAAGCTGGAAGGGGGACGGACTAGCCGCGCCCGGCACGAACTATCCAATAGCGGAATCACGCATCGCGCCACAGGTCGCACAGCCAATCACTTACGGGATAGAGCATTTGATTGACAGTGGGAGTGAATAAATAGGAATGACACGCACCCACGCCTCGACTGTGTTGTGATTTCGGACGAAGTAGCACGCGGTTCCAGGAGCTAGGTGGTTGAGAGTAGGTAAGTTGCTTTATTATCAAGTCGCGGTTTAAGTTCTTTTTACGGGAATCCGTTACTACATTTACGGATGCCGATGTAAAGAAGTACAATTGTGTTTTTGGCTTGTTTATAGGTGTTTGGAGGTAGTTTGGAGAGTTTGGGAGTTTATATCCGGCCCATAAGAGTTTGGAGGGAGGTAAGTTGCATTGTACATGCTTTTCATCCTATCAAGCTGTCTTTTATTTGTATGTTTTGCCAAATTCTATATTTACTGAATACACTGGTGAGAGGTACAATTGTGTTTTTTGCTTCTTTATAGGTGTTTGGAGTATTTTTGGTTGTGTGGGAGTTTGGATCCGGCCCATAGGAGTTTGGAGGGAGGTAAGTTGCATTGTACATGCTTTTCATCCTATCAAGCTGTCTTTTATTTGTATGTTTTGCCAATTTCTATATTTACTGAATACACTGGCGAGAAGTAAAATTGATTTCTTTTCTTGTTTATAGGTGTTGGAGGATTTGGGATCTTTGATCCTGCCCTTAGGGGTTTGGAGGGAGGTAAGTTGCATTGTACATGCTTTTCATCCTATCAAGCTGTCTTTTATTTGTATGTTTTGCCAATTTCTATATTTACTGAATGCACTGGCGAGAAGTACAATTGTGTTTTTTTTGCTGTTGGCCTATAGGTTTGGCGAGTTTGTTTTTGTGGGGAGAGGAGTTTTGTGGAGGGAGGTAAGTTATTTATATTTTTCTGTTTAATATTAGATCTGTCTCTCTCTCTCAAAATCTCTCTCTATCTCTCTCTCTCTCTCTCTATATATATATATATATATATATATATATAGAGAGATTGAGATTGAGATTGAGATTGAGATTGAGATTGAGATTGAGATTGAGATTGAGATTGAGATTGAGATTGAGTTTGAGATTGAGTTTGAGATTGAGATTGAGTTGTAGATTGAGTTTGAGTGAGATTTCTACACATATTTGCAATACACATAGGTGTTCCAAACTGCTTCTTCAATGGGGCTTGACAATAACTTTTTTTTAGCCTAGAACAGCAGGACCATGTAGTTCCTACTACCTCTGGTACATAGGATGGCTTCAGGATAGGTACCATGCCCATGAATATGTGCAGAATATAATGCAGATAGGATATTAGTGGCCTCAGACATGGTCCACTCCCCACACATGATAGAAGCACACAGTAAATAGCCGCATGCCTTGTATATATGCAAACTGTAACTGACCCTTCCACATTGTTTATGAAAGTATTGATCTAGCGTGTTTCATCAGCGCCTCTCAGGTCCAGAGTGAGAGGTGCTGTACACCCCTCCCACTGCTGTCACAGGCTCTTTCCACTTAAGGTTGATTACTGCAGTTAGTTCCAACATTGATATCCAAGCAGAAATAGTGTTATAGGCGATCAGAATGGGGGACGAGCGTGGAGCAGGCAAACCCACTAAAACATTTCTTTCTTTCTCTTTCTTTTCAGGTGGTGATGGAGGGAGAGGAGCAGAGGGTGGAGGAGTGGCAGGGAGTCCCGGGGCGTGGAGGTGGGGAAGAGGAAGGGAGGAGTGAGGAGGAGGTACTAGTGGAGGAGGGGGAGGTAGTGGAGGAGGAGGTAGTGGAGGAGGAGGTAGTGGAGGAGGAGGTAGTGGAGGAAGGAGGAGGAAGGAGGGAGGAGAGGAGGAGGGAGGAGAGGAGGAGAAGGAGGGAGGAGAGGAGGAGAAGGAGGGAGGAGAGGAGAGGAGGGAGAAGGGAGGAGAGTAGAGGAAGGAGGGAGGAGAGGAGAGGAGGAGGGAGAAGGGAGGAGAGGAGAGGAGGGAGAGAGGAGAGTAGAGGAAGGAGGGAGGAGAGGAGAGGAGGGAGAGAGGAGAGTAGAGGAAGGAGGGAGGAGAGGAGAGGAGGAGGAGGGAGAGAGGAGAGTAGAGGAAGGAGGGAGGAGAGGAGAGGAGGAGGAGGGAGAGAGGAGAGGAGAGGAGGGAGGGAGGAGAGGAGAGGAGGAGGAGGAAGGAGGAGGAGGAGGGAGAGTGGAGAGGGTCCTCATCCCCAGGCAGAAGAGCAAGAGGCTGTCGGCAGGTCCAGGGCCCACAATTATAGCCGGGAGGAAAACAGGGTCCTCCTGGAGGCCATCCGTGCCCGCCCCGTCATCACCTCGGGGGGTAGGGAAGTAAAGGCTGGGCCCCGTGCTACTGCTTGGCAGCAGGTGGTGGATCTGGTCAACGGTGTGGCGGGCCGTGGACGGTGTCTGCGGTCCATTAAGCACCGGTTTGACGACATCAGGGCCGCGGTGAGGAGGAAGATGGTGCAGGAGGCCGAGGGGCGGAGGGTCAAGTACCTTGCCCATGAAGGGATTGCAAGGGCCATGCTTGCACCCTCCGACGCAGCTGGAGCATCAGGCCCGGTGGAGCAGCAGGACCCAGCCTCCATGGCAGGTGAATATGACATACAGCAACATGCCACCACATGTGCATCACACACACTACACATGGCCATGACAATGACATGTCAGCTCCATGAAATAACAAGGGATAGATGCATCGTTAAATTCATGAAGCTGACAAATCACTGTCATTCATGGTCACCACAACAGTAATCAAGCAATAGAGCAGGTGTGTCCAAACGCGGTCCTGGTGGGCCACACACATGGCTGGATTTGATAACCCTGCTGCGCACAGGTGAGTCAATCGCTTCTTCATTCATCCTGATTGACTCACCAGTGCACAGAAAGGATATCTTCCAATCTGGGAAAGAGTTTGGACACCCCTGTAATACAGAGTCCATGTATTGGTGTGCCCGTTCAGCCTACGCAGTTACAGACAGCAGCCGTAATACAGATAGAGTTGTGAGCCGAGAACCATCCAGAACAGAAACCTAAGAATAGATAACAGCTAGTATAAGATAGCTAATCAGAGTAGCAAAGAGGAGAATCATCCATATTCAAGGCTAGATGTCAGATAATTAGAAATGAACACCTATCAATGAGCTAATCAACATACTAATGACATGTACCTTTCTTCTCTATCTCTCAGCATCCAGGAGGAGCTCTGGGTCCTGTGACCATAGCGAGGAGGCGGGGCCATCAGCCCCGTACCAGGATCCTCCAGCACAGGGGGAGGAGGAAAGGAGATCAGAGGGCTCGGAGTCAGAGGATGGGCTGGTCATTGACCTTGCGGGGTCACCTGCCCCAAGCCCTGGGCCTATGCCCATCCTCGAAAGGCTTGCTCTGGGGCCCTCATCCCCCCAAGGGACAGCACCTCCTTCCCCACAAAGTGTGCTGGCCTGGTCACCACCTGGCACATTCTCCCCACCGGCTCCAGCTGTGGACCTCCCCGCATCACCTCACCACGCCCACCCAGCGGTGTCGTCGCCGCAGAGCCAGGCTGTGCAGGTGGAGACACTGGCCGTCCTGAAGGAGCTGCTGGCCAGCAGCCAGAGGATTGAGGCCAACCAGCTCCGGATGGATGCCAGCATCTCTGCCCTAAGGTCACAGATGACCCACAGCCTGGCCAGGCTGTCCAGGGAGGTGAGGAGGCACCACATGACATCGGAGCACCTTCAGGTCAGGCTGCTCAGACATGCCATGGTCCCCAGCCCAGCATCAACGGGGATCTCACAATCCCCCAGCCAAGAGCAGCCTGGCCCCTCCTCTCCTCCCATGTGTCCGCCACCGCCCAGACCACCGCTGCCTGGCACCGCCCGCCCCCCCCCGCCCTCCACCCCCACCATCACCACCAGAGGGGAGACGGAGGATGGGCACAGGTGATGTGGGTCCTGGGCCCAAGCGGAGGAGGACATAGGGTCTCATTCAATTGCAATGTGGCCGATTGCTAAGGGATCAATTTGAGCACAGAGCATATTTTCTACAGATGTTTGTAGTTAGTGAACTTCTCTCCAAAAGCAAGGTCTTCACTAACTACAAACGTCTGTAAATAAATATATGCTCTGTGCTTATATAGAGCCCTTTTCAATCGGCCATATCGCAATTGAATGACGCCCATAGGGTCTGTAGACATGTTTTCGCCTTCTCAACAGCACTCCTCAGTGACCATCAATTGGTCACAGGTTAAACACAACACAAAGGGCCTCATTAAAATGTGATTTGGGCAATTGAATAGGGCTCTATATAAGCACATAGCATATTGGTTTTACAGAAGTTTTTAGTTAGTGAAGACCTGGCTCTTGCATAGAAGTTCCCTAACTAAAAACTTGCTTTCAAAAAGATGCTGTGTGCTTATATAGAGCCCTATTCAATTTGTTACATAGCAATTTAATGAGGCTGTTAATTAGTAGTGTGACCAATACATTGTCACTAAGGAGTGCTGTTGAGAAGAGATGCTGCAGGCCCTATGATGTTTTCAGGCCTTATTTTTTAGGTTTTGTCTTTTTTTTAATTTTTTAATTTTAGGTCCATGAAGGCATCTCCTACATCTGCAAGCATTGTGGAGGAATTATGAGGTGGAGGGTTTTCCCAGTGCCTCTCAGGTAGACATGCCTTCAATGGCAGCCCCCTTAACATGTAGCTCCCACAATCTTAAAGCTATCATATAGCCACATATCTCCAACATGATTGTTGGTAGCTTAAATGTAGACTAATACCGCTATGGCGGTGGACTTGCAAAGTCTCACAATGGCATGTTAATAACAGCCAGCATTAATATATGCACTAGTGACGCATGTGATCCTGACCTCAATAGCAGTCTGAGAACAGATCTTTGGGTCTGATGTAAGAAAAGGTGAATCTGGCTGCTGACCTTTGTGTCCTCTCCATAATAATGGCTATTTGCCCATATTTCTGATTATCCACAGACCTAGCTAATGGTTAGTAAAGCTTGCAGATGGGAATCAGGTGAGTTGGTATATTGGTACAGTATTTAGAACTGTACTGTACATACATCGTGATTCTAAATTGTTTTGGATCCTCCTCCGCATTTTTTGATTTGAACACTTCTTTCAGATCTTTGTTTGTTCAACACACTGTATGTGTGAAACTGGATTGGATTACACAGTCCAAAGGTTGAATCATCTGTTTAATTGAGCAGATCTAGTTACAAGTTGTATGTGCTATGCACATAAATGGTTTCTTCAGTTAAATGAAGAGATTTCTGGTTCCGGTTGCAGCATGTGACCCTGGTAGGTGCTATGCATCATGCTTATTCTAGACTATTAGATTGACCCCTGTAGGTTTCCCCTTTTTTCCAGCCTCTTGCTCTTCAAGGACCCGCCCACACCACACCCATGATATTAATGCAGTTTTGACCACTGCTGATTGTGGTCTGTGTATCAAATAAAGCTTTGTTATACTGTTATGTGAATGCACAATCTTGACCACTGCTGATTGTGGTCTGTGTATCAAATAAAGCTTTGTTATACTGTTATGTGAATGCACAATCTTGACCACTGCTGATTGTGGTCTGTGTATCAAATAAAGCTTTGTTATACTGTTATGTGAATGCACAATCTTGACCACTGCTGATTGTGGTCTGTGTAAAAAATAAAGCTTTGTTAGACCTTTCTGACTGCGTCCATGTGTTATGAATATGTTTGGTTCAGGGAAATCCACATGCATTACATTAGTGTCACATTCCTCTAAATGTAAACTGATGAGCCATAGTTAACATGCAATAGATCAATACATCTAAAACTGTTGAGGAGTCAGAATAGCTTGAGATATCATCTGATCCCCAATATCATATCTACTACTAATATAGGGTTAATACCCATGACAAGTCTGATGAGCGATACTGTGGAGTAGGAACATTCCCCTGAGGGCCTACAATGAATAGGACAGGTGACACTGGAGTGCTTTTCCAGTTCCTTCTCTAGTTGATTGGGATTAGTCTGACCTCTCTGATAAGACGTACCCCCCTACACTGGCCCGATGTAGGCTAGCTCACAGCTTCATTGAAGTACACAAACCCCTTCACCCACATCACTTAGCATATGTGTTAATACAGTTAGTTGCCCAATAATGAACATGCATTGGCTAAATATCCTTTGGTTATCATATGTTGTAATGGTCATGCACATGCCAATCTGACAAACCATGCTGCAACATGCATAATATGATTAAAGCCACACTACCCAATTCAATATCAAGAGTAAAACATGAGTCAGGTCATATGAACCCTTTGCCACGCACATGAGCTCTATTGGGATCCCTTAAATCTCTATCTAATTGCATATACATCTAGCTCATCACATCTACATTAGAGAATACAAATAGTGGCCAAATCAGACCGCCACTTGGCATATATCAAGTACCAGGGGGATATTTCATTATATGTGGTTAAGTTCTTCAGTTGTGTCCGACTCTCCGTGACCCTATGGACTGCAGCACATTCAGCTAGGTCTCTGCCTTTGCTGCTCTCCAAAGTTTGAAGGCCAAAGAGATTGGAGTGGGTTGTCAGTTCCTTCTCAAGTGGATTGGACCTTGTCTGATCTCTCTGCTATGACCTGCCCACCTACAGTAGCTCCCAGCTTCATTCAGGTACACAAGCCCCTTCACACTACTTAGCAATGCTGAAGGGGACCAGGGTAACATGCACCACACATATCTACTCTGACCCATCAGGAAGGGCCGCAAGCTCTGGGATCGACAGCAAACTCACCGCCATCAGGCATAATCTCTGCTACGCCCATCCTGGTGGGAGCCATGTGCCAGGTGTCTAGTTATTCCCATTTGGTGAACCTCGAAACTGTTCTGCTATTTATCACTTTACATGGGTGAGGGTTGCTAAGTGGTGGTGGTGGTGGTGAAGCAGCTTGTGTACCTGAATGAAGCTGTGAGCTACTGTAGGTGGGCAGGTCATAGCAGAGAGATCAGACAAATCCCAATCCACTAGAGGAGGAACTGACAACCCACTCCAATCTCTTTGGCCTTCAAACTTTTGAGAACAGCACAGGCAGAGACCTAGCTGAATGTGCTGCAGTCCATAGGGTCACTGAGAGTCAGACACAACTGAAAAACTTAAGCACATATAATGAAATATTCCCCTGGTACTTGATATATGACAAGTGGCGGTCTGATTTGGCCACTATTTGTATTCTCTAATGTAGATGTGATGAGCGAGATGTGTATTCTATCGTTGATCAACCATATAGCGTGCATCGAATGTGCGCTGTCATCTACGCACCGACACATGCGCGCATCATCAACAGCAGGCCCGAGAGGAGGCTAGCGGATCTAATGATTAGGATTAGGCAGTGGGGTGTAAGGATTAGGATTAGGCTGTGGCTACAAGGGTTAGAAGGGTTTATGGCATTAGGTCATATCACTTGCGCCCTTTCATCGACGGCCAACAGTCCAAAATATTAGAACTGCGCAATGATGTGGGACCACTCATGTCAGCTGCATGTTGTCAAAACACATTTGCTGTGCGCGCCAATATTGGGGTGACATATTCTATTATGGGGCTGTTTTAGAGGCTATTATGGAACCTATATATGTGCTGACCAATCAAACATATGAGGAATATTAAACTAATTTGAAGTCTTGTTAATTTGTAGGCTGTAATGCTTGGGCCTCCATTTTAGGGTTACAGCAGTTACATGCAGACTGCAAAAACCGTAACAAAATGGATACCTTTAACCTCCAAGCACGTACGGCCTTTAAAAACGAGCTGCGGGCTTGGAGGACAGCCCGCACGGGCTTGAATACGGAGCTACGGGCTTGGTCAGTGAAGTCCGTGGGACTTGTACGGATTTTAAAATCAAAGTACAATTTGGCGATGTGCAAGCTTGAGAATGTTTGGCTAGTAATCCTCATGCCCCCCCATTATGTTCCCCATCATTTACAGTGCTTTGCAGTGCTGGATTGAATATATATTGGCTATTACAATGCTTGGTTTGCGGCCCTCCATCTCCAAACCCGTACGGGTTTGAACAAGGACCAGCCCGCGGAACTACGGGACGTAAAGTAATCCGTGAATAATATATCTGATTTGGGCTGATGTGCAAGCTTGAGAGGGTGTTGCTATTAATCCTCGTGTCCCCCATTATGATGCCTAGCATTTACGGAGCTTTACAGTGCATTCTCGATTTTATATTTGCATTTTCAGTTTTCGGACTTTGCGGCCGGAAAACAAGATTTACGGGCGCTGTGAAAAAGCTTCCGGCCGTTTGCATGATATGCGGCCGGCCGGAAGGGGATATCCTTGCGGCGCCGTATAATTGAATTGCAAGGTAAAAGTAGCTCTACACGGGGCCGTAAGATGGCCGCAAGGAATCGCAGCTTTGCGGCCGTTTTACGGCCGATAATAGAATGAGGCCCCTTGGGTTTAACATGATCTTTTTAATCGTTGCATTTTTAACAACATTTTAAATGTACAAATAAAGATTGAATTTTTTAAAGTTAGTATGTGGCAATAATAATTAAAATAAAGGCTGCATAAAAGGTGTTTCTGTACAACCTTGGTTGGTTGTTCAAGGATTCCTAAATAGGATCCACGGGACAATATTTTGGTACGCATTTAAGTAATAACACCTAGGCCTAAAACATAAACTAAGATCATTTTTTTGAGTACTATTGTCAGTAAACCAATAAAAGAAACAATAACCATGATCAGTAAAAAAGCTAAATCCAATATTCAAATTGGTAATCCAGCTTTTAACATATCATTAAATAAAAGATAACAGCAAGTGTATCATAAACACACCCAGAAGGTCAACCGAAATCGAGTGGAATCAAATTTATCAATAACATAGAAGATGGACATCAATTTGTCAAAATTTAAACTTTAAAACTTGCATAGAACCATATTAGCTAAGGGTATTTCTTAGGTACCAACAAACAAATCAAACCTGTTCTCAAACATAAAAGATGTATATCTATTTACCCGAAAATTGGCTCTCAAAAAATGGTTTACAGACAGAAATGAACGTCATATTAATCAATATGTATTAGACAAAGAACATCTAGAAGCCTATAAAGGTACTAATGTCCCTACTAGATGAACAAGATCCTGAACATCTCAGTATGAAGGCAATTATGTCTAAAAAAGAAAAAAGTACATTTATACCTGATTTCAAGATCTTTAGCAATATTCAGGTATTCTTAGATTTAGTGGCAAAGATCTTAAAAGATTAACAAATAAAGAACTTGATACATCCAATCTAAAATGGATTAAACAAAATTTAAGCTGAGCAGAAAGAAAAGCCCTTTGAGACTTAAGTGGAAACAATATTATTATCAAATCGGCAGATAAGGGAGGCAACACGGTGTTGATGGAGGAAACTGATTTCCTTCAAATATGCCTCAAAGTATTGAGTGATAAAACCACATATCGAATACTGGATAAAAATCCTCTGGTATAATTCAGTAAGGAACTTAAAAACATACTCTGTGAGGCAAAACAAAACAAACCTATTGATCAAAACATGTATGAATATTTGCTCCCTAAACATCCAGTGATAGCCACATTCTATACACTGCCTAAAAGCCACAAAAAGATCACGCCAATACCAGGATGCCCCATAGTTTCTGGGAACGGTTGCTTAACTGAACATATTGGTGTATTCGTAGATGGATACCTTAAAGGGATAGTAGAAACACTACCATTGTATCTGAAAGATACACTTGATATACCTAAACACATGGATAAGATTTATGTCCCAAAGCAAACTCTATTAATAATAATTGAAGTGGAGCAACTCTATTTGAGTGTCCCACATGAACAAGGCCTGGTATCTGTGGCATATGTATTTGAGATGCTAAGCAAAGAAAAAACAGAATTTAACGAGTTTATTATTAAACTGTTAGAATTTGTCTTGACAAAGAATTTCTTTATTTTTAAAGGATCTTGGTACCATCAAACTAAAGGCACAGCAATGTGCACGTCATGTGCCCTTAGTTATGCTGGATTATATCTAGGCTATTGGGAACTCATGGAAATTTTCAGTGAACAAAATGGTAAAATATACGGAGCAAATAATTTTATGGCAATGTTATATAGATGATGTGGTGGTCTTCTGGGCGGGTTCCAGACAGGAATGCATACAGGTTGTACAAGAACTTAACCACAATTATCTAGGTTTGAAATTTACATTTACAATAGACAGTAGAAAGATTGAATTCCTACACCTAACAATAACAAAAGATGATCTTGGGAAGATTCACACGTCATCTTTCAGGACATCTACTGCCTGTAATTCATTGTTACATTGGTCCAGTCAACACCCTGTACCATTAAAAGCAAGTATACCAACAGGACAATACCTAAGGCTGAGACGCAATTGTAATGATACCATTGATTTCAAATGACAAGCAGATGCTTTACGCATCATATTCAAACAACTCGGGTACCCCAATCGTGTACTCAGACGAGCATACAAACGAGCAATTTCCAACAGCAGACAAGAACTCCTGTATCCGTCACCTAAAGAAGAACCTGAAGAAGAAAAAATCTGACTTATCATGACGTTTGGTCATGATTGGAAACAAATCAAATCAATCTTAAATCAACACTGGCACATATTGAAAGAAGATGCCACTTTAACTAAGTATCTTGAAGATAAACCCAGGATTACATACCACAGAAACACCAACTTAAGAGACACTTTAGTCAAAAGCTTTTTCCAAACAAAACCACAGACTGATACTTGGCTAAAAGCAACGACTGGTTTGTTCAAATGCTGTCATTGCCGAGCATGCCGTTTTATACAACCTAGTAAATTCATCAAAGATCTGATCTCGGAAAAACAATATCCAGTAAGGAGCTTTATAAACTGCTATACTACACAGGACATTTATGTGATGCAATGCCCCTTATAAGCTATATGTGGGGAAAACCTTCCGTCAATTCAGGCAAAGGATTTTAGAACATGTTTACTCTATCATAAAAGATCTTGACACTCCTGTGTCTCGCCATACAATTTTTTTTTTTTATGGCAATAAAACAGAGACAATGAAATTCTATGTATTAGAGAGAGCATCACTAGGCCCAAGAGGAGGCGATATTGATTAAAACTGGAGAGAATATGGATCTTCACATTGAACAGTAAACAGCCTAATGGGCTAAATGAAGGCTACTCATTGTATGAAAAAATAAAAGAATGGAAAATGGGAGAATTAAAGAAGAAAAAAATATCTAAAAATGATAATTAATTTGATACTATTTCATATATGTATTACAACTACTATACAATATAACATCTTTGTTTTATTAAACACACAAACATTAGATAGTACCCCATTAGTCTCTATTATGCCATACCCGTTAATCCCGAACATTTAAGTTCAACTATACAATATACACATTTTTTGTTTTCAACTAACACATCAACATTAAACTTTACACTCTATTTTACATTATTAGTCTCCATCACATCATATTTGTTAATCACCAACAACTAAGAACAATTCATAGAACTTTTCCCTATTATATATTAACTAGCGACTTGCCCGTCAAAAATGATGGGGCAATAAAATTTGAAGCCATGGCAACTCTGTTTGCCACACAATGTAAAATTTTTTCTACTCTGAGGACCTTCGGCGCTCATTGCGAGCCTCATGCTGAGCACCTTCAGTACTCATTGCGTGGCTTGCAATGACCTCCTTTGGCCGTCATTGCGAGCCTCTCCCCTTGTGTACATTTGCTTCTCTGAGAACCTTCGGCGCTCATCACAAAGACAGATATATATATATTGATATTTTGTTAACTAATAATTAATGAATTAGTTACTTAATAAATTAATATACTTTACCTATTTCTAATTAATATATCCAGCAATCAATAGCCTGAAGAGCTAACATCTGTTTTTATTTTCCTGCAGCATACAATGTACATTTGGAGTGTTGCTGCCCTGAGGAGAAAGTGTAATGAATGTCCCAACTGTGAATTAGCAATAGGCTGCGTGCGCGAGGGCAAACTGTTGCTTTAGTTGTGTAAAGCACCAGTTTATATTTGTAATGTTTAATGATGTCGCAAACATAAAATTTTCGGTTCGCGAACCGAGTACGCGAACCGCCGCAAATGTTCGCGAACATCGGCGAACCGCCATAGACTTCAATGGGCAGGCGGATTTCAAAACCCACAGGGACTCTTTCTGGCCACAATAGTGATGGAAAAGTTGTTTCAACGGACTAACACCTGCACTGTGGCATGCTGGAGGGGGATCCATGGCAAAACTCCCACGGAAAATTACATAGTTGATGCAGAGTCTGGTTTTAAGCCATAAAGGGCTTAAATTACCTAACATTCCTAAATTGTTTGGAATAACGTGCTTTAAAACATCAGGTATGATGTTGTATCGATCCGGTAGTGTAAGGGTTCGGCCCGCTTCACAGTGACAGACCAAACTCCCCGTTTAACGCACCGCAAACAACCGCAAACAGTCCCTTTGCACAACCGCAAACTCCCCATTTGCACAAGGTTGGATACCAAGCTAGCCATGTCCCGTTCCTTGTCCTCACTGATGTCATTGAAGGTCTCTTCCTCCACCTAGCCACCAAGGGTCCCCGAAAGGTGACAACAAGCCCCCTGGGACGCCTGCTGTGTTTGGTCTTCGACCTCCTCAAAGCCACCTTCCACCTCTGACTCCTTTTCTTCAGACTCCTCTCACTGCGTTGCCTCTCTCTGCATTATTATAAGGTGTGTTAAGTAGTACTACTCTTATCAGTTTAATACCTGTTACAGCACATATCAGGGGGCGTGTATAAGGCCTGGATTTTTAGAACCGGGAGATGGAAAAAGATGCTTTGTTGGTCGTATCACTTCAATTTTGGGGCACGGCTCGTGCAATCAAAGGTGCCACCAGATAGGAGTGGCGTGTTTGTAAGTACTACTCTTATCAGTTTAATACTTGTTACGTCACATATCAGGGCACGTGTATAAGGCCTGGATTTTTGGGACCGGGAGATGGAAAAAGATGCTTGGTTGGTCGTATCACTTCAAATTTGGGGCACTTTGTGACATTAGCTTCTTACGCTCAAACATGTCCTTTATAGGAACCTGACTATGGGTAGATGAGCAGGAACTACTCAAGGCAAGAGACGGAGTGGCGGATGGTTGAGAGGGGGCAAGGAGGACAGCAGTGGTTGATGTGGCTGATGATGCTGGACCAGGAGGAGGATGGCGGCTTTGAGTTTGTGTGCTGCTTGTACTCATGTGTTGGTCTGGAGTCACCCAAACATTATGTCTCAACCTATAGAGGATAAGGGAACCAGGCTACTCTAGACCTCATTCATCATTACAGGTTTTGACAGATTGGTACTATGCGTGCAAGCTACTGTGACAACAGATATGAGTGGCACTGTGCACTTGCAGAAGTTATATCATCCTCATCATCCTCCCCTGTATCTCTTTACCCCCTCCCTCATCATCCTCCCCTGTGTCTCTTCCCCCCTCCCTCATCATCCTACCCTGTGTCTCTTTCCCCCCTTCCTCATCACCCTCCCCTGTGTCTCATCCCCCCTCCCTCATTATCCTCCCACCTCCTTCATCATCCTCCCCTGTATCTCTTTTCCCCCTCCCTCATCCTCCTCCCCTGTGTCTCTTCCCCCCTCCCTCATCATCCTACCCTGTATCTCTTTCCCCCCTTCCTCATCACCCTCCCCTGTGTCTCATCCCCCCTCCCTCATCATCCTCCCACCTCCCTCATCATCCTCCCCTGTATCTCTTTCCCCCCACCCTCATCATCCTCCCCTGTGTCTTTTCCCCCCCTCCCTCATCATCCTTCCCTGTGTCTCTTTCCCCCCTCAATCATCATCCTCCCCTGTGTCTCTTTTCCCCCTCCCTCATCATCTTCCCCTTTGTCTCTTTGCCCCCATCCTCATTACCCTCCCCTGTGTCTCATCCCCCTCCCTCATCATCCTGCCCTGTTTCTCTTTACCCCCTCCCTCATCATCCTCCCCAGTGTCTCTTTGCCCCCCACCCTCATCATCCTCCCCTGTGTCTCTTTTCCCCCTCCCTCATCATCTTCCCCTTTGTCTCTTCCCCCACTCCCTCATCATCCTCCCCTGTGTCTTTTTGCCCCCTTCCTCATCACCCTCCCCTGTGTCTCATCCACCCTCCCTCATCATCCTCCCCTGTGTCTCATTCCCCCTCCCTCAACATCCTCCCACCTCCCTCATCATCCTCCCCTGTATCTCTTTACCCCCTCCCTCATCATCCTCCCGTGTGTCTCTTCCCCTCTCCCTCATCATCCTCCCCTGTGTCTCTTTCCCCCTTCCTCATCATCCTCCCCTGTGTCTCATTCCCCCTCCCTCAACATCCTCCCACCTCCCTCATCATCCTCCCCTGTGTCTCTTCGCCCCTCCATCATCATCCTCCCCTGTGTCTCTTTCCCCCCTCCCTCATTATCCTCCCTTGTGTCTCTTTCCCCCCTCCCTCATCATCCTCCCACCTCCCTCATCATCCTCCCCTGTGTCTCTTCCCCCCTCCATCATCATCCTCCCCTGTGTCTCTTTCCCCCCTCCCTCATCATCCTCCCCTGTGTCTCTTTCCCCCCTCCCTCATCATCCTCCCCTGTGTCTCTTTCCCCCCTCCCTCATCATCCTTCCCTGTGTCTCTTTCCCCCCTCCCTCATCATCCTCCCCTGTGTCTCTTTTCCCCATCCCTCATCATCTTCCCCTGTGTCTCTTTCCCCCCTCCCTCATCATCTTCCCCTGTATCTTTTTATCCCCTCCCTCATCATCCTCCCCTGTGTCTCTTTCCCCCCTCCCTCATCATCCTCCCCTGTGTCTCTTTCCCCCCTCCCTCATCATCCTTCCCTGTGTCTCTTTCCCCCCTCCCTCATCATCCTCCCCTGTGTCTCTTTTCCCCATCCCTCATCATCTTCCCCTGTGTCTCTTTCCCCCCTCCCTCATCATCCTCCCCTGTATCTTTTTATCCCCTCTCTCATCATCCTCCCCTGTGTCTGTTTCCCCCTCCCTCATCATCCTCCCCTGTGTCTCATCCCCCCTCCCTCATCATCCTCCCCTGTGTCTCTTCCCCCTCCCTCAACATCCTCCCACCTCCCTCATCATCCTCCCCTGTATCTCTTTACCCCCTTCCTCCTCACCCTCCCCTGTGTCTCATCCCCCCTCCCTCATTATCCTCCCACCTCCCTCATCATCCTCCCCTGTATCTTTTTACCCCCTCTCTCATCATCCTCCCCTGTGTCTGTTTCCCCCTCCCTCATCATCCTACCCTGTGTCTCTTCCTCCCTCTCTCATCATCCTCCCCCCTCCCTTGATGATAAGGGGGGGGAAGAGACACAGGGATAAGTGTGAGGGGTGTTAGGGTAAGGGGTGTTAGGGATAAGGGTGAGGGGGTTAAGTGTTAGGGTGAGGGGTGTTAGGGCTAAGTGTGAGGGGTGTTAGGGTAAGGGGTGTTAGGGATAAGGGTGATGGGGTTAAGTGTTAGGGTGAGGGGTATTAGGGCTAAGTGTGAGAGGTGTTAGGTTGAGGGGTGTTAGGGCTAAGTGTGAGGGGTGTTAGGGTGAGGGGTGTTAGGGATAAGGGTGAGGGGGTTAAGTGTTAGGGTGAGGGGTGTTAGGGATAAGTGTGAGGGGGTTAGGGTGAGGGGTGCTAGGGATAAGTATAAGGGGTGTTAGGGTTAGGGTGAGGGGTGCTAGGGATAAGTGTAAGGGGTGTTAGGGTTAGGTGTTAGGGATACGTGTGAGGGGTGTTAGGGTAAGGGGTGTTAGGGATAAGGGTGAGGGGGTTAGGTGTTTGGATTAGGGGTGTTAGGGATAAGTGTGAGGGGTGTTAGGGTTAGGTGTTAGGGTTAGGTGTTAGGGATAAGTGTGAGGGGTGTTAGGGTTAGGGTGAGGGGTGAGGGGTGTTAGGGTTAGGGTGAGGGGTGTTAGGGATAAGTGTGAGGGGTGTTAGGGATACGTGTGAGGGGGGTTAGGGATACATGTGAGGGGGGTTAGGGTTAGGTGTTAGGTATACGTGTGGGGGTGTTAGGGTGAGGGGGTTAGGTGTTAGCGAGAGGGGTGCTAGGGATAAGTGTAAGGTGTGTTAGGGTTAGGTGTTAGGGATAAGTGTGAGGGGTGTTAGGGACAAGTGTGAGGGGTGTTAGGGTTAGGGGTGTTAGGGTTAGGGTGAGGGGTGTTAGGGACAAGTGTGAGGGGTGTTAGGGACAAGTGTGAGGGGTGTTAGGGTAAGGGGTGTTAGGGATATAGGTGAGGGGGTTAGGTGTTAGGGTGAGGGGTGTTAGGGATAAGTGTGAGGGGTGTTAGGGTTAGGGTGAGGGGTGTTAGGGTTAGGGTGAGGGGTGTTAGGGATAAGTGTGAGGGGTGTTAGGGTTAGGGGTGTTAGGGATAAGGGGGTTAGGTGTTAGGGTGATGGGTGTTAGGGATAAGTTTGAGGGGTGTTAGGGTTAGGGTGAGGGGTGCTAGGGATAAGTGTAAAGGGTGCTAGGTATAAGTGTAAGGGGTGTTAGGGTTAGGTGTTAGGGATAAGTGTGAGGGGTGTTAGGGTTAGGGTGAGGGGTGTAAGGGATAAGTGTGAGGGGTGTTAGGGTAAGGGGTGTTAGGGATAAGGGTGAGGGAACTAGTTGTTAGGGTGAGGGGTGTTAGGGATAAGTGTGAGGGGTGTTAGTGTTAGGTTGAGGGGTGTTAGGGATAAGTGTGAGGGGTGTTAGGGATAAGTGTGAGGGGTGTTAGGGTTAGGTGTTAGGTTGGTGGGTGTTATGGATAAGTGTGAGGGGTGTTAGGGTTGGGTGCTAAGGTGAGGGGAGGATGATGATAAGGGGGGGAAGAGACACAGGGGTGTTCATGCAGCAGAGATCAAAAGAGTCCTTCAGGACTGTATTGCACACTGTGTACAGTAGCCTAGCTATGGTTTCCCCTATTGATGCAGTATCACCTACACTCAGCCTCAGTAAGACTGCAAGTTAGTTATGATTCCAAAATGGCTGCTGTCCATGAGTTAGAAGGCTCTGGAAAGGAGTGTATGCTGCTGATTGGCTTTAATGTGTCTGCTGACTGTGACATGCAGGGTCAAAGTTTGCTCAATGATAAAGTATAGGGGCGGGTCGAATCTCGCATATGTTCGCAGTTCGCCGCGAACGCGAACATGCTATGTTCGCCGGGAACAGTTCGCCGGCGAACTATTCGTGACATCTCTAGTAATGTTATTAGTTGCAAGTTAGTGTTGTAAACTGGCATCGTTTGTCTATGTGTTACGTGGCTTGCGAGCATTTTCTGTCATTTTTAATAGTGTATTTTGTACCTCGTACGTTCCTGTGTAAAAGTGCTCCGCGGTAGGCGTTTTTGTGCGTGGTTAGGGGTCGTGTAGCCTCGTTTTCATTTTTCTTGGCGGCAATTTTTTTCTCGCTTATGCGATTTTCGAGTGCCAAAACTGCTACCTTACTCACAGACATCCTGGCTGTTCCCCCGTGTTTTGTGTGATATTTTAGTTGTATTTAAATTTTTTGTGTTTTCTGGTTTGCGCGGTTCGGCCGTTAATTTTGTATTTTTCATATTTCGTATTTTTGTTTTTCCTTTGTATTAGTGTATTTATTACCTCATACATTCCTGTGTGAAAGTGCTACGTGGTTGGCTGTGTTTTGCGCAGTCCGCGGTTGTGTAGCCTTGTTTTAATTTTTTTGGGTGGCCAATTTTTTTTTTTGCTTAGGCGATTATCGAGTCTTGAAACTTGGGCAAATCGACTTAAATTCGCATTTCACCTCACTCCCGGAAGTCCTTGCTGTTTCCCCGTTCTTTGTGGGATGTTTTTGTTGTATTTTTTTTTTGTTTTTTTTCGTGTGTTTAGTGTTTTTTGTTTTTCACTGTTCGGCCGTTAACTCCGGATTTTTCCTATCTGCGTTGGTCAACTGCTTGCAGCCTAAGGCGATCCCGCGTTTACTAAGTGTATGGTCCCGCGTGTTTCATTGTCTTCACTGCTCGCGTCATTTTGCGAGGCTCGTAGGCAATGAGCGCCTTTGGCGCTCATCAACTTTGTGCTGGGAGTTTTAGTGCCTTAATGGCTCGCCTCGCTACGCAATGCTCGCAGGTGATGAGCGCCTCATCACCTAAGTGCTCTGAGTTAACGCATCGCCTCGCTGGGCAACTTCGGCGCTGATCACCTAAGTCGTATGCACCACGGAAAGCGTAACGACGTCTCATAGATTGACAACTATTTAATGTGATACACTATGTTCCTTTTCAATTCATAGTCAAATATCACTATTTTTACTTAATTATTTCCATCACTAGGTTCATATCCTTCTTTACATTTTCTATTTGTAGACTTTATTTAATTTCATTTCATTTCATTTACACAATAGCAAATATTTCTTCACTATAATTGCACAAAGTTTGAATATAACAAATAAAGTATTTAGTATAAGATAATACTATTTGATAAAACATCTTTATAATTTATTAAGTGAGCAAACTTCTACTTTCTATGGTATACATGGCATTATTTATATAATTTAATCAATGTCATCCTCATTATTTCATAATTTCATCATCTCATTAACCCATTATTCAGGATTAAAGAGGCATAATTCCGATCCCAATAAAGTTTTTAACACTTAAATAACGTCACCGCGCTACACGTCCAATCAGACTTATTTGTTTGCACACCTTCAAGAATCTAATAACGTTCTGATCTCTTGCATTATGCAGTGACGTAATGACGTCACATGATGGATTAGGTTTGTTCGTTTGTAACCCCCAAGTATCTAATACATTTCCGATTCACTGAATCACGCAATGACATCACTACGTACGCTAATTGCATGCAAATACCGGGAATGTTATGGGCTTTAAATAGCCCTGTTTAACAGCCATAACCCCAGCCTCAGAAGAAGTTCATTTGTTAAATGAAACGGCCCGTTGGCAATCCTTATTTCAGTCTTAGGGCTAAGCATCTTGTTTTACAATCTTGGGATATGTAATTTGGCATGGAAATACACACTAGAACTGCAAGTATTTGACTGCATTTTGTTGCAGTGTATCTGCTGCATTTATGAAAGTGGTGTTTTGTATTTTTACCTTATAAGCCTATCTCCACTATTACTGTTCCTGACCCTGTAATTAGTATACACAATTTTTTGCTTTAGTATTATTTTGTTTTTACTTGTATTTTTTGTTACAAGATTTATTTTAACCATATGCACTCTGTGCCATTGTGTATATGAGGAATGCATATATGATTATCAATCATTGCTCTCTTTATGATTGAACATCATTGTGTCTGGGTTTAAATATACAAATTGGTGATACTAGTGGCTTGCTTTATATTATGTATTTTTGAAATGCCCTATTAAAATTAAATTTTTTATAGAATAAAAACTACTGAAAGTAAAAAAAGTTACTTACTAGCTAATCCCTGAAAAACACTTATGAGTGCCCTAACTACAGAGTATACCCTACCTAGCTAAAATGCGTTGCAAAAGTATTAACACCCTTTGACTTTTTACATATTTTGTTACATTACAGCCTTAAGTTCAATGTTTTGTTAATCTACGTGATGAATCACTATTATTTAGAAACAGAAAACAGAAAATTGGCATGTGCGTATGTATTCACCCCCTTTGTTATGCATCACATAAAAAGCTCTGGTGCAACCAATTACCATTAGAAGGCACATAATTAGTGAAATGATGTCCACCTGTGTCACATGATCTGTCATTACATATGTACACCTTGTTTGAAAGGCCACAGAGGCTGCAACACCTACGCAAGAGGCACCACTAACCAAACACTGCCATGAAGACCAAGGAACTCTCCAAACAAGTAAGGGACAATGTTGTTGAGAAGCATAAGTCCGGGTTAGGTTATAAAAAATATCAAAATCTTTGATGATCCCCAGGAGCACCATCAAATCTATCATAACCAAATGCAAAGAACATGACACAACAGCAAACCTGCCAAGAGACGGCCGCCCATCAAAACTCACGGAACAGGCAAGGAGGGCATTAATCAGACAGGCAGCACAGCGACCTAAGGTAACCCTGGAGGAGCTGCAGAGTTCCACAGCAGAGACTGGAGTACCAGAACATAGGACGACAATAAGCCGTACGCTCCATAGAGTTTGGCTTTATGGCAAAGTGGCCAGAAGAAAGCCATTACTTTCATTAAAAAACAAAATGGCACGTTTTGAGTTTGCAAAAAGGAATGTGGGAGACTCCCAAAATGTATGGAGGAAGGTGCTCTGGTCTGATGAGACTAAAATTGAACTTTTCGACCACCATAGAAATAGCTATGTCTGGTGCAAACCCAACACATCACCCACAGAATACCATCCCCACAGAGATGTTGTGGGGATGTTTTTCAGCAGCCGGGACTGGGAAACTTGTCAGAGTTGAGGGAAAAATGGATGGTGCTAAATTCAGGGATATTCTTGAGCAAAACCTGTACCACCTGTGCGTGATTTGAGGCTAGGATGGAGGTTCACCTTCCAGCAGAGCAAAGACCCAAAACACACTGTTAAAGCAACACTTGAGTAGTTTAGGGAAAACATGTAAATGTGTTAGCATGGGTGAGTCAAAGTCCAGTTCTCAATCCAATAGAAAATCTGACAGTCAGACTTAAAGATTGCTGTTCACAAGCGCAAACCATCCTACTTGAAGGAGCTGGAGCAGTTTTGCAAGGAGGAATGGGCAAAAATCCCAGTGGTAAGATTTGGCAAGCTTATAGAGACTTATCCAAAGCGACATGGAGCTGTGATTGCCGCAAAAGGTGGCTCTACAAAGTATTGACTTTAGGGGGATGAATAGTTATGCACATTGACGTTTTCTGTTATTTTGTCCTATTTGTTGTTTGCTTCACAATAAAAAAAAGAAAAAGAAAATAAAACATCTTCAAAGTTGTGGGCATGTTCTATAAATTAAATGATGCAAATCCTCAAACAATCCATGTTAATTCCAGGTTGTGAGGCAACAAAACATGAAAAATGCCAAGGGGGGTGAATACTTTTTCAAGGCACTGTATGTTAATCTCCCATCCCTAAAGCATTCTGAGAGAACTTCTACGGGTCACTGCTCCGAGTGAACTTCACAACAAATCCGAAAAGCAAGGCATAACTCTCCATTAAGTTTTGCACTGAAAATAAATTATGAGTTACTCTGTTAGACTTTGATAACCAATGTCTATGCTAATAACATTTTATGGATTGCTCACAAATCAGGCACTGCCATAACAGCAAACAGCAGAAAAAAGATTTACAAATACAAACTGGTTTTCAAACCTTTGCTGAGTTTCCTAGAAACATTTTAAGTGACACTATAAAATTATGAAATTTTAACATTATTTGACACAACAATCCAATATCAAGATATATGTAATGAAAAAAATCTGATATGTTAGTATTAAACCCATTTTATGATACAAAATCAAGGGTAACACAGAACCCAGTGCTTAAGGGATTGAGACACGTCATCAAAACCACGTTGCCAATGAACAAATGCAATGAACATTGTCACTGATTTTCACTGATATATATTACAGTTGGTTTGGCTTCTTCCTGAACAGAAATCTGTTGCATCTAAGACAGGATTTATGGCTGTGGGCTGAGTGCTCTAATGTGAGGGAGCTAAAGTTCAGAATACTGTTGTAACTTGAGAAGAAAAAGCTCCCTTAGCCGATTTACGGTTATACCGCAGTATACACCGTCCGATTAGCATAGGCCCCTTGCTTACTTATCCATTAACGGCCCTCCAGAAATGAGCAAAAACTCCCTGATTATTCCCTGATTACTCACTCTTCATCCATGTTTCTAGAATACATCAGTCTAGAATTTCTCAGATGTCTAAGAGCATTCTGTCAGTGCCTCCTACTTATACTATTTTTATGGCTTCTGATTGACTCAAATATGTGTCAATCATATTTTGTACAAACAGAACCTAGCGTTTGAATTGTTCCTAACCAATCTGATTACACAGATTTAAACCTATGCATTCTGATTGATTGGACTTTTCACCAATCTAGCTTTATCAAGGGCTAAAGGTTGAGGAACCAGGGCATTGCTGAAAGGTTACAAAATAGTGGGTAAGTAGGATCCCTTTTCCCACAGGCATACATTTTTATTTTCAGTATTGTTTATTATGTTTATTGTATACTTTTTCATTTTTAAGTAAGTTTTTTTATTTTATAATTTAATTTTGTTTATTAATTTATTTAATAAGGGGATCCTTTTTGACTCCCATAAAGGGATGGGGTCCTTAAGACCCTCTATGGTAGTAGCTAGGGTGCCAAGGGGGTTCATAGGGACAAGTTCTGTCTTTTCAGTAACTATATCATACAGAGACAATTTCCCAAATACGTATTTATGAACAAACTTGAAATAAGAAATTAATTTATATTTACTCTTGTCAACATTTTGGATACTGATTTTAAGAGATATCAGACATTGCTTTAGCTTGTACAAGTTCCAGTATCTAGGGTGGCTGTATAAGTGTGTATATAATGTAGAGTATACATTTTCTACTGTTTGTCATAGGTTTATATAAGTATTATAAAGCATTTAAAGTGCTTTTGATATCATTTGAATATGGGTTAGATGAACAAGGGAAAGCATGGGATACGTTGATAAGATAGAAAGTGATACAGAGAAGAGGACAGAGTGGACAATTTAACAGCAATTTGGGTAACATTCTAATTTTGTAATAATGTTGCAAAGTACATATTGTTGATCCAGACACATACAGCAAAGTGTTCAGTCTGGGCAGTTCAGGGCCATTTAAAAATCATTAGAGTGTCCCATTGTTTTCCTTGACCATAGGCTGCACACCCCTTCTTTAATGGGACTGCACAATTTTCTGTCATGCTCGAGAAAGAATTAAGGCTGTCCTGAAGTTTACTAAATCCATTATTTTTGGGGTAGATTTAGTGGATTCACTTGATGGACATATTACTTGATGTTCTACTGTCATATCTGTTTCCAAGGAGTGTTTAAAAATCTTTTTTTTTTTGCATTAAAATACCCTAATCAAAATTTAGCAAAAAGTACAATAGAGCAAAACAGATTTGATTACTTCCTACTTTTGCAGTCTAAACCATTAAATTAACAAATGATGGGAGAAAACCTACACAAGATATACAGTTATGAGCTTCAGTGTGTTGCATTTAAAAGAACACAGCACAATGAAGAATATATATTTGAAAACCTTGTCTGACTAAGGTCAGAATTAATCAGGAAAAAAGCATACAGATAGTTCTTAATAAGATATTTATTTTTTTGGTTGATTCCTCTGTAGGACTCTGGACTGATCCATGATACATTGGTGGAAGTGGTGTGTGAGAGGGAAGTTTACATTTCTGGAGAGCTATGGTTGCTTTTGGGCCAGTGAAGTGGAATGTGTGTAGTGTCAATTTCAGTCTTATCCTATTATTAAACAAAGGTTCTAGACTTCTGTCCGTTTGCTCTTCTCGCGTCCCACCCTCCACTGATAACTGCACACACTCATCATCCAGCTCTCAGGATGTGATATAACCAACACTCATTAATACAGTCTTCAAATGTTCTGATTTTACTAAAAAAGTTTTATGTCCATGGCTTACACAGCTGTTAATATGATTTATTTGGTACATACATGACAAACAAGTATCTTTTTCCCCCCGACTGCAGTAAACTTTAAATCGGGGCTTCTCACATGTTCTCATGTCATGACTGACTTTCTTTAACTTACAGGACCTCTTTCCTGTTCTTTTCTGTTCCAACAAACAAAAACATATAAACACAGTCTTTTCACTTTTGTCTTTTAAATCCAATATTTCATTAGCATAGGGATACATTTTCTCTTGTCTGTTACATCTTCATAAACGAATATGTACTTCTAAACGAATAAGCAGTTGTCGATGCCACATTCCTATTGTGCAGATAGAAACTTCATGTGCATTCAAAGTCTCCTACCCCATCAGGATGTTGATCAGCATAAATCAGAATAATAGATCCCACAGCAGAATGTTTTATATTAAAGATAATACATTAAATGCAGTATTGTTTTATTGTCTGTTCTAGTGTGGGTTAAAATAGCATAACTTAAATACATGACCACAGTGACCCTATAATGGAAGATGGACCCTACAAGAGAACATAAGGACCAGTAATGACACTGTCGTAGATTAACACAGGTTCATAAGGCAGTGGTTTAAAACATTGCTTTCAATAAACAGAAAAAAATATTAAAGCAAAAATCAAACGGAAAGGCAATTTCAGAAAGAGACACAATTATTACAAATCACATCCCTTTCATCCACACACCAAAGCACTATTAAAATGGGTACATTGGAATGTATCAAATTTTTATAATTGAAAATATCCATGCAGTGCATAAAGTCTATTACTGCAATGTAGTCTCCAGAGCAAATTGAAAATTCAACAAAAAACAGTAAATTGTGTATATTCATTTTATTTTACTTTTTTGTTTTCTATATAAATGTCTGTCCTAATAATTCAGAATCTAATTACAGGTATTGAAACTATTGTGGTTCAATTGGACCTCTAGGCATTTAAAATACATTTGAGCATAAAAGATAATTTAATGCAAACTGCAAAAGCTTTCAATTAACATGGTTTCATTTTCTACCCACAGAGTGCACTTTGAAGTTAACACATGAATGGTTCTATTACTTGATTTAAATTATAGTTAGAAAGTTGCATGCACTTTCTTTAAATATGTATTAAAAACCATATTCATTCCATACCACTTCATTATCTATATCCCTAAAGAAAAATTAAAATACAGAACCAAACAGCATTATTATTACTGCAATACACATTTTTCTTTGAAACATACCAATATATCATTAAACATATTAACACGTAGGTGTAATATATATTCTGCAAATTCAATATAGTCAAAAAAAGGAATTGCCTTCATAAAGCACTCATTCTATTAATGTATATTAATTAAAATTAGTTTTTTATTTACATGAATCTTGTATAATTACTCAATAGAAACTATATGCTTATTAAAAGCAATATGCCCAATAATTAACAGTAATTATTACACAAATTATAGAGCTCATAAAACCCTGTGGTGGTTAATATGACATTTGATTTTAAAGTAATAGATTTGAGTTATAACATTGTAAATATTAAAGCAAAATATGTGTAGAAGTTTTAATAATGAAGCCCAGTTAACATTTAATTTTCTACATTTGATACCTATAAAAAAAAAACATTAAAAGTCACCGTAATGATCAAGCTCTAAGAAGTATAGATCAAAAAATGTAAAAACTACTAAAAATATGTTTCTTATCTTTAGATTGAATGTGAAGCATGTTTCTCTGGAGCTACCTCATTGCTGTTACATGCAGCACAATCAGAAATTCCCTTTGACTGGGTCATAGTTTGTAAAATATGGGTGGAGCTTCAGCTAGGAGATTAGGGTAAAAACAGCTTTTTCTGTTTAAGTTTCTAAAAATGGCTGGTTTAAAAAAAAAAAAAAAAAACTAATTGTAATGCTGTTTATTTTGATCTTAGCAAGTTAACAACCCCATTAAATTCCAGCCTTGTAGATACTACGTGCTTCAAATTTTGAAAGTTACGACGCTATTAAATGAGCCCTGCTGCGAGCAACGTGTGAGCTATACTGCAGGAAAGTCCATGTCAAACATGGAGAAACAGTGCCTGAGTAGTGACAGCCTGCACTGTTTCACACCTCATCACTTGCCGCGGGGGTCCTTAACGGGACCTCTGCGGCAGTTCTACATACAAGCCCTGCCATGGGGGTATTCCAAGTACCCCCCCGGCACCTAAAATTAACCCCCCCCCCATTCTGGAGGTCCTCATCAGGACCTGCGAAGTGACCCCACATTAACCTCTTGCTGCATGGTTGCATAGGGAACCCCTGCAGCCCCCCCCCCTATTAACCCCTTGCAGCGAGGGTCCCTGTCGGCATAGATCAGGCCCCTGCAGCATTTAAAAAATTCAAATTCCCCGCTGTGGCTCTTTAAAGGGCCCACGGCACACCATTAGCCAATCCCGGCCGCAAGGGTACTATAAGTACCCCCGTGGCACCCAACCTTAATCCCCCTCTATGCTGGGGGTCCCCATCGAGACCCCTAAAGTGTCCCCAAAGTAACCCTTTCAGCGGGGTACTTTATCAGCATCGATCTTGACCCTCCTGCATTTAAAAATTCTAATTTCACGCCTCGCAGGTCCTTAAAGGACAATAAAGGTCCTGAAAGGACCTGCGCTAAAAAAATATTATGTCCTGCTGCGGGGCTACTATAAGTACCCCCCAGGCAGCTATAATTAACCCCATCATTAATGGGGCTCTATACAGAGCCCCATGAGCCCTTAATTAACCCTGTCACTCACGGGCCTCTATACAGAGCCCCATGAGCCCTTAATTATCCCTGTCACTCATGGGGGTCAATACAGACCCCTATAAGTCCTTAATTAACCCTGTCACTCATGGGGGTCAATACAGACCCCCATAAGCCCTTAACACCGTCACTCATGGGGGGTCAATACAGATCCCCTTAAGCCTCTATTTAACCCAACCAGTCCCATAAGGGTCTATGAAGACCCACATAGGACAATGAGAACCCTATTATTAACCCCATAAGTGCCATGAGAGTCCTCCAGGACCCTCGTGACACTAAGTACAAACACTACACTACACCACACTATTCTCCCCCCAATAAACCATGAAATCTAAACTAACCCCCCCTCTACCCTAACCTATGAACCCCTACCTACATAAAACTACCTACCTAACCCCCTATTAAACCCCCACCCCACTAATTACACAACATAAAAAAGCTAAGATGCAAATAATAAAAAAACCTATGTTATTAAAAATAAAATAAGCCGAAGCAAGGGATTAATGTGGGGGGGGCTGCGGGTATTCCTATGAACCCCTGCAGCAAGGGGTTAATTTGGGGACACTTTGGGGGGTTAACGTCAGGTGTGGCGGGGGTACTGTAAGTGGTCAGAATTGGCTAATGGTGTGCGGTGGGCACTTTACATGCTACATTGGAGCATCCCGACACCCGCATCTGATGCACACCATTCGCCAAACCCGGCCACAGGGGTTAATGTCAGGTGCTGGCCGGGATTGGCTAATGGTGTGCCGCGGGCCCTTTAAGGACCCGCGGCTGGAAATTTAAATTTTTTAAATGCAGAGGGGGACTGATCGATGCCGATCGAGGACCCCCGCTGTAAAGGGCTTATGTGGGGAGGCTGCAGGGGGGAGCATCAGATGCGGGTGTCGGGCTACTCCAATGTAGCATGTATAGGCTTTAGGATCCCTTACGGGCACTTTTTTGTGCCCATAGGGATTCCTCCAAGGTGCGAGGTTCACCCCATAGTTTTAATACGTAGCTCTCCCGGAGCTTATTCTCAGCCGTTTTTGGGTTTCATCTCGCAAAGGAGGCTGCGAGGGACATATTGTGGCATCGGTCCTCGCAAACAGCAAAATAATTTATTTTGAGAGGACCAAGGGAACTATGAGGCTAATTAATAATTTTATGAGGCTATTAATCTGGGCCATTACAGAACTTTAACACATAATATTAATAATATAGCATTGTAAAATCTTTTCTTTGTATTATTTGTGAGAATATATTGACATTGATGCTTTCTTTTTGATGTTATAAGTTTTATGTTGGTAACATTTACATTTCTTAAAATCTCTTCCTAGTTCTTTAAATCTGTTCTACAATGGTAGGGTAAGTCAAGAAGTCAATGTGAGATGATTGTGAGATATTCACAGTCTAGTAAACTGGGGGAATGCTGAGTTGATCTGGGAGTGCCATTCTTTGCATTCTTTGGCATGCTGACTGGAGACTGCTCTGTTAAGTACAGTTCATGAGCATATTTGCTGTGCATATTGGCACAATTAATTTTATTTTTACACAATGGCAATGAGGTTTGACAGTCTGAGGTTCCTAGAGGCATCTTTTTCTGGCATGATACATATGCTCAAGACTTGGAAGTATTTCCTTGTGGACCTTCATTACCATATATGGCAAATTACATTTATAATTGTTTGCTATGGTGTCTCAAGATGATAGGTAATTCCATTGACTAAAATGGAAAAGACATACACAATTTTATACTTAACAAAACATTATTATTATTGTCATTTATTTATAAAGCACAAACATATTCCATAGAATTATGGACAGAGGTTACAGCGAATGCATAAGACAAAAATGTGTACATACTGGTATAGAACGTATTGAGGGTTCTGCCCTTCAAAGAGGTTACAAACTAGGGCCCCTATTTATTGTCCAAATTGCAGTTACAGAAGCCTGTATTAGAGCCCTCAAAAGTTACAAGTATTTAATTGGCTACATTTTGCAACTTTTTATAATTTATTTAAACATCAACATGTACATTAGAAATGATTACATTCAGTTTCTTAAAATTCATCCGTGTACGTGGTAAATAATGCAAAACAAACAAGGCATAGTAATACATAGGACACAAAACTTAAAACCTGAGTGGAGTTTAGCAAGAAGTGTTTTGATTAGTCATGTATTGATCCCACAAATGCCATTTTTCAAGTTTTTTTTTTTTAGTTTTACTTACCGTCAATTGATAGTCATTCTCTATTTATCTGTTTCTATTAATGACAATAATTATCTCCTGCCACTTGGGTAGCTTTTCTGTTTTCCATTTTTTTGTAATTAGCGATTTTTCTGCCATTAAAATTTGAATCAAAGCTTTTGTTTGGTATTTTATTTAATTGGGGAACATATGAAACAATATCCAACAAATAGAAATTTCAATTTGGAATCCCGTAATTTGTAAAATCTGTTTAGTACACAAAAAATTCCTGAATATCTGGGCATGTCCACCAAATGTGGAGATGTGTTCCCTTTTGTCCACATTCTCTCCAACACAGGTCATAGTACTTCTCTGGGAATATCTTATTTATTGTTACTGGTACTCTGTACCACCTTTGAGTAAGTTTAAAATGAATTTCCCTATAGGTTGAACATTGTGTTTTTCGTGTAATTTTACAGGCATCTAACCAATGACAGGCCAGTTTTCCTCTATTTCTCTTTCCCAATCTATCATTCTGGATGTTTTGCTCAATTGCGATTTGTATTTCAATATTTGTCTCTCTTAGAGATAGAAAATGTCTCTTTCTCCCGGTTGATTAGAGATTCCAGAGTAGTTAAAGACCTATTTTCAACCCTATTTTAATCAAATTTTTGAGTTTACGTATTACTATGTTATATTTAAACCAATCATTACCAGGTTTGTTATATTCTTTGAATATTTCATTACATTTCTTTATATCCCCTCTATAAAAATAATCTTCTAAATATTTAATTCCTTCTCCCCTCATAATTCCACTACCTTTTAGAGCGAAATTATCGTATATATCTTATCGGGGTTATAGGAGAAGGAAATAGTATCAATCCGTATTTTTATTAAGTTTGTTCCAGATCTTAATTCTGGATTTAACAGTTTTAAGAAGGTTTAGAATAACTTTATATTTGTTTTTTATACCATATTAAATATTCAATATTCATTTCCTTCTTGGTAGCCTTTTCTATGTGCCACCATTTTGCTGGAGATACTGCAAATGTCCATAAGAATAATTGCGATTCTCAATCGATTACAGTAAAAAAAGGGTTCTTTTATGTCACTGTACACTAGGTTGCACCAGAAATGAGTGTCACTGTGCCTGGCAAAAGTTGGCAGAGTAGATACAATAGGCTTCACACACACGCCTGTAGGCAGGCAACTGATATTCAATCGATTACAGTCAATTATGTTCTAGCCCTAAAAAGGGCTTTTTGGGTTGCTGTTCTTGCAGCAGATATCAGATGAGTCCTTCAGGTCTGTAGTGGAAGCTAAATACACAGCCTGGCTATCTATTTCCCTATTAAATCTCCAGTAGCTACACTATCTATCTTCTCATAACGAATGCAGCTTCAGAATGATTCTAAAATGTATGCTGTCCTTCAGATGGAAGGCTCTGGAAGGGAGTGTATGCTGCTGATTGGCTGGAATGTGTCTGCTAACTGTGAGGTGCAGGGTCAAAGTTTCCTCAATGATAAAGAATAGGGGGCGAACCGAAAAGCGCATCTGTTCGCCGTCCGATGCAAGCGCGAACAAGCCAAAATCGCCGCGAATAGTCCGCGGGCGAACTGTTCACGACATCTATCTACAAATTAAGGAGGAAGGAAGAAGAGAAACCAAGTTGAATTTGAAAGCATATAACTAAAGAATCTTAAGGTTCAAAGGGGAGTTGCCATTCCCTTAAATATTTTTCTGATTCACTTAAAGAATTAAAAGTAAATCTTTGATTATCTTTACTCATAAATAGTTTAGCAGGGAATCCCCATTTGTATGTTAATCTCACAATATCACTATAATATCTCTTAGGGAATCTTTCTCAAAACCTCCCGGCAAAGGGAGTCTATGAACCTTGTCTATTCTCTCTTCCCCAGGGATTTCCGGTTTAACCATAGATGAGAAGAAGCCTAAGATATAGGAGGACAGATCTTTGTTTAAAATGTTTTCTGAAACTCCTCTTATTCTGAGGTACTTCCTCCTTGAGTAATTGTTGTTCTGTGTTGGTTTTTCAGCACTTAGAACTCTTTTTCAATAGACTTTACATAAGTTGTTATCAATATTTGGTCACTAATTAGTTTCTCATTATTAGTTTCTCATTTTTAATTTCTATTCCTTGCAATCTGTCTTCTAATTTTTTTATAGTTTTAGTATTATTTAAAATTTCTTGTGTCAATTCAGACCTAATAGAGATCTGGAATTCCTTAAACAGTTTTTTCATAACTGATATCGTTATTGGTTCTTCCCCCTCTTCCATCATTTGATTTGGGGAATTTAATGATATTTTTTCTGCCAATTCCGTATCTGAGAGAGAGAGATCTATTTATAAGGGGCAATTTAGTTGGGATATATCTATTCTTCTTTTGGGGGAGAAAAAAGTCTATATCAGATCTTGTTTTTACTTTTTTTTTTTACTTAGATGAATTCTGTTTCATTTTAAATATGTTTCATTTATTAACAATCCTAAATCTAATATATTAAAATTTGATATCAGTCAACTTAAATTTAAGCAACAGACCTTCCTAGACTGTATTAATTACATTTTTTAATATAGGATTTATACATCTTCTCTACTCTCTCTAGACTATACTCCATCTTATCTCTTTTCCTTTTCTTTTTCTTTCTATTCCTTCTTCCTTATGCTAATTCACCATCACTTTCCCCCCTTCTTTCTTATCTCACCCCCTCTCATCTATGCTCCTGTGGTTAGATCTGTAGTTACTCTTATTCCGTTTATAATCGAGCACTGTAGAGATCACATATTTGTTCCCAAAAAACTGACATAAGATCCCCAGTTTTTATATACTCAACAGATCATACAGAATAGATAATAAATAGGTTGATTTAGCAAATGTTACCAGTGCTAAAGACGCAAATTTCTTATTTAATTGCAACAATTCAACAAGCTGGCAATTGCCTTCAAACCCTGTAAATAGCAAATGTATAAAAAAATCCTACAAGTATTAGATAGGACTCACAAGTGGGTTAAACACCTGTTCATAACACTGTAAAAGCAAATATAAACAATGTAAGCAAATATAAACAATATAAAGCAATGAAAGGCATTATAATTAATTGTACAACAGTCTCAGGCTTGCAGATCTGAAATCATTTTTCCCCATTTTATTTCTATGTTATATTGATTACAGGAATCAAGGAGTTAACACATATCAGGCCACCCACATGGACTAGAACAGATGATTTATTAATTATTATGGAATTCTACATTTCTGGATTGAGAGTCCAATCTCATATTGGGCTTCTAAACACTATTTAATTGTAGTCTAAACTCCATGTTTTACTGACGTCATGATGACGGTCTCATTTACTATTGGCTTTGTCTAAATTGTAACTTACAGGCTTGCTTAATTGATCAAGAACGTATGGGTTCATGGTTTGCGTGTTGGGGCTGTGAGCCTGGCTTGAGAAAATAAATACATCTGTAACTATAGCAAATATACGGGCAGACATAAGGGCTGTATGATGTTAATTACGGGCGTGCAATTAAATGGGTGCCTAAGCCACTTATGGATGTTAGAGAAAAAAGAGAAAGGTGTTGCTTGTTTGGAGTCCCTTATGACAACAGAATCCATGCACAGGAGGTGTACATTGTCTTATTTTGCGTTTATTCATGCCAAGTGTCCAGTATAATGGAATTCTAAGCAAATCTGAATAAAGAACATCTTAAATGTTTTCCTATGTAGCTGCAATGTTTTATTTGTGTATAAATAATATGTATATGTACAGTACAACACTACATCATTAAGAGTAAAAATATCTCTAGGCCATGCTTTCATTTGAAAAGGAACTTATAAAGGTGAAACCTATTTCTGGAAATAACGAGCAAACTGAACTGGGACAGATATTTTTCTAATGTTCTTTTTCTTGCATTGACATTGAAACAGAAATGTAAAATTTACTAAAAAAAGTTAAAAAATTAAAGATGTTTGTACAAACATCTGAATTACATGTTTATTGGAAAAATACATTTGTATTTGCACTCAGAAATACTAAGAATAGACGATATATAAATAAGCCTGGAGCACATCATAATAATAATAATAATAATAATAATAATAATAATAATAATATCTCTTTATTTATATCGCACTAACAATATTTAAAAAGCATGATAAAATTGAGCTAACAATCAGGCAGTATAACACTTTATTACAAAGTGCTGTATAGGACTGAGATCTCGCAGGCTTGTATAAAGGACATAATAAAACAAAAGTAGAATAAAGGATGGAGGGAAGGATAAAAATAGATCAGAAACAAAAGGAGTAAATGTTTAAAGACCTATCCAAAATAAGATGGAGTCAGATTAACTGAATTCTGATAGAAGTGTGTGAGAAATGAAGAGAGTTTAGGAGTAAGTAGCATGAAGTATGAAAGGTGAGTAGGGGATTACGTATTTGTAATGTCTATATTGTAGCAGCTGTGAGAGATGCAGGTGATAGAGCAGAGACCTGCAATATAAAAGTGAAAGGATCATATAGATGAGATAGATGGATGGGCATTTGGCTCCAAGTCAGAGGCAGACAGGTAAGTGTGAGTGAGGTATGTATCTTGGATCTGGTGAGTAACAGGTGGCACCAAGTCGGAGGCAGGGAAAAAGGAGTGGAAGTGAGGTCTGTGTTTTGGATCTGGTGGGTGTCAGGAAAAGACAAAGGAATGAGAGTGAAACATATTTGTTTAAAAGCAATGCGGTAACACAGAGAATAGGGCATTATATTACATTCCCTTTAAATATTTTTTATACAAATGTTGCTAGAAATGTACTGTAAGGATCTAAGAAATTTAATACATCCAATAAAAAACAGCAAAGTAGGAGAGATATTAAGATCTTACTTAAATGCCAACTATATAAGAGACCTTCATCTATACTACTCTAGGTCCTAAAATGTGTCAAGCACAGGTCCAGTGGATGTTAAACAAAAGAAAATACATAGCACAAAGAACCACCATTGGTTTAATATTGCACAAAAATGTAATCATATATAGAAGTAAAACTACAACTCAATGATAAACGGATAAATACTTTTGTATCAAATATAGAAGTTCACCTGGGTAATATAGACATTTTCTAAAGTTAAGTAGTCCACCTATAGTGTAGCGCTGTAAACTGGCAAACTTTATAGCAATTCAGAGCGTGGCATCAAACTGGATGGATTTTCTCAAAACTAAGCAGAAAAGCATTTTAAGCTTCTAAAGGAGAGGGATGACAAGACTACTACAAGTGAAAAAGGAAGGAACATATTGAGGTCTTTGAAGAAATGATCATAGAGAAAATATAAACCATGCTTATATAAATAATCACATCACTTTTTGTGTGGATTATTGAAAATAATCATCTTCTTTTATAATAAGTAGTAGAGACATATTAATAGATAATAGTGTTGGAGATAATTGATCAATATCTAAAGAGATAATGAGTGCGAGTCAGAAATTATTAAGAGGAAAACAATACGTTTTTGGTGAAGAAGGCAGTTAAGCTTTTTATATAAAACTAGTCCACTATAAAATAAACACACTATCACAACCTAGTCTTCTGATGGGGCTTGACTAGTAATTATACCAATCCTAGGTTTATGATTTGGTCCAATATCACCTCACTCGGATGGTCTGACGATATTTAGAGTAACAGTCGTGGGGCCTCATTCTAATGCTGGCCGTAGAAGCTGCGGGGCCACAAGGGGTGGCTGCAAGCTACTTTCCTATTCTAATCCCCTGCAGCTGAGGGCTCTAACTGGCTTGCGGCTGGCTCCCTGCATTCCCTTGCAGCCACCCCCACCGCAGCTTTTGATCTCACACGGCCCCAAGAGATTCGGCCCCATGAAACAACCCATCCCAATTCAAATCCTCTGTTCACCCTCCCGTCAACCCCATAAAACACTCCAAAATGTCTGCAGCTTACTTCCACCCTGGAGCCGTCACAAGGACTGTGAAGCCCTTGCATACCCTCCAATTAAGCACCCCGTTGGCTGCAGGGGACCCGATCGGGACCCCTGCAGTGTCCCTACATTAACCCCATATTGCAGGGGCCCCCAATTGGGACCCCTGCAGTGTCCTAACATTAACCCTATAATGCAGGTGTCCGAACGGGATCCCTTCAGGTCCTAACATTAACCCTATAATGCAGGGGTCACCA
Source organism: Discoglossus pictus (assembly GCA_027410445.1). Classification (NCBI taxonomy): domain Eukaryota; kingdom Metazoa; phylum Chordata; class Amphibia; order Anura; family Alytidae; genus Discoglossus; species Discoglossus pictus. Next base: position 185,893,367 of record CM050163.1, on the reverse strand, counting down.
TTGGGACCCCTGCAATGTGCACACATTAACCATTGTTGCAGGGGTCAGATCGGGACCCCTGCAGACTCCCCACATTAACCGCTTGCTGAAGGGGTCTGTATAGACCCCCATAAGTGATGGGGTTAGATGGAGGCTTAAAGGGTTCTGTATAGACCCCAATTTACTTGCTCAGACAAGTAAAGTGTGTTTATTTCCCGTATGCAGTGATTTGGTACAGGTGAGAGGGGAGTGTTTTTACCTGGGTTAATATTGCATATACATTTGGTCTTTGTGTGTGACTGTTTAAAGGAGGGAGATCAAAGAAAAGGATCGAATTGTAGTATTTTTTTCTTTGCTGTTGTAATTATGAGTCAGTCCAGTGGCGACTTCACTCAGTGTACATCCTGTCATATGTATGCACTACTGGAAAAGATGATCCAGAGTCCATACCTCTGTGAGAGGTGTGAGCATGTTGCCTCTCTGGAAGCTCAGATTGGAGAACTGGAGAGGTGAATTGTAGCACTTAGTGATATAGCTCCACTGAAAAGGGGGTTGGTGCTCATGAAGCACAGTTTAGCTGGGCCTAGCATGGAGGGTGGAGCTGGGGCTAGTGAGGATGTCCAGGGAGGTAGCTGGGTTACAGTTACAAGGGGAAGCAGGAAGAACAGTAGGAGGATGTGGGCCAATACTGAGTTGGCAAGCATCAACAGATTTGCCAGATTGAGTGAAACTGTTGGGGATGTCCATTCAGGAATAGCAATTCCAGATAGAGCTGTTCCCTCTAACAGCCAGGAGAACAGTTCTACTGGAGGAGTGGGAGGGCAGTTTAGGCAGAGCAACAGACAGGTTTTGGTGGTAGGGGACTGTATTGTAGGTAGACAGGGTGATTTGTCGCCCAGATGTCAGCAATCAAACAGTTTGCTGTCTCCCAGTGCTGGGGTTCGGCATGTTGTGTAGCCCAGGAAGACAGAAAGAGCTTAGGGAGGTTAATGCATGGCTAAAGATGTGGTGCATTAAGGAGGGGTTTGGGGTTTTTAGAGCACTGAGCTGACTTCTCACTTGGGTACAATCTCTATAGCAGGGATGGATTGCACCGTAGCGATGAGGGAGCTTTTGTGCTAGGGGAAAGGATGGTAGAATGGCTGCGGGAGTTTTTAAACTAATAGGTGGGGGGGAGGGACTAGATAGAAGTAATGGGGTAGAAAGTGTAGAGGGGATAAGGGATGAATTAACTACTCATGTGGGAGTTGATGGGGGGATGGTTTGTATAGTAAATAGGGAGATATTACTAAGTAATTAAAGTACAAAGGAAGGCACCTCAAAACTACAAACTCATAACATAAGATGTATGCTTACTAATGCCAGAAAAATAGGAGAGCTAGAATTATTGGCAATTAACGAAAAATGGGATTTAATAGGCATTACCGAAACATGGTGGGATGAATCTCATGACTAGACTGTTAATCTGGATGGTTATAACCTATTTAGGAAAGATAGAGGCAATGGTAAAAGAGGAGGAGAGATCTGTCTGTATGTTAAGCCTGAACACAGTCCCATTTGAGATTGAATTAAAAAAACAAAACTGTAAGGGGCAAACAAAAACTCTTAATTTTAAAAGGGCAGATTTTAAAGGTCTAAGGGCAGCAATACAAAGTATAGGCTGGGACAGAGAACTGTCAGGTAAAAATACTGAACATAAATGGACAACAACATTTAAATATGTACTAAATATACATACACATCGGCATATACCATGTGGGAATAAAAGTAAAAGGAGTAAATTACATCCTATGTGGTTTAACAATGATTTAAATATCAGGATCAGGAGTAAAACATAGGCATTTAAATTTAACAAAAAAAAGAGGGGAGAGAGACTGCTTTAGAGAAGTACAAGGAAATCAACAAGGCTTGCAAAAGGGCTATTAGACTACACTACCTTCACCAAATAATTAAACGCAGGAAGAAATAAATGTAAGGTTATGCATCTGGGAAGGAAAAATAACCATGCAATCTATAAACTTAATGAAGCAAATCTAGGGTATCTGATATTGAAGGGAATTTGGGAGTGCTTGTAGGCAACGACCTACATAACAGTTCTCAATGCCAAGCAGCTGCAAAGGCAACTACACCATTAGCATATATTAAGAAGGGTAAAGCAGCAAGGGAGGCAGATATAATTCTACCACTATACAAATCCCTAGTACACCCTCATTTGGAATATGGTGTACAGTTTTGGGCACCAATTCATAAAAAGGACATTTTAGAACTGGAAAAAGTACAAAGAAGACCAAACAACTAATAAGGGGAATGGAGGGGCTGAGTTATGAAGAAAGACTAACCAAATTAAACATATTTTCTCTCGAAAAAAGGCATCTAAGAGGGAATATGATGACCCTGGATGTATTTCTATAGGGTAAGTATAAATATTTGTCAAGGGAGCTTTTTGTGCCAAGACGTTTTAAACTGATAAGAGGACGTCCTTTGAAGTTAGAACTAAAGAAAGAAAAGGGCTCTTCACAGTAAGGGTAAGTAATATGTGGAATTCTCTACCAAGGGAGGTTGTGACAGCATTTTTGATAACTTTAAAAAGGGATTGGATATATTTTTAATTAAAAAGGGCATTCAAGGTTATCCTGGTTATTTAGGGAGGGGGTATTGATCCAGGGAGGAATTCAATTGCCAGTAGGGTCAGGAAGGAATTAATTTTTTCCCCCTTTTGAGACAATTGGCAAAGTTTCACTGGGGGTTTTCTGTTTGCCTTACTTTGGATCAATTAACAACTATCCTGCATATTCCAGATCAGAGGCGTTCTTAAAAGGTTGATCTTGATGGGCTAAACGCATTTTATTTTCAACCTCCATTATTATGTAACTATGTAAATATGTAATAGGCCCAGTTAGGGTTAAATATGTCTAGAAGGGGTTAAATAGGCCCAGTTAGGGTTATCAGATCCAGACAGGGTTAAATAGGCCAGTTAGGGTTAGATAGGTTCAGTTAGTGTTACATAGGTCTAGAAGGGGTTAAATAGGCCAAGTTAGGGTTATTACATCCAGATAGTGTTAAATAGGCCCAGTTAGGGATAGATAAGATCGGTTAGGATTAAATAGATCTAGACAAGGTTAAATAGGCCAGTTAGGGTTAATTAGGTATAGAAGAGGTTAAATAGGCCCAGTTAGGGTTAAATCGGTTTTAGTATGGGTTAATGAGGTATAGTTAGGGTTAAGGGGTTAATGGGGTATAGTTAGGGTTAATAGTGTAGTGCTTAGACTGTCAAGAGGGTCCTGGAGGACCCTCATGGCACTTATAGGGTTAACCTATGGGTTAATAGTGTCCTATAGGGATCTATTTAGACCCCTATTGGACTGAGTGAACCTAACTCCCCCCATTCCATAGATAAACGCAATCTTAAATATATACAAAGATATAAAAAAAGAAATATTGCTTCATATAGAAATGGACCAAATTTTCACTAAATATATCAAAGAAGGTGATAAGAAAGCGTACATGTTGTATATATGACATAAGTGTAAGATACAATAGGGTCCCATGTAGAAATGCTAAATCTAATGGTTAATACAGGAGTGTAAGGTGTCACAGACTATCACATATAATAGTTGTCGTTATTGCGAGTTGTCATCACGCAATATTAAAAATTGTGTGACCGACAACTCGCAATTACCCAAAAAATTGCAAAAGTAGCATTAGACGGGCGAGGGGCACATGCATAATGTGCAGCGTTAGCCGAGTGTATGGGTGTCCATGTGCAGGCATGGACATGAGAGGGAGAGGAGGGGGGAAGGAGACACAGGGGAGGGAGAGGAGGGGGGAAGGAGACAGGGGAGGGAGATGGGGAAAGGAGACACAAGGATTGGGAGATGGGGAAGGAGACACAAGGGAGGGAGATGGGGAAGAAACACAGGGGATGGAGACATAGGGTAGTGATATGGGGAAGGAGACACAAGGGAGGAAGATGGGGGAAAGAGACACAGGGGAGGGAGAAGGGGGGAGAGAGACAGAGGGGGATACACGCAAGAGAGATGGGGGAAGGAGACACAAGGGAGGGAGAGGTGGGGATAGAGACACATGGGAGGGATAGGGGGAGATACACAGTGGAGGGAGAGTGGGGGAAGAGACACAGGGGGAGAGGGGAAAGAGACACAGGAGAGGGAGGGGGGAGAGACACAGGGAAGGGAGAGGAAGTAAATGGGGGAGAGGCTCGCAATGAACGCCTCCAGTCAAGTAGAGGGAGGGAGAGGTAGAGTGGGGAGAAGCGCTCATTGCAAGGCAGTAAAGAAGAGGGGAGGAAGAGGATGGAAGAGACACAGGGGAGGGAGAGGTGGGGAAAGATACACATGGGAGGTAGAGGAGGGAGAGAGACACATGGGAGAGATTCCACGCTGAGGCGGACACCGCAGAGATTCCACGATGAGGCGGACACCGCAGAGATTCCACGCTGAGGCGGACACCGCAGAGATTCCACGCTGAGGCGGACACCGCAGAGATTCCACGCTGAGGCGGACACCGCAGAGATTCCACGCTGAGGCGGACACCGCAGAGATTCCACAGACACAGAGAGATGAGGCTGTGAACGGAGATCATCTTGCACCAAGCTGTTACCAGGCTTGTATCAATATTGTATTAGCACTAACCTGTGCTAATAAAACATGAACAGAGAGAGATTCGGACCAGGATTGATAATCTAAGTCTGACGAAAACAGCCCAAATGAATAATGGCATTGATCCCTGTTGAAATCCTGGTAATTTTGGTAAGATTCAGCCAAAACACTGCCAGGTTTGTGTAGCACACAATAAATAATAGTCCATGCTATAAGCGGACAATAAATAAGAGATTGGCGAGGGGGTTAGATCTGATCAACTGTAATGAGTACATAAGTGCTTGTAGACTACTCACAAACCACAACTCACTATAAGCGGTTAAGGAGGAAAGAGAAAAAAGGGAAGAAAAAAAAATATAAGAATTTTCTCTCTACATTATATGCTAATGGGATTTAAATCCAGTTTGTGCATGTAAAGCCCACTATTGTGGGTCCCTGAGACCTATTTGGTTTTATCAACCAGGAACTGGGAAGTATTACTAAGCAGCAAATACTGTTATAAACCTACAAGAGAGGAAGATCTCAAGAATAAATACATAGACCAGGGGATACTAAGATTACTCTATTATGAATACTCTTAAGCATGACCAAGGGATCGGTGAGAGAGTTCCCAAGAGCTTGTACCTACATAGCACAGAAAGGACATTAAGTGTCAAGAGAAATTAAAAGTAAAATACCTGTGCATTTAAAAGTACCCCATGATGGGAGTATTAGATCCAGTTACCTGTATCACCGAAGTTTGAGAAAGGTGACACTGCAGCAAAAAAGAGCATCAGAGTAAGACCTTGAGAACACATTTAAAGTTTAAAGGCACAAAGCCCAATGGACTCTGATTGTATATATCTGCCACTAAGGGATTGGTGAGAGAGACCCCAAAGGACACGTAGGATTACCAACTTACTACATGAAACACCTTAATTATCAAGAATATCTGAAAGCATACTTATGTGAGAGGTGAAAGTGCCAATTGGAGGATTACTTTCGCTAATCAACTGTTCTATTATACACAAGTATTTTCTAAGTGTCTAGGAATTATATACAAGTAAACCCAAGTCGGTGGTATCCCAAGACTGTTATCTTTGAATCACTCATATCCGATAAATTTTTTATTGGGACTTTGAGTAAGAGCAACTTATGGGTGCTAATTTTGCCGTTGTATGACTTTTAATGGTGTCTAGGTGGGGCGGAAGGTTTCGCTAGATTGTGACATTGGGCATACATGGGTCTTCTTACTATTTAAGTTTTCATCAACTTATTTTTAAACATTCAAATGGAATCACTAATGTACTATTCCTTATTTGTACTACTGTACTTTTACGGTGGATGGCTTCTATCACTCTTAGCCCACCATATGTGAAACAATTGCTGTATAGAACTACTCTCTACAACAAATACCACACAAACCAGGCACTCACACCATACTGAGGATCGGCAGTAACCGTGAAACAGTACTGTATGTGGTTAAGTGACCTGGTTTGTGAAAAATCCATCCGTTGCTATGTCTAAAACTGTGAAATACAGTAAGCATATGCGTAAAAGGAGCCATGTTTAAAATGGTTTGGATTGACAGAGTGATGGTGCATTATGTGGCCTCATTTGCATGCCCCGCCCAGTTTTCCCAGACTGCAGTGCATATACTGTATTTCTGAGAAATTTGAGCAGGAAATAAGTTATCAACTTATTTTTAAACATTCAAATGGAATCACTAATGTACTATTCCTTATTTGTACTACTGTACTTTTTACGGTGGAGGGCTTCTATCACTCTTACCCCACCATATGTGAAACAATTGCTGTATAGAACTACTATTTAAGTGAAATGCTTAAGCACTTGAGTACTTAAAGATATTGGTATGGGAAGCTCAAGGGGGAGTAGCTAAGGGATCATCTGTTCTGATGCATTTTTTTGATATTTGTATTTTCCCTTTTTCCTTTCCGGTAATTCCTAGGTCAATATTAATCTTGATGTAAAGAGAGATAAGGATATCTTGTATTACGTATTACCAGGTTGTATCCTGGGTATAAGGTAAATGTGGAGATATACACTATGAGCAGTTGGGGTAAAAATTGATTGAAATTGTAAAAAGAATTGGTTTGGTGTTTAACTGGGGGAAATTTATCAAGCTACCTTGAAAGGAAAGAATAGAGGAAAAAAAATGTCTACAAGAACTTCAGCGATCCCCTCACATAGAGGTAAAGGAGGGAAATCTGATAAAGTTAATCCGTTTCTTCAACTCTCCCTCGCGGACGATCTATCTACTTATAATTCTTCAAACTCAGATAATTAATCTTTAGTAGAAGAGTCAAACTCCCCTAAACAACTAGATAAGGACATTTTGACAGTATCTCTACTAAAGAATATATTAAGTGAGTTTCAGAGCTCCCTTCAAAACCAAATTGCTTCAGAGCTAACTAATAATGCTAATACAATGGCTGCTATTGCAGAGAGTTGTAAACTTGTTGAAAAAAAAGACATGAGGAAATTTGGGAAGAAAATAAAAAATTAAAAGTGCAAGTTAAAAAATTGGAAGTTAGCCAAAATAGAATTGAGGAAGTGTCACAAAGGAATAACTTAAGAGTAAGAGGGCTCCCCGAATCTATTGGCTCCAAGGTTTTAAAAGAGTATGTATTAAAACTATTTGAATCTATGGACTTAAGCACAGAGTAATAGGAAAGTAGGATTGAAATATTTTATAGACTACCACTATCCCCTAATCTATTGAGGAAAATCCCGAGGGACATTTTAGTTAGACTGCAGTGTTACTCCTTCAAACAAAAAATACTAAATAAAAGTAGACAACTAAAAAAGTTTTTTCCTCTGTATGATAAGGTCCACAGTTTCCTAGATCTTCCCTTTGAAACTTTGCAAAAAAGGAGAGAGTTTAGGGATTTTACTAAAATCTTAAGGGAAGAGAAAATTGTATATAAATGGGGTCACCCCGCAAAAGTACTTATAACTAGATGAGACCAGAATTTTATTATTAAATCCCTAAAGGAGGCTAAGAGATTCTTATTACACCAAGATATTCAACATGATGAGGTTTTCTGTGAGGTAATACGAGAGAAATCTCAGGAGAAGTTGCAAAAAGTCAGAGAGACGAAAGAAGGATGAAGTGACTAAGATAGGAGTTTAGTTCTGACAGGTGGGACAAATGAAAGATTAGTAATATTCTTTCGCTTTGTCACTATATTTCTATGATGGTCATTTTTAAGGTCCTCCCGAACTCTCTAAGTAGTACAAGGAGTAAAAAGCATTGGCACATGATGAGACCAATGTGTAGCTCTGGTGGGTGTGGCCAGTAGTCCTCTTGCTGCCCACTACCTAAACCAACAATGACGGATTAGAAAAGCATTTTTCCGTCAAGGGGGAATATGTATGGTTGTTTTTATGTATGTTTTTTCGGTATATATTGGTGTACCATTTATGTCCTAAATTTTCCAGGGTCTTGAAGTATTGTATGTATACTTTTTCAATATTTAAGGTTACCAAAGGGTATACAAACTTGTTGGGGCGTTACTGTTGTTTTCTCAACGATACTCTGGTAAATTATGGCTGATCCATTAACTTTATTACTTACAATGTAAGAGGGTTGAATACACCCTATAAGAGGAAAGTTATTTCAAGGTTTTTTCAAGTAGAGAAGGCAGGTATTATTTGTGTACAAGAGACTCACTGGGTAGGTAGGAAAATAATTTCCTTGAGTCCCCTGTATGATACCTGTGCAGTCTCTAATTACAAGTCAAAGTCTAGAGGTACTGCTATTCTAATGCGTAAAAGCAATCGCTTGAGAGAATGCTTTACACAAACTGACCCAGAAGGGAGATACTCTACATGGGCTGGATCAATTAATGATGTCTATTATACTATAGCTAACCTGTATGCTCCCAATCAAAAACAAAATGGATTTCTAAATAGAATGCTGAAAATGATCAATAGGCTAAGAAAGGGAATATTAATAGTTGCTGGAGATATGAACATGGTGTTGGAGGTGGAAGTGGATAGGAAAACAGGGAAAACAGCAATACTAATTAAAGAAAATATTGGGGTTTCACATAGATTCCAGGATACGTTGATAAGATATAAACTGTATGATGCATGGCGGACGTTTCACCCTGGGGAGAGAGATTAGACCTTTTTCTCTAATCACCATGCGACATCTACACGAACAGATTATTGTTTGGTAGATGAAGAGGCTATAAATAAAGTTGTAAGAGTTGACATTGGAAGTATTGGAGATTCAGACCATGCTAATGTTACTATATATATATATTAATAAGCCATGGAGCAAAACAAGATCAAAAAGATTCAGAATAGAACAGTAATTATTCAAATTAATTAAGTAGCGACAGGGACCTTATTTCTAAGTCTATTGAGGAATATATAAAATGTAATAGGGATTCAATTACTTCCAAAGTCACATTTTGGAACTCTCTGAAGGCTTTCTTAAGGGGTACTGTAACTTGATTGCATTAGCATCAAAGAAAAAAAGAGAAAGAGGGAAATCCCTTAGGGACCTATATATTCAATTAAATAGGGCTAACAGCATAAACAAACTAGATCCTAATAAAGATACGGTGCTAGAAATCTTGAGTATTCAGAAATTAATAAGAGAGATTCATCAAGTAAAAATTGATAAGAACATCTGGAGAACCCAGCAAAAATATTACCATTGTGCTAACAAGACCAATAATTTATTTGCTAATCAGTTTAGATATAATAGCAGGCCCAAGACCATTTCAGAGATGCTTGATCAGAGGGGAAAATCCCATACGCTCCCTGAACAGATCGGAAGAATTTTACTAGACTTTTATAAAGATTTATATGATCAGGAGTCATGCAGGGAAGTAAGTAAACCTACCAAAGAATTAATATCAGCATTTTTGGACTCCGTCCAGCTGCCCAAAATCTCTGATGTACAGTCTGAGAAATTAGAGGAAGAAATTTCCTTAGCAGAAGTAGATGAGGTCATTAGAGCTCTCAAGCCAAATAAGTCCCCAGGTCCAGATGGAATATCGGGTCTTTTTTCCCCAAAACCTTTCTAAGCTATTGAGTCCGTATTTAAGGGATTGTTTTAATGAAGTCAGATTATCTGGCTCTGCCCCTGCTGAATCTCTTCAAGCGGTAATTGTAACTATCCATAAAGAGGGGAAACCAGAGTATAAATGTTCTAACTATAGACCAATATCGCTTTTAAATATTGATATTAAACTTTATGCAGGGATAATAGCAAAAAGGCTAAGTAAATTAATTAAAGTTCTAGTTAACTTTGACCAATCAGGGTTTCTAAAAGAACGACAAGGAATGGATGATACAAGAAAATTCTTTGATATCAAAGAATATTGCAAACTAAAAAAGATTCCTGTTCTAGCTCTTGCAATAGATGCGGAAAAGGCTTTTGATTGCCTGAATTGGGAATTCTTAGAAAGGACGTTAAGGAAATTTGGCATTGGTGATAAGGCTATTAGGAGTATTATGGAATTATATTCCAATAATTGTGCTTTCATATGTGGACTTGGGTTTGAAACAGATAGTTTCAGTATCCGTAATGGCTCTATGCAAGGATGCCCTTTGTCCCCACTTATTGCCTTAGCTATAGAGCCATTAGCAGAAAAAATAAGAGGTGATATTATCATGGATGTTGCTATGGGAAAGGTAAATTCAAAAATAAATTTATTTGCAGACAACATAATTATTACAACAGCAGCACCACTAAACTCAGTAGAATACTTATTGAAGGTAATTCAACAATATGTCCTTATCTCCCACTATAAGATCAATCAAAGCAAGACTGAGGTGTTGATGAGTAAAATAGATGGTATAACAAAAGCTCAGCTCAAAGGAAAGTTTGACTTTGACTGGTCATCTAACCATTTTACACATCTTGGTATCAAATTCTCACCTTGCTAGCATAAGATAATTTGAAATAATTATAATTCTGTATTTAATGATATTAAATAATATTAGATTCTTGGCGTAAGTTGAACTTGTCATGGATGGGCAGAATAATGGCAATCAAAATGTTTGTTTTGCCCAAAGTATAATATCTTTTTAGGTGCATTCCCATGAAAATTCCAAAAGAACTTCTTAAGAGATTCCAAGTTATTATAGATAAATATATTAATAAATCAGCAAACTTTAGAGTTAAAAATATGATTTTAAATAGGAGGTATTGGGAAGGGGGTCATGGTACCCCAAACCTTGAACAATACTATCAAGCAACTGCATTATTCCATTCCATGAACCTGATCAATGGTAACTCGGAGCTGAAATTTTTCCAGATAGAAAGTATATTAATATCCCAGGCAAATGTGAGGAATATAGGGCCCTATTAAATTCGAGCTGCGGATGAATTCGTATCTCGCAAAGGCCCATCGTAAGTCGATTTACGATATCCGAGTCGACTTGCGATTGACTTGCGATTGACTTGCGTAATTTCGGACTACTTTGCCGAGATTTGCCTCCGATAAGCGCTACGTAGTAAGTAGCGGACAAGAATTCCTTGCGTAGACGCTCGTATCTCGCAAATTCGCTAAGTGCACAAAAAACCCACGTAAAATGGTTTACGCATTACGTACAGACAACTTAAAAATCTAAAAGTGAGTTTAACAGAGGAAAAGCATGGAAGGCCATTACAATTGATTTAACCATCCCCTCCCCCCACCAAAGCCAAGGCATTATACAACCAATTAGTTGTTACATTTTGAATGAAAAGCCATGCTGCAGCTTACATAAACCAAAATTAAAGACACACTACCTGATTACATAAAAACACTAAAACATCCTGAAAATGCAATATTAACCCTGTTATTTTGTATACATGTTGCTCATCACATCTACATTTGGGAACACAAATATGGGGCACATGGAGAATGTGAATATGTCCTGTTCAGTCTTTCGGTCGGGTCCCACTCTGACCCTCTGGCACTGCTTTCTTACAAGGTTCCTATGCCGGTGAGACCGGAGTGGGTTGTCAGTTCCTTCCCCAGTGGTTTGGGATTTGGCCCTGCATTCAGCTTTCCCTCTCACCCCCACAATGACCCTTAATAAGATAGCTCACAGCTTCATTGAAATACACAATACCTCTTGTTTGGTCTTTCGGTCGGGTCCCACTCTGACCCTCTGGCACTGCTTTCTTACAAGGTTCCTATGCCGGTGAGACCGGAGTGGGTTGTCAGTTCCTTCCCCAGTGGTTTGGGATTTGGCCCTGCATTCAGCTTTCCCTCTCACCCCCACAATGACCCTTAATAAGATAGCTCACAGCTTCATTGAAATACACAATACCTCTTGTTTGGTCTTTCGGTCGGGTCCCACTCTGACCCTCTGGCACTGCTTTCTTACAAGGTTCCTATGCCGGTGAGACCGGAGTGGGTTGTCAGTTCCTTCCCCAGTGGTTTGGGATTTGGCCCTGCATTCAGCTTTCCCTCTCACCCCCACAATGACCCTTAATAAGATAGCTCACAGCTTCATTGAAATACACAATACCTCTTGTTTGGTCTTTCGGTCGGGTCCCACTCTGACCCTCTGGCACTGCTTTCTTACAAGGTTCCTATGCCGGTGAGACCGGAGTGGGTTGTCAGTTCCTTCCCCAGTGGTTTGGGATTTGGCCCTGCATTCAGCTTTCCCTCTCACCCCCACAATGACCCTTAATAAGATAGCTCACAGCTTCATTGAAATACACAATACCTCTTGTTTGGTCTTTCGGTCGGGTCCCACTCTGACCCTCTGGCACTGCTTTCTTACAAGGTTCCTATGCCGGTGAGACCGGAGTGGGTTGTCAGTTCCTTCCCCAGTGGTTTGGGATTTGGCCCTGCATTCAGCTTTCCCTCTCACCCCCACAATGACCCTTAATAAGATAGCTCACAGCTTCATTGAAATACACAATACCTCTTGTTTGGTCTTTCGGTCGGGTCCCACTCTGACCCTCTGGCACTGCTTTCTTACAAGGTTCCTATGCCGGTGAGACCGGAGTGGGTTGTCAGTTCCTTCCCCAGTGGTTTGGGATTTGGCCCTGCATTCAGCTTTCCCTCTCACCCCCACAATGACCCTTAATAAGATAGCTCACAGCTTCATTGAAATACACAATACCTCTTGTTTGGTCTTTCGGTCGGGTCCCACTCTGACCCTCTGGCACTGCTTTCTTACAAGGTTCCTATGCCGGTGAGACCGGAGTGGGTTGTCAGTTGTGCTGTCATTCTCCCACCCACAAGCGCAGCAAACACACACAGAAGGTTTGCAGAGGCACAATGAGCACCAGCCAACTCACCTCCATCAGGGGTAATTGCCACTTCTCTTATCCAAGGAAGTCCCACGACATTGCTGGTGGCCATGTGCCAAGATGACCATTCATTCCCATTTGGTGACCTCCCATTATGTTCTGCTATTCATCAATTTACATTAGTTTCGATTGCTAAGTGATGTTGGGGAAGTGCGTGTGAGAGCAGAATTGACAGACAAATCAATAATCACTGGAGAAGGAACTGACAACCCACTGCAGTATCACCTATCATCACCCTTTTAGGCCCACAGGGGAATGTTCCTACTCCCCATTCCCGCAAATTGTACTTGGCCTGTGCATTAACCCTTTATTATGCATAGATTGTAGATCACTTAGATGCATTATATGATATCTAATGCTATTAGGACTATTATTCCTCTTAGTATGTATGGATCTATTGCAGGTTAACTAGTGCTCATTAGTTTACAGCTATAGTAATGTGACACTAATGTGATGCATGTGGATGTCCCCTAACCCCAACCATTGAAAACACACCGACATGGGAAGAACAGAATAACACAGCTTTATTTTTGGACACAGACCACAATCAGCAGTGGTCAAGACTGTGCATTCACAGAACGGTATAACAAAACTTTATTTTTGGACACAGACCACAATCAGCAGTGGTCAAGACTGTGCATTAATATCATGGGTGTGGTGTGGGCGGGTCCCGAGAGAGCAAGGGGCTAAATTAAAAAAAGGGGATACCTACAGGGGTCAATCTAATAGTCTAGAATAAGCATGATGCATAGCACCTACCAGGGTCACATGCTGCAACCGGAACCAGAAATCTCTCCATTTAACTGAAGAAACCATTAGAGTGCACGGCACTTACAACTTGTCTGGATCTGTTCAATTGAACAAATGATTCAACCTCTGGACTGTGTAATCCAATCCAGTTTCACACATACAGTATGGTGTGTGAAATTGCCCACAAAAATGAATGGTCAACAAAAAACAAAAAAGGCGGAGGAGGCTAAAAAAAAATAATGACAATGCATGTACAGTAAAGTGCTAAATACTGTACCAATATACCAACTCACCTGATTCCCATCTGCAAGCATTACTAACTATTAGCTAGGTCTATGGATAATGAGTAATATGGGCAAATACCCATTAATATGGACAGGACACAAAGGCCAGCAGCCACATTCACTGTTTCTTACATCAGACCCAAAGATCTGTTCTCAGACCGATATTGAGGTCAGGATCACATGCTTTATTAGTGCATATATTAATGCTGGCTGTCATTAACATGCCATTGGGAGACTTTGCAAGTCCACCGCCATAGCGGTATTAGTCTACATTTCAGCTAACAACAATCATGTCTGAGATATCTGGCAATATGATAGCTTTAAGATTGTGGGAGCTACATGTTAAGGAGGGGGCTGTCATTGGAGTAATGTCTACCTGAGAGGAACTGGGAAAACCTTACGCCTCATATAATTCCTCCACTATGCTTGCAGATGCAGGAGATGCCTTCATGGGCCTGAATTGTACCTAAAACAAATGGAAAGAAAAACATAAAGAGAAAACATAAAATCTAAGGGCCTAAAAAAAAAGGGGACTGCAGCATCCCTTTCCAACAGCATTCCCAAGTGACCATCAATTGGTGGCATGCTCAACCGAACCCTACGTGTCCACAGAGAAGAGGATCATGGACCATGTGATGGGAGGTAGCCATCTGCATACAAAATGTCACCATCACATAGGCAAAGATCCAAAACTCTGTAGCCAGGCTAGATGAGGTCAGCATTGTGACCAATAGATTGTCACTGAGGAGTGCTGTTGAGAAGGCACAATTATGTCCACAGCCCCTAGGTCCTCCTCCGCCTGGGCACAGGACCTGCATCGTCCGCGGCCGGACGCCGTCTCCTTGGTGGTGGGGGAGCAGGAGGAGGTAGTGGCACCACGGGTGGTGGTGGCGGCGGAGGCATGGTGGAAGGAGAGGAGGGGCCAGGCTGCTGTTGGCTGGTGACCTGCCCCGTTCCCAGCAGCCTGACCAAATGCTGCTCCAGCCTCCGATGATGGCTCCTCTCCTCCCTAAAGCGCCTGTCCAGGCTGCGCCTCATGCCAGAGATGTTGGCCTCAATCCTATTCACGGCGGCCAACAACTCCAGCAGCGCAGCCTCGGTCGTTGGTGGTGGGGGCTCGGGTCCTGCTGGCAGGGCCGGGTGGGAAGATGGCGGGGACAGAGTGGGGAGGATCTGGGACCCGGCTGGAGACAGGGGCTCTGATGTTGTTGTCCCCGGTGGCTCAGAGTGTGGGGAAGGAGGAGCTGTGGCATATTCCACTCCTTCTGAGGGCCCCGGCGAGATGGCAAGTCTTTGGAGGAGGGGGACAGTCGGGCTCTGGACAGGGGGGCTGTCAACGACCACGACCTCCCCCTCCGAAGAGCCAGGGCCCTCGGATGAGCCTGTAGCCTCCTCCCCCTGAGCGGTCTCCTGCGGGGCGGGGGCTGACGGCCCCGCTCGTGGCTCATCACTGGACCCAGACCTCCTACTGGATGCTGAAATAGAGAAAAGAAAGGTACATGTCATTAGTATGCTGATCAATACATTGATATGTTTTCACTCCTAACTATCTGACATCTAGGCCTGAACATGGATGATTCTCCTAATTGCAACTCCCATTAGCTCTCATTTGCTAGATTGGATCTATTCTTTGGTTTCTTGTCTTGACCTCTCCTGGCTCCTAACACTGTCTGGATTTTGCCTGCGGTTTCACTCCTAACTATCTGACATCTAGGCCTGAACATGGATGATTCTCCTAATTGCAACTCCTATTAGCTCTCATTTGCTAGATTGGATCTATTCTTTGGTTTCTTGTCTTGACCTCTCCTGGCTCCTAACACTGTCTGGATTTTGCCTGCGGTTTCACTCCTAACTATCTGACATCTAGGCCTGAACATGGATGATTCTCCTAATTGCAACTCCCATTAGCTCTCATTTGCTAGATTGGATCTATTCTTTGGTTTCTTGTCTTGACCTCTCCTGGCTCCTAACACTGTCTGGATTTTGCCTGCGGTCTGTAACTGCATAGGCTGCATTGGGCGCACCAGTACATGGACTCTATTGCTTAATTACTCTTGGGGTGGCCAGGAATGACAGTGATTTTTCAGCTTCATGGATTTAATGATACATCCATCCATCCCTTGTTAATTCCATGGAGCTGACATGTCAGTGTCCTTGTTGGTCACCATGTGTAGTGTGTGTGATGCACATGTGGTGGCATGTTGGTGTATGTGATATTCACCTGAACTGGAGGCTGGGTCGTGCTGGGCCACCGGGGATGAAGCTCCAGCTGCGGGCGATGGTCCTAGAAAGTCCCTTGCGATCCTCTCCCACTCCTTATAGGCGACACTGTGTCCCTCCGCTTCTCTGGCCATCTTCCTTTTCACCGTGGCCCTGATATCCACATATCTGTGCTTCAAGGACCTCAAGCCCCTAGGAACCGTGGACACCTCCTTCATCACTTCCACTACCTCCTTCCAAGCCTGAGCCTTAGGCCCAGGCTTCGCTTCCCTTGCCACAAGGATGACGGGCCGGTCACGGATCGCACCCAGGAGGACCATATTCTCCTGGGGCGTATAATTACGGGCCCTGCGCCTGCCCTTGCCAATAGCCCCTTGCTCTCTCGACTGTGCTGGGGGACCCTGGCCTCCCTGCACTCTTCCTGAGGCCTGTCCCTTCCCCAAACTACCCCGCCCCCTGGGAACAGGCCCCTTCCCCTCTGTCCCTCCTCTACAAGTGCCTCTGTCTCCCTCCTCCTCCTCCTCCTCCTCCTCCCCCCCCCCCTCTGGGGACCACTCCTCCTCCTCTGGGGACACCTCCTCCTCTGGGGACACCTCCTCCTCTGGGGACACCTCCTCCTCTGGGGACACCTCCTCCTCCGGGGACACCTCCTCCACCTCTCCTCCACCCTCCACTACACTCTCCTCACTCTCCTCACTCTCCGCTCCTCTCCTCTCCTCCTCTCTCCACCTATCTCCTCCCTCCATGCTCAAATAATACAAAAATAAGGATAACTCAAAATAAGTGTAACTGTTATATATGTGAAGGAAACAAAAGTGTATGTTCTATGTGTTTTTACTAACTGTTGGGGGATGCGGTGCAAAGGTTGGGGGGGGTGGGAGGTGTGTGTTGTGTGTCCTAACGCTATGTATGTCTCTATGTGTCTTTAATCTATGTGTCAGGCAAATATGTGTAATGTGTAAATATGTGTAACTCTTACGTGTAAATATGCTAGTAATAAAATACAAAACAATCAAAAAGAGTGCGCCTACAAATCAAAAGAACGATAAAGAAATAAAAGTATTACTGGAATGTCTGTTGGAAAGAAAAGATGTGTGTGCTATGTGTATTTAATAAGTGGTGGGGGATGGGGTGTGTTGGGGGATGGGGTGTGGTGGGGGGAATGGGTGTGTGGGGTGTGTGTCCTAACTATATATATGTCTCTATGTGTGTTATTTAATCTATGTGTCTTGCAAATATGTGAAATCTGTAAATATGTGTAATGCTTAAATGGAAGGACTTATGAAATAGACAATGCAAAAAGAAAAAAATAACTACAGTAATCTCCCTCTCTCCAAAGTACTAATCAAACTCTCTCCCACCTGCTCCTGAAACTGCGTGCTAACTCCAATGGCTCTTACAACACAGTCAGCGCATGGGTTTGTATCACTCACATTTATAAGCTCATACTGTCAATCTAATTCTTAGCTCGTACGTGATTGGCTGAGAGGCGTGTCTCGCTAGGACGTCCCCTTATCAGCTTGCGAGCGCGCCAACAGACTCAGCCAATTACATACGCACGTATAGTGTCAGGCCGCCAAGTGCGTATGTAATTGGCTGAGAGTCCCAATACATACGCACTTGGCGTCCCGCGTTGGGCTTCTCAGCCAATTACATACGCACTTGGCGTCCCGCGTTGGGCTTCTCAGCCAATTACATACGCACTTGGCGTCCCGCGTTGGGCTTCTCAGCCAATTACATACGCACTTGGCGTCCCGCGTTGGGCTTCTCAGCCAATTACATACGCACTTGGCGTCCCGCGTTGGGACAGCCAATTACATGCGGCCAAGTGCGTATGTAATAGGTTGAGAGGCTTCTTGACCTAAAATCATCAGCTGGAATGCCATGTAAAGATCCACAGGTGACCAATGGCAAAGCAGAAATTAACGTGCCTAATACCAGATCATGCAATCAACAAGCTATATAACCCCATCCCCAACAAGTCATCAGCATGTCTGAAACAGCATGGATGATCATGAGAGAGGGATGAGGGCTCGGATGAGTGGGCGTATGAGGTTGAGACGCTTTTGTGCAGCTCAACTAGCACAGTATGAAGACCAGGAAGCAAGGTGTGTGATTGAGGGGGTGATGGGGAGTGGCAGAGAGGAATGTCTGGGAGTGAATGAGGGTGTGAGTGGTGATGTGATCCATGCTGGGGCAGAACCAAGCCAGGCAAGGGAATTACCACAGGCCATGCCTAGTATCGTGGGGGTGGATCAGGGAGGAGAGAGAGCTCCAGTAGCACAGGGACAGAGGGATATAGGGCCACCTGCACCCAGGGAGGCTGACAATGTTGTCGGTGATCAGCTGCTGGGGGGAGTACAGGATGTGTTGGCTCAGGCAGAAGGGGGGGAGCCTGACCAGGAGCCTGACCAGGAGCCTGACCAGGAGCCTGACCAGGAGCCTGTGAGGAGGCGGGCACCCAATGTGTACAGGGAGAGACTCACATTAGAGGGGTTAACTGATGGGGAGGTGTATGAGCGTTTTCGGCTGACCCGTGCCAGTCTTGTGGAGCTCTATGAGGTTCTCAGAGCGGACCTTGAGCCTCGCTCACGGGCAAATAGAGCCATCCCAGGAATGACACGGATGTTAGTTGCAATACACCTCCTTGCTTCTGGGAGCTTTCAGACCACCCTGAGCATAGCCGGAGGAATGTCTCAGCCAAGCCTCTCGAATTGTCTGAGTGCATTCCTCCGTGCTATTGGTCGGAGAGCTGCCAGATACATCAGTTACCCTAACACTGCTGAAGAGATCTCGAAGGTGAAGTTCGATTTCTTCCAATTAGGAGGTATCCCCAATGTGCTTGGTGCTATTGACTGTACACACGTGGCACTGATACCTCCTAGAGAGCAAGAAGCGCTGTACAGAAATCGTAAGCATTATCATTCAATCAATGTACAGGTTGTTTGCGATGCGAACATGCGCATACAAGGTGTGTTTGCAGGCTTCCCGGGAAGTGCTCACGACGCCTATATCCTGCGAGCATCCGGAATCTATCACATCTTTGAGTCCGGCAGATTTCCATCCGGATGGCTACTGGGTGAGTACACATTAGTAATGGCAGTCAACCATATCTTACTATGACTGGATACAATAACACATACGGTACATCATGTTTCCCTCTATTGATCTGATGTTCACATGTGCATTACGGAGTAATACGACCAAAGCCAGAACATAATAGCTCATTGCTGGCCAGAACCCTGTGTTAGCTTGGCCAAACAGTATGCAGTTCACAACAACATATGCCAAAAACCACAATTGATTAATCATTAGGTATATGTTCTGATGCATTCCATTGTATCCTGTGACATGGACATCTCTAGTCTACATAACGTGTTGTGTGTTCTTGTACGGCCTATGTAAGTGAGATGTCTTCAGAATTCATCTGATAGAGGAGAATTAATATTGTTTGGCCAACTTTTTCTTGCCTGAATATATCCCGGAATAAACATGAATTAGCTTACCTTGAAGTTATCAAAATCTCCAAGGTCTTTTGGCATTTGCGTTTGATCGTGTACGCCCCTGGGAAATTCCACCTGAATTAGCATCACATTTACGTTCACAAGAATACACGATCACTCTTCACCTCAGACCTCTGGCATGTGCTCGTTACAAGAACTGCAACAGTGACTTCCTGCTCTCTACCAGAAGGGTCGCAATATGTACCCTGTTGTATTTCCCTTGTATCTCCGCCTCATGTAAGTGTCCTGTGGGTGTGAACATCTGGATTTTCCATTTGTTGAAATTACATTATTATTGATCTGAAGCTTCAGATAGAATCCATGTGTTAATACCCTAGTAATTATCCTATCAGATGCATCCATGATCCATCTCCCTTACATATATCTTTAACTGTGTATTAGCCACAGGGATGTGTTGATAGGTCATGATGACGATATTTGGCCATATGCTTTGTCAAACATCACAACATCCTATTCATATCAACATCATATTTTATTTACACCAGGTGATGCAGGATATGGGTGTTTGCCGTGGTTGTTGACCCCTGTGAGCAATCCCCAGACTCGGGCAGAGGCGCGGTATAATGCTGCGCATAAAACCTGCCGGAATGTAATTGAGCGCACCTTTGGTGTACTAAAGATGCGCTTCAGATGTTTACATTCCACTGGGGGGGCTCTACAATACAAGCCCCAGAAAGTTTGTCGCATCATCCTTGCCTGCTGCTGTCTGCACAATATAGCACTACAGGCCAACTGTCTGGGGGACATTGATGCGGCTCCGCTACCTGTGGAGGAAGAGCCTTTATTTCACCCTGAAGTGGATAATCTGCAGGGGTCACAACAACGTGCCCGCCTAATTCGTGAGTACTTCACATGTAAGTACATACCCAATATGCATGGAACACAGTCTAATGTATCTGGATTATGCCTAACTCCCAAATCCACCTTTATCCATCGCCCTTGTCATACAGAATTCCAACCAGTCCACAGTAGAGGAGAGTTCCCTGACGTTGTCAATGTTTGTACACTGGAACAAGCCACATGATCAGTTACAGGTAAGTAAGCACACATTCCCATACACATCTTAAGTACTGACGGTTAGAAACATCAATGGCATAGATAATTTGAGTGGATTATATATCCCACTATGTCAATGTATATATGCCCCACGTTACATTGTTATCTAGTAATTTATATTGAAAAAAGACTTTAGTCCATCAGGTTCAACCTCTATAGATCTATGATCTGCAATACGCAGAATTATTGTTAATTGATCCAGAGGAAGTCACCGAAAAACAAAAAGTGAAGCTTTGCCAATTGTCTACACAGGGACGAAAAATATAACATTCCTTCCTGACCCCAGATACTGGTGATCATATTCATCCCTGGATCAATACTCCCTATCTCTTTATCCAGGATAGCCCCTAATGCCTGTTTGGTTTTGTAATGTAAAAAGATACCCAATCCCTTTTTAAAGTCACCTACAACCTCTACGGACCAGGATTGCTCACATTGTCTGATCCTGCAAAACCACATGAAATGGGATCCAAATGTGGTTGAAAAATACCATACACACATACTTTAGTCTAATTTGTGACTGTAATCCTAACATCATATTAACCTTACAGAGCTGCTGTCGTGTGTCAACTCTTCTTTAAACAACCTAGACATGGAAAAACATGACCAGCAACAGAACTGCTACATCAATGTAAGCTACATAGCGAGTATTTGTGTAATAATATGGCCACGTATGCTGAAGGACACAAATAACACATCAATCACTTTATTAATATCAGCCTATCTCTTTCCAGGATACAGCAGATAGGTAAGCGGTGATAACTAATTACGATCCACAGCGCACGTGTCCTGGTGGAACAAATCACCTCGTGGATGAGCTTGGGACTGCGTCCAAGGTAAAACACCACATTTGGCTCTCCACAGATGCATTAATGTGTAATCTATGTGATATTCCTACATCATTAGCCAGATGAGTAGCTCGTTTCCTTTGTAGGGAAAGAACAGTGAAGACGTTTGTATGAAATGAGCAACATATATCGGTACAGTGGATCGAAAAGGTCTAAAGTCTACACACCCCTGTTAAAATGTCATGTTTCTGTGCTGTCAAAAAATGAGACCAAGATAAATCATTTCAGAACTTTCTCCACCTTTAATGTGACCTATAAACTGGACAACTCATTTGAAAAACAAACTATAATCAGTTAAGTAGAGTGAATAAAAAATCAAAAAAGAAAATCACAAGGTTGCATAAGTATGCACACCCCTAAACTAATACTTTGTTGAAGCACCTTGTGATTTTATTACAGCACTCAGTCTTTTTGGGTATGAGTCTATCCGCATCGCACATTGTGACTTTGCAAGATTTGCCCACTCTTCTTTGCAAAAACACTTCAGATCTGTCAGATTGCGATTCCATCTCCTGTGCACAGCCCTCTTCAGATCACCCCACAGGGATTTTGGTCTGGGCTCTGGCTGTGCCATTCCCAAACTTTAATCTACTTCTGGTGAAGCTATTCCTTTGTTAATTTGGATGTATGCTTTGGGTCGTTGTCAAGCTGAAAGATGAAGTTCCTCTTCATGTTCAGCTTTCTAGCAGAAGCCTAAAGGTTTTGTGCCAATATTGACTGGTATTTGGAACTGGTCCTAATTCCCTCTATCTTAACTAAGGTTCCAGCTGCAGAAAAACAGCCCCAAAGCATGATGCTGCCACCACCATGCGTCACTGTGGGTATGGTGTTCTTTTGGTGATGTGCAGTGTTGTTTTTGCGCCAAACATATCTTTTGGAATTATGGGCAAAATGTTCAACCTTGGTTTCATCAGACCAGAACACCTTTTCCCACATGCTTTTGGGAGACTTCAGATGTTTTTTTTTTTTGGAAAAATGCAGCCTGGCTTTGATGTTTTGCTTTGTAAGAAAAGGCTTTCATCTTGCCACTCTACCCCATACGCCAGACATATGAAGAATACGGGAGATTGTTGTCACATGTACCACACAGCCAGTACTTGCCAGATATTCCTGCAGTTCCTTTAATGTTGCTGTCGGCCCTCTTGGTAGCCTCCCAGACCAGTTTTCTTTAGGTCTTTTCCTCCATTTTGGAGGGAGCTCCAGTTCTTGGTAATGTCACTGTTGTGCCATATTTTTTACGCTGTCTTCCATGGTATATCTAATGCCTTGGAAATTCTTTTGTACCCTTCTCCTAACTGATACCTTTTAACAATGAGATCCCTCTGATGCTTTGGAAGCTCTCTGTGAACCATGGCTTTTGCTGTGGGATGCGACTAAGAACATTTCAGGAAAGACCAACTAGAGCAGCTTAACTTAATTTTGGGTTAATCAGAGGCACTTTAAATGATGGCAGGTGTATGCTGACTCCTATTTAACATGATTTGGAATGTGATTGCTTCATTCTGAACACAGCTACATCCCCAGTTATAAGAGGGTGTGCAGACTTATGCAACCACATTAGTTTTCTTTCATATTTTCTTCCCTCCACCTTACAGATTTCAGTTTGTTTGACAATTGAGTTGTCCAGTTTTTGTCACATTAAAGGTGGATATAGTTCTGA
This sequence comes from Discoglossus pictus, assembly GCA_027410445.1. Lineage (NCBI taxonomy): Eukaryota > Metazoa > Chordata > Amphibia > Anura > Alytidae > Discoglossus > Discoglossus pictus. The sequence goes on along the minus strand of CM050163.1, from coordinate 185,870,155 downwards.
AATGATTTTTCATTGGCTAATTTGTTTACAGGAGTGTGTAGACTTTTTATAACCACTGTAAGTGACGAAGTAAGCGCTCTGGGAGCATGTGCAATGTAAATCTTGACATGTTCCTTTTATGTTTCAGATCGCAAAGATTAGTCCCTTTCCACGGTCAGAACAAGGAATGATGAGCATTCCCACGTTCCAGGACTATGCTATTGTCACATTGCATCATGTATGTTCAGATGTCAGTCATCATGTGTTGCATCGGGTGTGATATCACATCCTCTACATCGCTTTAGATGTACCTATTGCTTTAGATCTGCCATTCTCTCCTCTACTTGGACTATTGTGAAGCCTGTATCATACTTCCTTCCAGATCTCTTCCTCAGTGCTGATGTGATCCTCCCTGTACATATGGGGAACAGTAACTCTAGCCTTGGAACATAACTGTTAATGAGGTTCCATTTACCTTCAGTTATGAATATGCAACAGCAGATAATAGAGATGCTCATTCACAGAACAGAATACACCTCGAACTGGCCAGTTGGTTGGTAGTTCTGCTAACACCTGAAATTATTTGGAACACACTGATATGGTCCTGGTCATGTTCCCATCTGAGTGTCCAAACTTATGTATGTAGAGTCTTCTCTCATAGTGCCATTTCCAGTGACATGACCTACGGGGGTTCTAACATTGACTGATTGAGCACTTCTACCTCTGCAGTTGCATAGGAGTGTGTGTTGCGCGCACACACAAGACTACAGATTACTTCTCCCCATGAGCATATCTCCTTCTGTATTGTTGGTTTTGAATATTGAATGTTAGCCTGATATATTTAAGAATATAACTGATATTGCCTCACGTTGGCTGATGCACTGTATCTCCCCCCCTCAACTGATCATCTATACCAATGTCACCCCCCCCGCGTGCATTCTGGCCCCATGTCCCTATTTCCGTGTGTTACTGGAACTCTGTATCCTACCCACCTCCACCATGATACTGAGCATGCCTGTGGTAATTTGTCACTGTGTGGCTTTGTGAACAATTAAACCGTTTTTTTTTTCACTCAATGTTTGTGTAATCCTGTATATTTACCATGTAACAATTCAATTCCCCTGAAAGTCAGATGTGCTCATCACCATCAGTTAGTGGTGTAGCTATTCGGGGCAATCTGCGTTGACATTACTACATAATCATGAATGTCGATTCATATCATTCAAGTTGAGCCCTTCAAGTCACTATATACAACCCTGCAGGTCTCTAGACCTGATTTCAGAATTCCCACCCCTCCAACTTGCACCTACATGTATATTGGCAAGGGCCAGATTAATGTAGCATATGTATCTATGTAAACACACACAGATATATGTATTTAACAATGACACTTCATTCTCTCTGTATTGTCGCAACTAGAAAGCATGATATGGTACAAACACACAGAAACAGTGATAACAGTATAACAATCATACTTTATTGCATACACAGAGTACAAACAGAAATAGACAGGAATGTGCATTAATATCATGTGTGTGTTGTGAAGAGATCCTAGTATGGCAAGGGGCTGTGGCAAATCTGAGGACATCTGAAGAGGAAACAGACAACATCATCAGGGTAATGCATAGCATCTCCTAGGGTCACATGTGGTCAGGACCCCACAGTAACCAACAGCATATAACACGACATCTAATCAACATAACCATTAATGCGCATACAACAACCATATGGTTGCCAGAATAAACAGACACTATAAAACAGGGATCATGTCATACTAAGCGATTTCACACACAGTGTGAATTGGTCAATAGATGATATGAATCTGGAAAACAGAGGTAGGAGGTGTTAGAACAATCATAAGCTGTTATTAGAGTACATTGTTTTTGCTTTTGACACTACTCTAAACCAACTAACATGAACATCATCTCCGAGCAGTAAGAACCATATGTATTCTATCCTGTTCAGTCAGCCTTCCAGGAAGATGCTTAGGATGTGGAATACGACAAGGCATGCTTCACTGTGAACACAATCCTTCAGCAAAATGTACTATCACTATCTATGTGGAATAGTTGTGCCATGCTGATATCACATCTCACTTCTAAATGGGTGGTACCAAGGCCAGACAGATTACACTGTTCACATTACCCCTAAACACATGCACATTGATCATGAAGTCAAACCCTTGAAATTGCCACTTTGGTTTGGATGACATGAAAAAACTGAAGCCAATTTCATAATGTTAACGGGATGGAATGCTATAAACTTATGTGGAATTGCTGGTTTGGATTAGCAGATAGTAATGGGACTGTGCAACTCGATAGCCTGGACACTGATCATTATAATGGAAGATCACACAGTCATGTTTCTTAGTGAAAAGATATGGAGTCATATATTTAATTTCAGAGCCATCTGCAGTGGGGAATAATCCTGATAGAATGCCCATTGGGAACTGGGTTGAGCGTTTACTCACATGATGGTATTGTACTGCTCGAAGATGAAGAAAATGTCTTCATAGTTGTGTGATTTGGCTATTAACACCTACAAAGACAAAAACAATGTCTCATTCCGAACAATATTATGATTAAATACAGCATTTAAGCTCAAGGTCAATCCACATTGAACATCAATTGTTAAAATGTTCAACATAACCAGACATGTACACACTCTGTAGCCAATATTATGTCAACATGTATAACAATCTGTATTCTGTGAGGAGTGGTCAGGAGGCCCTCTCGGATGGTCCTAACACCTCCTACTCCGAGTTAGCGGCCCCCCACCGTCTGTGCCCGCGGCCCGTCTCCCTCTTCCACGCCTTGGTGTGGGATCAGGGGGTGCCACTACAGCAGGTGGCTGGGGTTCATGGGTGGGCGATGTCTGAGATGAGGAGGCAGACATTTCAGGTTGAGGTTGGACCACCGAAGGCTGGAGAGGTATGGGCTGCCGACGGAGATTACGCAATAATGCGCGTCTCTCCCGGCTTGCGCGTTCCTCATATCTCTCCATCCTTCGGTTGTGCCTCCTCATCTCAGCATATATGGCCCGTGTGGTGGCTGAAATGACCCGATTTCCAGCCAGGATGGCCCTGCTGACTGCCAATTGATTAGCACTGATGGCCAGCATTTGACTTGAGAGCTGGCTTTGGGCCTGGTCCTCTTCATCAATGTGGGACATTATGTTCCGTAATTGGGCAGGGAGATGTGGCAGAGGACCTGGAGGTCTGGCGGCTGGCGGCTGGGCGGCTGGCGGCTGGGCGGCCGGCGACTCCGCGGCCGGCGACTCCGCGGCCGGCGACTCCGCGGCCGGCGACTCCGCGGCCGGCGACTCCGCGGCCGGCGACTCCGCGGCACTTCCTCTTGGGGCACTTCCTCCCGGGGCACTTCCTCCCGGGGCACTTGGGGCCGGTGCACTTGGGGCCGGTGCACCTCCTCCCGGGGCACTTGGGGCCGGTGCACTTGTGGCCGGTGCACCTCCTCCCGGGGCACTTGGGGCCGGTGCACTTCCTCCCGGGGTACCTCCTCCCGGGGCACTTGGGGCCGGGGCACTTCCTCCCGGGGCACCTCCTCCCGGGGCACTTGGGGCCGGTGCACTTGTGGCCGGTGCACCTCCTCCCGGGGCACTTGGGGCCGGTGCACTTCCTCCCGGGGTACCTCCTCCCGGGGCACTTGGGGCCGGGGCACTTCCTCCCGGGGCACCTCCTCCCGGGGCACTTGGGGCCGGTGCACTTCCTCCCGGGGCACCTCCTCCCGGGGCACTTGGGGCCGGTGCACTTGTGGCCGGTGCACCTCCTCCCGGGGCACTTGGGGCCGGTGCACTTCCTCCCGGGGTACCTCCTCCCGGGGCACTTGGGGCCGGGGCACTTCCTCCCGGGGCACCTCCTCCCGGGGCACCTCCTCCCGGGGCACCTCCTCCCGGGGCACCTCCTCCCGGGGCACCTCCTCCTGGGGCCCATGGTGGAGCCCAGGCTGAGTGCGGTGCCCCGTATGTCGGGGGAGCACAGTATGAGGGCTGTGCCCAGGGTGAGGGCTGTGTCCAGGGTGAGGGCTGTGCCCAGGGTGAGGGCTGTGCCCAGGGTGAGGGCTGTGCCCAGGGTGAGGGCTGTGCCCAGGGTGAGGGCTGTGCCCAGGGTGAGGGTGGAGCACCAGATGAGGGAGGAGCCCAGGATGAGGGAGGAGCCCAGGATGAGGGAGGAGCCCAGGATGAGGGAGGAGCCCAGGATGAGGGAGGAGCCGCTGAGGGTGGAGCCGCTGAGGGTGGAGCCGCTGAGGGTGGAGCCGCTGAGGGTGGAGCCGCTGAGAGAGGCACAGGATGGTGTGGCTGGTGCAGGCCCTGAGGTGGCCACGCCGAAGAGGGCCCGGGCATCACTTCCCGCTCCGTATGAGCAAGTGATGTGGATGGTCCCGGGCCCTCCTGAATGTCCTGGGCCACTTCAGCTCTTCCTGCCTCCTCCTCTTCTGAATCTGTGGATACTGCAATGGAATAAACATATATTTCAGTTGGTTGCCATACACAATTGCCAGCTATGCATTTACATATCATTGACATCATGGTCACCTGTGAGCGACTGTGGTGCTTGTGTTACACAGATGAGCCACGGGCTGCATAATGAGCATTGTGGATCATGGCTCATATGAATGTGTACTGCATGTGCCTCAGACACGTGCTCTGCTGCATCTGCTGTGCAGTGTGTGAGACTGACCAATCTGACCAGTTTCCAGCAATGGTTGTTAATATGCAGCTGAGACATGGGCCAGGTTAGGACAGTATATGACACACATGCAGTGCTACAGAGTCTGGATCCACATAAGCCACACAGGCAAATTTTTATTCTCAATCGCAGTGGAGGCCAAAGTCAGGCCTGCAGTTGTGGATAGCCATGCTGCACCCAGCTGAGAATATCATTCTCCAAGTCATTAAGTCTAATTGACTCATCTGTTCACATAAAGGAAATCCACATATACAGGCCTGTGCGCAGCACAGCAAGTTTGACTTTGGACACCCTGCTCTATTGCAATTAATCTGGATATAATTAGAAATTGACATATCAGGGAGACAAATTATGAACATGATAGGTTTGCTACCAGGTCTGAAATGGTTATTGTCGCCCCATAAATTTTTAGTCAACCATAGGGCTTACAGTGCTATTGGATGTGAATTATCCCAGTGTGTGGGCAGGGGTGTAGGAGGCCATATAATTCTTGAGCAAGGGTGGGCAGGTTCGGGCCTGGAGGGCCACACAGGTGAGCCAATCGCCTTTTCAGTCATCCTGATTGTCTCACCTGTGCCCAAAAAGGATATCCTGAAAGTCCGGCATGTATGTGGCCCTCCTTACCCACCCCTGTTCTAGAGGGATACAGCTCATTATATACAACAGCCAGAACACAAGCCTATTTATACATACATACATACATACAGCATGATATCCTGAAAGTCCGGCATGTATGTGGCCCTCCTTACCCACCCCTGTTCTAGAGGGATACAGCTCATTATATACAACAGCCAGAACACAAGCCTATTTATACATACATACATACATACAGCATGATATCCTGAAAGTCCGGCATGTATGTGGCCCTCCTTACCCACCCCTGTTCTAGAGGGATACAGCTCATTATATACAACAGCCAGAACACAAGCCTATTTATACATACATACATACAGCATGATATCCTGAAAGTCCGGCATGTATGTGGCCCTCCTTACCCACCCCTGTTCTAGAGGGATACAGCTCATTATATACAACAGCCAGAACACAAGCCTATTTATACATACATACATACATACAGCATGATATCCTGAAAGTCCGGCATGTATGTGGCCCTCCTTACCCACCCCTGTTCTAGAGGGATACAGCTCATTATATACAACAGCCAGAACACAAGCCTATTTATACATACATACATACATACAGCATGTTATCTGCAGGCTTTTAGCCAGCCCATCCCCCCACAATCTCAGCCAACCATGTGTGTGATATGATACTCACGTTGCAGGGTGTTAGCCCAATCTGTGTCCACCTGCCCCGGTATTCCCACCACAGATTCAGAAGGGATGAAGCGCATCACTGTCCTCTCCCATTCCTTGTAAACAAAAGGGACCGCGGGCCCACCACCAGTCTGACGTGCTGCTGCTGACTCATCGGACATCCTTCTTTTCACCGCCATCTTTAAATCATCAAATTTGTGCCGCACTAACCTCCAGTCCCTATTAGTAACCCCTACTGCCGACACAGCTCTGGCAATTTGGGACCAGGCCTGCTGCCTCTGGCTGGCATTAATGTCTCTGCCACCACATATAATTCCCTGGCGGGCACAGATTTCCCTGAGGAGAACCTGGATCTCCTCTGGGCTGTAATTGGGGGCCCTGGGCCTTGCCACAACCCGTTGCCTTACAGACGGTGCCTGGTCTTCCTCTTCTATCCCTGGGGCCGCTCCCTCATCCCCACTACTTCCCACCAAGGGATCAGGCCCCTGACCCTCTGCCCCTTCCACTGGAATTCCTAGCTCTGGGGGCACTTCCCTCCCCCCCTGCTCTCCTCCTTGCTCTCCTCCTCCTCTCCCTCGACCTCCTCCTCCTCTCCCTCCTCTCCCTCCTCCTCCTCTCCCTCCTCCTCCTCTCCCTCCTCCTCCTCCTCCTCTCCCTCCTCCTCCTCCTCCTCTCCTCCTCATCCTCCTCCTCTCCTCAGATGTTCTCCTCACTCTCCTCCGCGCCTCTCTTGCCTTACCACCTCCTCTCCTCTAAACTCCTCCAAAACAAAATTAACAATAAAGCAAGATGATCTTTGTGTTGGTTTAGGAGGTAAAAAAAGATGCAAGTATTATGTGTAGTATTATGTGTGGGGGGAGGGGGGGGGGGAGGTCGTGGGGGGAGGGGGGGGTGTAGGTGTGCAGTGGCCTACCACTAGGTGTTGCTATGTGTACGTATTAATCTATGTGTGTGAATTATGTGATATCAGTAATTATGTGTATTGTAAACAAAGGGTTAAATTATCTGCTAGTTCAAAATTGAAATTCTCTCCTCTCTCCTCTCTCTTCTCTCTCTCTCCTTGCTCTCCAAAAACCCACCAACGCCTAGACCTGTGTGTCTACTTGCAAAAGCTCCAGCACAGTCAATTATGTTCTGTTTTTGGCTCCCTTTTAAAGGCATACTGCCGTCAGGTTAAGTGGTACGTATCACGTATTTCGCGCTCTTTTCCTACGCAAAGGGATCCGAGATATCGTAACTCATGCGCAAATCCTAACGTTTACGCATTCGCATCCATCGCTCGTATCTCGCAGCACTTGGAATTTAATAGCGTCGGAAATGGTTTCAATTTTCAACTACGTAGGCCTTGCGTTTTCACCTTTTATTTACGCAGCTCGAATTTAATAGGGCCCATAATTTGGAACAAATCATTGAATATGAAGGGTCTTAGTAATATTTTACCCGTTTCTAGATTCTGCCTTAAGAGTTGGTTTAGTGTAAATATGAAATTTAAGCTGGCTCCGTTTCCATCACCAATGATACCTTTGACAATATTTCAGAATTATTCGAATTATAGTGAAAATGTTAATTGGGCCCAATGGAATTTAAAGAGTTTAAAGGACATATATAGGAATAAAGACTCTGTTCCCTTTGACAATCTAAGGAGGGAAAGAGGAGTGCCATAAAGTTTGTGGTTACAGTTTAATTCACTGAAACTACGAATAGGAAAACTACTGGGTAAACTAGTCCTTAATAGAGAGCCTACCCTCTTTGAGAGAAAGATAGTAATGACCAAAGCCAAAAATCAATATTACAGGGATTAGAGGAGTTCTATATAGTACAAACCCGCCTGTGAAAACCTTACCAATGATTAAATGGGAAGAGGAACTGGGTATTGAATATCAATCTAGTGTATGGTTTAATGCGTTACAATTTACTCACAAGAATGTAATAAAAAGATGGTACTATGATCCAGTAAAAATATCTAATATTTAACCAGAACAAAACAGGCTGTGTTGGAGGAAATGTGGTCAAGAAGGTACACTCTCACATACAGTATGTGGTGGCTCTGTCCATTGATTCAGGAATTATGGGATATATGTATCCAGAAGCTATCAGCCATTTGTAATCTGACTAATATTTCTTCCCCTGAGCTGGTTTTATTTAATATATTTCCATCTCATTGGGATAATAGTACAAAAGCAGTGGTACTAAATATGATATTAGTTACAAAATGGCTGATAGCCTTGAAATGGAAAGAAGGGATTATTTCCTCATGGAATGAGATTATAAATATATTAAAAAGAAATATGCAAATTGAGAAAGATTTTTCCTGTAATTCCCAGAAAAGAAAAATGAAGGATAAGGAGAAATGGAAAAGATGGGACAAGCATTCCTCAATATCACTTCTTGCTTAAATACTGTTTTATTTTTTACCTATTGGGGGTCCGTACAAATTGGGGAGACACGGTTGGATATTTACTTTTTTTATTTTTATTTTTTTCTCTTCAGTCACTAAACAAGAGGAAAGGGAAATAAATTGTATTCTATCCCTAATAGGAGATGATTTACATCTATATAGATGATTGTGTGTATTGTTCGATATTAAAATGTTATGCTTGTTGGGTTTTCTTCTGTAACCTATAATTCACTAAATGGTTAATGGGAAATAATAGAACTAATACAAAGTCCAAACCCCGAATAGAATACTTAAAGATATTTAAGGTTACGAGGGGGATTAATATATGGGTTGTTATGCACTTTGGTCCCTCTTATTAATGGGTAAAAGAGGGAATGGTATACACCACTTCATTTTTATATTTTGTAGAATTAAATATTTAACTGGTCTTTTAAAGTTTGTACCCAACTTTGTCATTTTGGAACATTGCTAGATTGAATGTTAGGATGTTTTGAAATATGATACGTTTGTTTTTTATGTGCATGTATGTATTTTGTATTTTTTGTAATGGAAAAAAATAAATAAATTAAAAAAAGTAAATGGTGGGAGATGTAGAGGGGGAAGAGGCTCGGAATGAGCATCAATGGCGCTCATTGCGAGTCTAGTAAAGTAGAGGAGGGAGAGGCCAAAGGTGCTTATTGCGAGGCCCATGATGAGTGCCAAAGGCGCTCATCATAAGGCCAGTAAAGTAGAGGCAGGCAGCTTAGAGGGGGGGGGGGGGGGACAGACCCACAGAGAGAGTGCACGGACAGAGAGAGCACACAAATATTGACAGAGAAAGTGCAAACAGACAGTGCACACAAAGAGCGATAGAGAGTACAGACAGAGAGCGTGCACAGACAGAGAGCGTGCACAGAGATGAACACAAATTGGGAGGAGTACACAGAGAGAGCACACATAGACCACGCAACAGAGAGTGAGAGAGTGCACTGACAGAGCACAAAGAGAGAGCACAGCGAGAGAGAGAATGCACAGACAGAGAGCAGAGACAGAGAGCGCACAGAGAGAGCCACAGAGACAGTGCACAGACAGAGAGAGTGAACACACAGAGATCAACACAGGGAGGGGTACAAAGAGAGAGAGAGAGTGCACACAGACAGCACCCACACAAAAAGGGAGAGAGAGTGCAGACAGAGAGAGAGTGCATAGAAAGAGAGAAAGCACAGAGATCAACACAGAGGGGGAGGGGTACAGAGAGAGAGTCCACACAGCACACACAGAGAGTGAGAGAGAGCACACAGAGTGCACAGAGAGAGAGAGCGCACAGACAAGGAGAAAGAGAGTGCAGAGAGAGAGAGAGAGAGAGAGAGAGAGAGAGAGACAGTGCACAGAAATAGCTCACAGAGAAAGAGCACAGAGAGAGAAAGTGCACAGAGAGAGAGCACGGACCAGGAGCGAGAGAGACAGGTCAGAAGGAAAGAAATGAGAGCGAGAGAGAGACACAAGAGAGAGAGACACAAGAGAGAGAGAGAGAGACACACACACACAAGAGAGAGAGAGAGAGAGAGAGAGAGAGAGAGAGAGAGAAAGACAGGAAAGAGCAAGAGAGCTAGGACAGAGAGAGAGACAGGACAGAGAGAGAGACAGGACAGAGAGAGAGAGAGAGCACATACAATTCAAGATAATATTCTATGATAGTCATTTATGACGAGCAAGTTACTAGTATATAATATATACTATATAGAGCCACCCTTGGATGAGACACTAATCTCCTATATGAGAAAATAAGTCAATTGAGTGATGTTTATATGTATGAACACTATTTACCAGTGAATCTAGATCTAACCAATGAGAAGCTAATAATAAAGATGAAATATGTCTCATAATTGCACTTGCAGATCCTATACCAGTATAAATATAAATAAGAATATAAATGTAAATATATAAATAAATATAAACATAGATATAAAAGTCCCCTCCTCTGGAATAGTAGAAGGAGAAAAGGGGATATGTCAAGTTGAAGTATCCACTAATGCTGTATAAAAAAAACAAAATCTAAAACAACAAAATACATACCCCATATAGGTAATCTAATAGGTGTTGTACCTCCTAGACCCATACGTCTATAATAATGACTGACTAGACTGTCTGGATTGCTATATACAATATGTAGGTTCATTCATACTAAAGTTAACTGATTACATCCCAACCTCAAGGAAATTATTTTAAAATGGTTCTTTACATATATACACATACATTTAATCAAGGATAAAAGAACCATTCTAATCAACACATAGCCCAATAAAGGGATTATTCCCTAATGAAGGCGGCCAAATCTGTATGGATATTGAGACTGTCTGGTTTCAAAGTACCAAGCTTATGTGTCCATTTGGTTGTAGACTCTTTCTATGGCCTGGGTGGTGATGCCTTCTATATTTTTATCATGGTCTTCTATCACATAGCTTGAGAACCCATTTTTAAGGTAACCTTTCTTAACATTATATAGATGTTCCCAAAAGCGGGTTTTGTATCCATATCTCTAAACCTAGGTCCTAGTTTTAAAATCCCCTACTCATGGTAGATCAATATAAGGCTGCTGTCCAACCCAACAAGAGCAAATTGACAGAGAGATAGAGATTTATTTTGCAACTAACCCCAACCAAGACACAAGTATTGTCTGGCTGTGGGTCGCACACAATTCCTTTAAAAGAGATTATGTATACAAGTGGAATCGTCTTACAAAAAAAACAAAGACATAAAGAATCCGATCTATTCAAAGAATGAACTGAACTTAAAAAACAAAATCAATTCCACCAAACAGACATTACTGGCCAAAGGATTGATAATATCAGTTTGGAGTTGGACAATATCTTGTAAGAAAGGACAGAATTAAGAAGAACCCAACATAAAGTCTTCTCCCAGGCAAAAAAGGCTAGTGCCCTACTCACAAACAGATTAAACTCTAAATATAACCAATCCATTTATTATGGATTTGATATAAATGGGGGATACCGATAGATTAATTATATAAAGTTTCTCTGTGCAATCTTTGCTATCCTTTTTATATTCTAATTATCTCTTTCATACTCCCATTCTTTTTATCCACATTACTTCTTCATTTCTATCTCTGAACAAATCTGAATGATTTTCCTTTGCATTTTCTGTTGTTCTGTACTACCTCAGCCAAACAGTCTGCCACAAATCAATACTTCCTTCCTGCAGCTAAAAAATATGCTTATAAAAATTAAAAGGATTATTAAGTCAACTACTTGATAGGACCATCTCCGAATAGGCCTTTTTGGAAATACACTTAAAGAAAATGTCATAAACACTTAAAGAGTTAATTTGTCTCTGTTGGCAAGAGTTCAAAAGAGGGAAGGAAAATAATGTTGAATTATTGACCAATCATATACAATGATCCTCAACAACTCATACTTTAGGATTAAACGTTTAAAGGTTAGACTGACAACAGTAGATATGAAAAAAAGAAAAACAAACAAGACTTGTTTTTTCCATATTGTTTTTTCCCCCATGTTTTCCTTGGTTTCATTTCAGTTCTAATATAAAGAGGGACAAGGTAATATGTCCAAATAGTGGAAAGAAAATACTGATAAAGGAATATGCCACATTCAATACATCAATGTTGATTTACTCAAATTTGAAAAAATGCCTAGACCTATGAAAACTCTAATTACAGAACATAGGTCATCTATATAAAAATAGGATGTGCCAAGAAATGTTAGAGATATTCCTAATGACAGACATTTCTTTGAAACATTTTCATAATTGTAGAGAATTACTCTAGCAGGTTTTTGAAAAAGTGACATTGCCATGAAAGGTTAATAATTTAAATTCAAAATAGGAACAAAGAGTAGATTTGTACATTGATAACATTGAAACAATTGTCACCAATAGTTTAATGAAGATTGAGACTTGTGATTTCCATAAATCAAAATATTTAATTCTGTCCTGTTCTGCTGCTTCTATTACTATCTGGCCTAGTTTTCTCCCTTTATTCAGTACTGCGACATCTCTTCCTGTCTGGCAGGATTTCTGCCTGTACCTTCTGCTCTGTTCCAGCTATCACCTCAATCTGTTTGCTGGCTCCTCCCTTCCGTTTCCATTTTGCTTCTGAGGACCCATGTTTCCAATTTTTGCAGCTGCATAGCTACCTGCAGCATTGTAAATTTGCTTTCAGTGTTTGCTATTGTTTCTGCACATAGACTGATACAATCATTGAACTTTTTATTTAAAGGGAAACTCACCAAGCTTTGCATATCCTGTTTTTATTTGTTCTGCAATCTCACCGCTGAGGCATCTGACTTTTTAGTACATGCTACCTGACAATGATTCTTTTTTTTTAAATCTTTTTATTTCTTTTTACACATAGAAAGACATAAGATATAGAAAAAGCACATACAGCAAATACAAAACAAATTATTACCAACATTACACTTACAATCTTCAAACAATCCCTGGGGTAATATTAATTCCAGACCTTATTATTATATACATTTTATTTCCAATATCAAATAGTGTTTCTTATATCACACCCAATTTTGCCATTTTAACAGATTTTTTTCCGATATAATATTTGTTTCATTATTTGGTAAATCCAACTCTCTTTCCATAATACATTTAACCTCTGTGACCAGGATGGCCGTGTAGAGCTGTGCTTTCTTGAGTTAGAAACGGATACCTTCTGGTGGGGCAGCAAACATGTTTATTATGAAATAACAAAAACAAACAGGAGCAGTAACTCTGCTTAAAAAACGAAAATAAACATCTACATATACGGACTGACTGTGACACAGGAACGCCCTGACTATACCTGTGCAGCTTACCTGCAACAGGGACAAAAAAAAAACTATACCCCGGTGTCTTCAGGACGGAGCTCCCACTCCGTTGTACTTGGGAAGGAGTAATTTTGTAGGAATAGCGCCACCTAGTGGCAAGGACAAAGACAGTCTTTTAATCCTTATAATTTGTCACCTTGTGGCCAAATAGTCTCTGGTTATTGAAAGATTGCCACCTTGTGGCCAGGATACAAATAGTCTCCGACTATTGCTATATTGCCACCTTGTGGCCAGGATACAAACAGTCTCTTGTATATTGGTAGTCTTTTCCACATCAGTACCTGCGGATTTAACATAGGGCCCGCCCGTCTCTCCCGTATGCTTCACCCCAGGGACCCTTTGATACAGCAGTATTAAATTATTGCATATGTACCGGTCAAACACTCAGCAACTTCCCTGAGGCATAATCAGTCTGGTACCTTTCAGCTCCAAGAAACCACAGGAACTCACTCACCACATTGCTTCTCCAAACGATTTACCTTGATCATACCCGCAGCAATTCAGGAAGCTGTCAGTCCTCTCAACTAGCTGTACTTTACAGGCTCCTTCCAGCTTGTCTCCTAGGTAAGGCCCCAGCTTCTGGCTTCAGCTTCCAAACTACTCAGGACAGAGACTAATCAGCAGCACACACCCCCCCCCCCCCCCCCCTTCACTGGGGCTTCCTGTGGTTTTTATAGTGAAGCGTGAAGCACTGGACCAGGTGAATTTAAGTGTTTTAACTCCATGAGAGCTGGATACAAGGAGCAGTTCAGCCTATGGCTTACATAACGGCCCTCAATAATCTGTCCCCGGCTCCTTACATTCTCACACCTCATTCCATGTAGGGATTCTATTCTGCTTCCAGTTTATAATTAATAGCCATTTTGCTACAAGAAGACAATGAGTAATTAACAACCTTTTCGACATAGTAATATTTGGTTCGAAAATATGGAATAGGGCCAACTTTGGGTCCAAAATAAGATGTAAAATACGATGTTCCCAGAGTGTCTGTACTAGACTACATTCCCACCAGATATGGGCATGAGTACCTGGAACATTGCATCCTCTCCAGCACATTTTGGGATAAGCTCCATCTTCTATTTAGATCTACAGGTGCCCAGTACCATCTTTGTACTAACTTAAAAAACAGTTCTCTATATGATAACCATTGAGATGCCATTTTAGTCATCTTAAAACCTCCCCACCATTTTATTTTCTGGCCATTCCACACCTAGTTCCACTTTCCATTTTACAATTCTATCGGTTTTACCTCTATGTTCGATCTTTCTCAGAATTTTCTTACATTTGGTAACTTTATGAGATATATTGTCTTTTAGGCTCAACAGCCTTACTAAATTGCGATTCAGCCAATTGAATAGGGCTCTATATAAACACATAGCATATTTTTTACAGAAGTATTTAGTTAGTGAACTTCTATCCAAAAGCAAGGTCTTCACTAACTAAAAACTTCTGTAAAAAAAAAAATGCTATGTGCTTATATAGAGCTCTACTCAATTGGCCGAATAGCAATTTAATAAGGCTGCAAATGTTCAAAGTCAAACATGATAATAATGATTTAAATAGCCCGAAGAAGATAGTTTTTTAGTTAATATATGTCTATCTAACCAGGTGAGGAATTTTAGGTATAGATCTCTCTGAATTAATTCCTGTGTTAATTCTGCTCCCCTATGATAAAGATCTATCATACTCTTCTTACCTATATTCTTTAAATGTGGAATAAGCCACTTTTCTTCGTTGTCTATTAATAGATCTATGGTTGCCGCCAACGAAGGGGAACTGGAATATTTCATTCTGTTTAAATACCAAAATTGTAGAATCGAGTATATTCCGTCTGGCAAGGATTTTAATAACTTTAATATCATACTCGGAAGCCACAGATATAGTTCCTTGCTTATGTTCAATATCATATCTTCATCTATACCCATCCACCTAGTATTGGTTTTTATGCTATTCCACCCTATCAGGTGAGACATGACTATAGAATCATGACTGTCACTTATTGAAGGGAACTAAATTCCTCCCCTTTCAAAATTTGTTTTTTAAATTTCTGATTTTATACAAGGTTTCTTTTTATTATATATGTATTTATTTAACAATAATTTAAATTTTTGGAAAATGTACTTTGGAACTATTTGTGGAATACACCTTAGAACATAAGTAAACTTAGGAATTATAACCATATTAACAGCTGAACTTCTCCCTGATAGTGGTAAATATACCTGATACCAATTAAGCAGTATATTTCTGATTTGTAAATATATTTTGTTTAAGTTCTTTTTCATTATATATTTTATACCATATGAAAGATCCTCTCCTAGATGCATAATATATCTACAATTCCAAGTAAGGTAATAAAACTGTTGAAGTTTTTCAGCCTGTTCTCTTTTAAAATTGGTATAAATTGTATTTTATTTACTTGTATTAACTTTAAAATATGATACCATGGTAAAAAAAGATATTATCTTTTGTAGTCCTGAAAAAGATTTTTCTGGGTCCGTTAATGTTCAGATTACATCATCTGCAAACAGTGATATTTTATATATATATATATATATATATATATATATATATATATATATATATATATGTACCTATTACTATTTCCTTAACTTTCTCCGATCTTCTTATTGTCTCCTCTAAAGGTTCAATTGTTAATATGAAAATTAAAGGGGAGAGCGGGCACCCTTGTCTGGGTACATTTCCTAGGGAAAAAAATTCTGTTTCCAGTCCCAATCCACATACTATTGCCGTGGGGTTATTGTAAAAGGCCTTAATGGCCCTAGTCCCAAAGAGCTCCATTCGATCCATATAGTCCTCTTCTATTATTTGAGGGATTTCTAATTTATCTAAAAAATCCTTTATGTTCGATTTTGAGGGCTTTACAAAATTTGGTTCTTTTTCCAAATTATATAGAGAACGATAATATTTCATAAAAAATTCTTCAATTTCTTTTGGTTGAGATTTTATTTCATTGTCCTCTCAGTTTCATAAATCAATTTTGGATATTTTGTTTTCTTAATTTATTTGCTAGATCTTTCCCTGCTTTGTTACCCATTGAGTATTGTTTTTGTTGGAACTTCCAGATCATATTATCGGTTTGGATTTGGACGATATTCTTTATTTTTGATGAAATATCCTTAATCTGCGTAAATAAATCTCTACTGGTTGAAGTCTTATTTAATATCTGCAGGTTATAAAGTTATTTATATAGCACTCTTAGTGCTTTGTTTCTTTTCAGCTATAGCAGTGGCTATAAAAATACCCCTCAAACATGATTTATGAGCACACCAAATTGTTGTGCTAGGTATATTTTGATCCTCGTTAAGAGAAAAAAAAGAGGTAATTTCTTCTATGTGATTTTTAGATTTTATCAGTGTTGGATCTAATTTCCACCTTTGCTTAGGAATTTTGATTCCTTCATCTTTAATGGTTAAGCAGATAGAGGCATGGTCGGACCATGTGGTCTCGTTTCGCTTAATATTATTAACTGATGAAATTGTCTCTTTTTCAACAAAAAAAATGGTCTATTCTTGTATATGTCAGAAATATTTTAGAAAATAACCTATAGTCTTTCTCTAGTGGTTTATATATCCTCCATACATCATAGAGGTCATAGTTCAATATTATATCGCTAATAGTGATGTCACGAACATCAAGATTTCGGTTCGCGAACCGCGGCGCGAATTTCATCAAATGTTCGCGAACGGGCAAACATCGACGAACCGCCATAGACTTCAATGGGCAGGCGAATTTCAAAACCCACAGGGACTCTTTCTGGCCACAATAGTGATGGGAAAGTTGTTTCAAGGGGACTAACACCTGGACTGTGGCATGCCGGAGGGGAATCCATGGCAAAACTCCCACGGAAAATTACATAGTTGATGCAGAGTCTGGTTTTAAGCCATAAAGGGCATAAATCACCTAACATTCCTAAATTGTTTGGAATAACATGCTTTAAAACATCAGGTATGATGTTGTATCGATCAGGTAGTGTAAGGGTTACACACGCTTAACAGTAACAGACCAATCTCCCCGTTTAATGCAACGAAACAACCGCAAACAGTCCCTTTGCACAACCGCAAACTCCCCATTTGCACAAGGTTGGATACCAAGCTAGCCATGTCCCGTTCCTTGTCCTCACTGATGTCATTGAAGGTCTCTTCCTCCACCCAGCCACCAAGGGTCCCCGAAAGGTAACAACAAGCCCCCTGGGATGCCTCCTTTGTTTGGTCTTCCACCTCCTCAAAGCCACCTTCCTCCTCTGACTCCTCTTCTTCAGACTCCTCTCTCTGCGTTGCCTCTGTCTGCGTTATTATAAGGTGTGTACTGTTAAGTAGTACTATTCCTATCGGTTTAATCCCTGTTACGTCCACTATTAGGGGACGTGTATATGGCATGGATTTTTGGAACAGGGAGATGGAAAAAGATACTTGGTCGAGCCTCCTACTTCAAATTTGGGGCACTGCGCGTGCAATCTAAGGTGCCACCAGATAGGAGTGGTGTGTTCAGTTGTACTATTTATTCCTATCAGTTTAATACCTGTTATGTCACCTATCAGGGGACGTGTATATGGCATGGATTTTTGGAACAGGGAGATGGAAAAAGATGCGTGGTCGGTCCTCCCACTTCAAATTTGGGGCACTGTGCGTGCAATCTAAGGTGCCACCAGATAGGAGTGGTGTGTTCAGTTGTACTATTTATTCCTATCAGTTTAATACCCGTTACCTCACCTATCAGGGGACATGTATATGGCATGGATTTTTGGAACAGGGAGATGGAAAAAGATGCTTGGTTGGTCCTCCCACTTCAAATTTGGGGCACTGCACGTGCAATCTAAGGTGCCACCAGATAGGAGTGGTGTGTTCAGTTGTACTATTTATTCCTATCAGTTTAATACCTGTTACGTCACCTATCAGGGGACGTGTATATGGCATGGATTTTTGGAACAGGGAGATGGAAAAAGATGCTCGGTCGGACCTCCTACTTCGAATTTGGGGCACTGCACGTGCAATGTAATGTGCCACCAGATAGGAGTGGTGTATTAAGTTGTACTATTTATTCCTATCAGTTTGATACCTGTTACGTCACCTATCAGGGGACGTGTATATGGCATGGATTTTGGGAACAGGGAGATGGAAAAAGATGCTTTGTCTGTCCTCCCACTTCAAATTTGGGGCACTGCGCATGCAATCTAAGGTGCCACCAGATAGAAGTGGTGTGTTCAGTTGTACTATTTATTCCTATCAGTTTAATACCTGTTACATCACCTATCTTTCCTCCCAATAGCACATTCTATATGTCATCAACCGGCCTGTGTGTATTTAGAGAACCACACTTTAAGGCCCTTAACCTGGGACAAGGTGGCTTGGCTATCAGAATTGCCTCAGAGCCTTAAAAACTCGCCAAACCCCCTAATCAGACCCTCACTATCATACTGGAAATGGGCCAAGAAACACACGGGTTTGTTCCCTGGATCCACCCAAATGACCCCAATTCTTGACCACCCTCACGCTCTGAAACACATGAGCACAACATCACAACACTGGTGGAAGTCAAGGAAACTAGATAGACTGGGAGACTGGTTAGTAAAGGGCCAGATGCTCACCTTTGAGGAAGTGAGGGACAAGCATGAGCTACCGCTGTCAGAACATTACAATTACTGTAGGCTGAGGCATTTCACACACTCCCTGACCCAGAAACAAGGGGACACCGGTCTTAAATTGGTTCTCCAAAATTTGTAAAGATAAAATCTCTATCAAGGGGGATCATTGGGTCGCTTTACAAATATAAAACATTTGTTACTGGTTGAAGCAACACTTAAAGAAGGACCGGAGTGGGGGAGCCCTGGAGACCCTTCAGAAGCAACCGGCGGCAAAATCATCCCAGGAAAGGAGAGGTCGCTTACTGAAGCCTGCCCTAGGGTAACCCAAGGGTGATTGCCCAGGTTAGATATTGTAAAGAATAAGCTAATACTGCTGGAGGGATGATAGCTAATAGGTCTTTGGTGTTTCCTGCAGATATACTCTTTACTATTGTCTGTTTTACCATGTTTTAGGTATTTCTTAAATTGCAATCACAGTAAAAAATAAGAAAAATTATTAACCTAAAAAGTAAAAATAAGAAGGAATAGCCAGCTAACTTTCACAAAATATCTTTATTGTCAATATGTATTTTTGCACAACTGTTATGCAAGACTGTTCAAAAATGCTTTATTTTTCATTACATGCTGTACGCCTTCTGACAATAAAAGAATTTAAATGCAAAAATTTGGTTTTGTTGCAGTGACCAGAAATATTGATGTTAGTTTGCCAGGCAGAAAGTGCCCTAAAACATTGCGTCTTGAACCCTAGTTGGTGGCGGATAAGTCATGCAAGTCATCCGACATTCAGGGATAAAATACAGCGGAGTGTGGACCATTATTAGCTCAAGGCAGCTCATCTATCAGGCCTTTTTTAATCGAATGTATCGCCCACTGTGAGGCCCTTGGGGATCCATCCCTCATTCATCTTAATAAAGGTGAGGTAATCTAGACTTTTTTTACCTAGGCGACTTCAGTGACAAAACCTCCTGCTGCACTGAAGGTCCTTTCTGACAGGACACTTGAAGCGGGGCAAGACAGAAGTTCTATGGCAAATTGGGATAGCTCAGGCCACAGGTCTAGCCTGCATACCCAGTAGTCAAGGGGTTCATCGCTCCTTATAGTGTCGATATCTGTAGTTATGGCGAGGTAGTCTGTTACCTGACGGTTGAGTCGTTCTCTGAGGGTGGACCCCGAAGGGCTGTGGCGATGCATAGGACTTAAAAAGCTCTGCATGTCCTCCATCAATAACACATCTGTAAAGCATCCTCTCCTTGCCGGCGTGGTCGTGGGAAGAGGAGGATTATGTTCACCTTTTCCTCTGTTAGATTGCCGTTGAGCTGTGACATCACCCTTAAATGCTGTGTAAAGCATACTTTTTAATTTATTTTGGAAGTGCTGTATCCTTTCCGACTTGTGGTAATTCGGTAACATTTCAGTCACTTTCTGCTTATACCGGGGGTCTAGTAGCGTGGACACCCAGTACAGGTCATTCTCCTTCATCCTTTTTATACGAGGGTCCCTCAACAGGCACGACAACATGAAAGACCTAATTTGCACAAGGTTGGATGCCGAGCTAGTCATGTCCCGTTCCTCGTCCTCAGTGATCTCACTGAAGGTATGTTATTCCCCCCAGCTATGTCCAACACCACGGGTACCAGATAGGTGACAAAGAGCACCCTCGGATGCATGTTGTGGTTGGTCTTCCACCTCCTCCTCAAAGCCACATTCCTCCTCTGACTCCTCTTCCTCACAATCCTCTTCCAGCGTTGCCGCAGGTCCAGCAAGCGATGCTGATAAGGCTGTTTCTGGTGGTTATGGTGACCACAACTCTTCCTCTTCCTCTTCACGCTCATCTACGGCCTGATCCAGCACTCTTCGCAGGGCACGCTCCAGGAAGAAAACAAATGGTATGATGTCGCTGATGGTGCCCTGGGTGTGACTGACCAGGTTTGTCACCTCCTCAAAAGGACGCATAAGCCTACAGGCATTGCGTATGAGCGTCCAGTAACGTGGCAAAAAAATCCCCAGCTCTGCAGAGGCTGTGCTAGCACCCCGGTCATAAAAATACTCATTAACAGCCTTTTCTTATTGGAGCAGGCGGTCGAACATTAGGAGTGTTGAATTCCAACGTGTCGGGCTGTCTAAAATCAAACGCCTCGCTGGCATAATGTTTTGCCGCTGGATATCTGTAAAGTGCACCATGGTTGTGTAGGAACGCCTGAAATAGCCATACACCTTCCTCGCCTTCTTCAGGACGTCCTGTAAGCCTGGGTGCTTATGCAGAAAGCGTTGTACAATCAGATTACACACATGTGCCATGCACGGCACATGTGTCAACTTGCCCAAATTCAATGCCGCCAACAAATTTCTTCCGTTGTCACAAACCACTTTGCCGATCTCCAGTTGATGCGGAGTCAGCCACTGATCCACTTGTGCGTTCAGGGTGGACAGGAGTGCTGGTCCGGTGTAACTCTCTGCTTTCAAAGTTGGCAGAGTAGATGCAATAGGCTTCACACACACGCCTGTAGGCAGGCAACTGATATTCAATCGATTACAGTCAAAAAAGGGTTTGTTTATGTCACTGTACACTAGGTTGCACCAGATATGAGTGTCACTGTGCACTGGCAAAAGTTGGCAGAGTAGGCGCTGTAGGCCTGATACACACGCCTGTAGGCAGGCAACTGATATTCAATTGATTACAGTCAAAAAAGGGTTCTTAAATGTCACTGTACACTAGGTTGCACCAGATATGAGTGTCACTGTGCACTGGCAAAAGTTGGCAGAGTAGATGCAATAGGCTTCACACACACGCCTGAAGGCAGGCAACTGATATTCAATTGATTACAGTCAAAAAAGGGTTATTTTATGTCACTGTATACTAGGTTGCACCAGATATGAGTGTCACTGTGCACTGGCAAAAGTTGGCAGAGTAGATGCAATAGGCTTCACACACACACACCTGTAGGCAGGCAAGTGATATTCAATCGATTACAGTCGAAAAAGTGTTGTTTTATGTCACTGTACACTAGGTTGCACCAGATATCAGTGTCACTGTGCACTGGCAAAAGTTGGCAGAGTAGATGCAATAGGCTTCACACACACGCCTGTAGGCAGGCAACTGATATTCAATCGATTACAGTCAAAAAAGGGTTCTTTTATGTCACTGTACACTATGGTTGCACCAGATATGAGTGTCACTGTGCACTAGCAAAAGTTGGCAGAGTAGATGCAATAGGCTTCACACGCACGCCTGTATGCAGGCAATTGCTATTCAATCTATTACAGTCAAAAAAGTGTTGTTTTATTTCACTTAGCACAATAGAAGCTGTTAGGTTTTAGCCTGTCACACACACACGCTGGCAGGCAGGCATATGCAATTAGATTACACAGAAAAAAATAATAAAATAAAATAAATGATGTTCTAGCCCTAAAAAGGGCTTTTTGGGTTGCTGTCTTTGCAGCAGATATCAGATGAGTCCTTCAGGTCTGTAGTGGAAGCTAAATACACAGCCTGGCTATCTATTTCCCTATTAAATCAGCAGCAGATACAATATATGTCCTCTCTCAACGAATGTAGCTCCAGAATGATTCTAAAATGGATGCTGTCCTTCAGATGGAAGGCTCTGGAAGGGAGTGTATGCTGCTGATTGGCTGGAATGTGTCTGCTGAATGTGAGGTGCAGGGTCAAAGTTTCCTCAATGCTAAAGAATAGGGGGCGGACCGAAAAGCGCATGTGTTCGCCGTTCGATGCGAACACGAACATGCCAAAATCGTCGCGAATAGTCCACGGGCAAACTGTTCGGGATATCACTAATCGCTAAACTTCTTTGCTAGTTCTACTGAATTTGAGTCTGGTAACTTATTTACAGAGGAAGATCTGTCCATTAATGGATCTAACATCAAATTAAAATCTCCACAAAAGAATACGGTAGCTTTATTCACCTTTTATATTAATTTTGACATTTTCCTCAAAAAATGTGGTTGTTTCTTATTTGGACAATAAATGTTGACATTAATGTAATAATTCTTATAAATTTTTCCAAGCCAGAGTATATATCTTCCTTCAGTATCAATAAATTTGTGTTCCTCTGTAATATCCAACCTTTTGTTAAAAAAATGGATACTCCTCTAGATTTGTTAACATATGTGGAATTAATGGGTTCCATAAATTGCTTGTTCTGCATCCTTGAAATACTACCAGTTTTCCAGTCTGTTGAAAACAAGTGACCGGAAATGGGAGCTTAGCCACGAATCCGGCGAGAAGCGGATGGAGATGGCGTCTCTTGTCAAGCGGAGGGAGCTGTGATCGGAGGTAGCTGCTTAGCCCAGGGGTGAGCGTGCACAGAAGCGGGAGCAAACCGCAACAGGGAATCAAGCTGTGCTGTGAGGGGAACGGACTATCTCCTAGAGTACGGTAAGAGATCCCCGCGTCAGAATAAACAATAAGGGACACAGTTAACCCCCGACACCCTGACAAAGCCTGGTGAACCACAGTAGAAGGGGAACACTGTATAAGGTGGTTTAACGCTATAACCACGGAGAGTGAAGAAACCAAAAGGGGAGACAGAAGACCCCAGGTGTGGGACACCAGAGAGACTCAGTGGGGCCCTAGAGCAAGAAGGCAAGGCAAAGGGGAAAGGGGAAACCCACCCCTTACCATTACCAAAAAAATAAAAGACACTGACGTAGCCTTTATTTAAGGCTGTGACTCTTTACAAGAAACCGTTAAACAACTGTACAACAATTAAAAGAATTGCACTTTGTACCCAAGCACAGTTAATATATATAAACGCAAACCCTGAGGCTAGCAGTTACTTTGCTCCAAGAACACACTACACATGACAAATTGCAAGATACAAACTTTCCATTACTAAGAGGAAGATATTTCAGTAATTTAACTCTTCCTTCTCTGAGTACAAGATTTGTGCAAACAGTACATTAAGACACAATCTTAAATAATTAGCATAGAAGATTCCAGAAGGTTACTCAATATCAGATATCATACTGACAATATGACGGATTGACTGTAAGAAAGTACTAACAGTAACAGTTACTAAGCCTTGTGATATTAATTTAAGCAATCCAACGGACAGACCCTGTTCCCAATATTTACCCAGTAGTAATACAGGAAACGGCATAACTCAAAAGTGAGAAAGTCAGTGCTGGACAAGAAAAGGGACGGTAACAACAACTCCCTGGGATCAGGTCTGAGGGACATACCCCAGAAATCTTGGGAATACTCCCGAAATTTAACCAAAGGTATAGGCCAGCATTCAATCTGTTAAAAGAGAGGGTAGGAAGAAGAAGAACGAGGGGTATGTGAGGAAAACAAAAGTTATTCAAAATTTGAAATAACGGCCCTCAGGTGGGAGTCGTGAATAAAGTATAAAAAGGGGTAAAAAGCAAAATAAGATGGCGACTAAAAATAAATCCAAGGTGCGGAAAAGCCCGATAATAGAGCCATCTCACTTTTTTACGCCAAAAAACTCTGCAAACTCCCTTCCAAAACAGACCCCTAAAGAAGCACGGGACCAAAGCATTCTTCCTCCCTCCATAAATTCACCAAACAGAGATTTGGAAGAACTAGAAGGAAATCTTCTGACTACAGACAAAATGAAAGAGATACTGAAGAACTTTCAAACAGAATTTTTGGCTGAAATCAAGAACCAAATAATGGAAAATGCCAAATCAATAAGAGAAGTGAATAAACGTTCTGCTGACCTAGAGGACAAATTTGACAAGTTGATTACTGATCATAACATGCTCTTGGAGCAATCATCAAAAATGAAATCTCAAATTACCATACTCAATGACCAGATGAATAGAATGGAAGACAAATCACGGAAAAATAACCTCCGAATAAGAGGAATTTCTGAAAATATAAAAAAAGAAGATCTTTCAACATACATCACGGAAATGTTTTCCAAAATCACTCCTAATTTTTCTCATCTGGATCAGAAGCTGGACACAGTCCATCGAATACCTCTCCCAAGCCATTTGCAAAATAGGAATCCCAGAGATGTAATCGTCAGAATTCACCATCTACTCACAAAAGAAGCAATATCTAAAGCAAGTTACATAAAGAAGTCATTTGAATACCCATACGAAAATATTCAAATTTTTTCAGATCTTTCAAAAGGTACAATTAATAAAAGAAAGGAATTCAACTCTATAACTCAAGGCTTAAGGAAGAGCAATCTTATATACAAATGGACCACTCCAGTTGGCTTACTGGTACTACAGGGTTCATCTTGGCATAGGATTAAGTCCCCAGCAGAGGGTGAAAACTTTTTGAGTACCCTTATGCCTAACCCTTCTGACCCTAAAGGAGTTCAAACTAAACTGCAAGCCCCATTGCCAGAGTGGCAAAGGAAGAAATTACTTTGATGGATTTAAATGAATAACCAGTTATTATCTATTGTTTTGTTTTTCTCCCCTTCTGCTTCCCCTCTCTGCTCTCCTTTCGTTTCTCCCCACCTCGCTCTCCTTTACTTTCCTCTTGAAGTGATGTTGGTATAAAGAATTAATAATGTGAATGGTTTAGAGCGACCCCTGATAGCAAAGGAGACTAGGAAAGAAATAAGAACAAAATGGATAGGGGAATCTTGCATAGATGGAAGTAATCTAACTGTACCAGGGACGAGTGAGAAGGGGGGGGAGGGGGGGCGAGGGAGGGGAGGGGATAGGGGAAGAGGGAAATAAGGCATTAAAGAGTTCTTAAATTAAACAAAGTAAGCTATAGAGGTATAAGGAACTAGAGTTTATGTCAAGGGCAGTAAGGACATCTGTTAGGATACAGTAATAAACAGGAAGAGAGATAGAGACAGATTTGGGGATTGTTACAATGGGAAGTGAAGCTATAAGGTATCGTCATCTCCAGTCTAATCCGCTAACCATTTCTGAATAACGGCGGAATCCCTGCTGAACAGAAGACTGGAAAGGCTAGTAGATAGCCTCTTCTGTTCTAATAGTATGAATGTGGGTATGTATGGAAGTAAGAAAGCTTTTGTTTCTGGGATTAACAAGGTTATAATAAAGATAGCTACGTCAGCTAAGTGTGTAACAAAATATAGCAGAATAATGGTCCCTTCCAAAGTTAATGTCATTAAAAATATTTAGCTGGAATGTAAAGGGTCTTAACTCGCCTAGTAAAAGGAAAACGGTTTATAGACAGTGTAGAAAAGAGAAAGCAGATTTAATATTTCTTCAAGAGACACACTGGGAGAACACGAAAATCCCGAGTTTTGCAATAGGTGATTTCGATTTTAGACATCATTCAACAGGGGTTAAAAAAAAGAGAGGAGTCTCAATTTTTTTTTCTAATAACTTAGAAATCGTGAAAGTTATCTCAATTATAGACCCAGATGGAAGATATATTTTATGGAATGGACAAATTAATAATCAGAAAGTAACTCTAATAAATATTTACGCCCCGAATGAGAAGCAAGGAAGATTTCTAAAGCAAATAGCGAGTTTATTCAGGAAATTCGCTCAAGGCTCGCTGGTGGTGGCCGGCGACTTTAACATGATTTCAAATATAAACTTAGATAGGTCAATTAAACCGATACAAAAGAACTTAATAAAAGTGAATAAGGATGCACAGATGTTTACAGAATGGATGATTAATAATAAGATATTTGACACTTGGCGAGTTCAACACCCAAATCAAAAGGAGTTTTCCTTCTACTCAAATCCACATAAATTATATTCACAAATTGACTTTATATTAGTAAATGCTCAAATAATAGATAAAATCACGCACACAGAAATAGGTAAGATAATTATTTCTGATCACGCTTATACCACTTTAGTAGTAGAAATTAATAAAGTAAAGTTAGACAGACCACAGTGGAGATTAGATGACACTATAATAAAAATAGAGGAAAACAAAGAATATTTAAATAAAGAAATATCAAAATTTTTCGACAATAACATGCACACGGTTTCTTCTCAATGCACGATTTGGAATGCACAAAAAGCTTTTACAAGAGGTCTGATTATAAAACTTAAATCCCAATTAATAAGTCAGAGAGGAGCTCCTTTAAAAAAATTATATATAGAATTAAATAAATTGGAATCTAAATTTATTTCAGCCCCGCACTGTCAAACAATGGCAGAGATTAAAAAAATACGAAATAGCATAAATAAAATCAATCAGCTAAGATCAGATAGAGAATTATGGCGCTACCAACAGATCTATCATCATCAAAATAATAAAAATAGTAAACTACTAGCTACCCAAGCAAAAAAGAAAAAAGAAAAGAAAAGAATAACAGTTATAAAAGAAAAAGGAAGATATATTTCTTCCCCGCAGGAAATTGGCCAAGCTTTCTGTAATTACTACCAGGAGTTATACAACTTGGAAAAAAACGAGTCCTTTCGTAAACCACGAGTAGAAGAAATACAAGCATTTTTGGAGGGGATCCAATTACCCAAATTAACACCAGATGAACAACTAGAATCCTATTACAAATCAGGAAGTTCTTCAAGCGATTAAACTATTGAAACCCTATACTACACCAGGTCCAGATGTATACACCAACGTCTTTTATAAAACATTCTGTCAAATATTAAGCCCTCAGCTCACAGAAGCGTTTAATGAAATTAAAACTACCGGTATTATGCCAACGGAAATGACAAAGGTAGCATTGATAATGATTCCAAAGACTAATTTGGACCCCCAGCTTTGTGCCAACTACAGACCCATTTCTCTTTTAAATGCAGATACCAAACTTTACGCGAAGATTTTGGCTCTTAGAATCCAAAAATATATAGAAAAGCTAATCGCAATAGAACAAATGGGATTTGTGACTGGTAGGCAGGGAACAGAGAACATCAGAAAACTTATGAATCTGGGCGAAATTGCAAGAGTAAAAGGAACTCCCTCCCTATTCTTGTCATTAGACGCTGAGAAAGCGTTCGACAAAGTAGGGTGGGAGTATATGAGATTGGCGCTGTCCAAATTTGGATTTGGGGAATTTGGGGCCAAGGCGATAGGGGCCCTGTACAGATCCCCCTCAGCAGAAGTAACAGGTCCGGGTTACAAAACAAGGCCCTTTGAAATCACAAACGGTACCAGACAGGGTTGTCCTCTCTCCCCCACCCTATTTGCGCTAATGATAGAACCATTGGCGGAGGCTATTAGAGCATCCCCACAAATACATGGGATTAGGATGGGGGAGAGGGAACACAAAATCAGTTTATACGCAGATGACGTTGTTCTATCACTTACGCGGCCGGAAGAATCTCTCCGCCGTTTAGTAAAGCTAATGGAGGCATATGGTAAAGTGTCTTATTATAAGCTGAATTACAGAAAGTCAGAAACACTTTTTTACAATGTTCCAAAGGGTTTGCTTTCTCGATTAGAGCACAGTTACCCCTTTGATTGGAACTCAAAAGCATTTAAACATCTAGGAATCACATTTTTGGGAAATCTGCAGAAAACGGTGGATAGAAACTATAAAGACTTATATTTTAAGTTTCAAAAGATCATAGGTAACTGGCGAAAAGATAGATTTTCTTTCTCTGGGAAATTGGCGGTAGTCAAAATGATGTTACTCCCCAGAGTCAATTACATCTTAATGTGCATTCCCTTCAAGATTCCTAGAGGTTGGATTAAGAAACTGCAAATTGACGTATTTATACATCAGTCCAGACACATAAGGTTAAAAAAAACTACGATGGGAAGGAGCTTCTTGAAAGGAGGTATTTCATATCCCCTATTGCAACCATACCAAGAAGCAAACTGCATAGCTCATGCTTTGAAATGGCTTGAAACAGCACACAAATTACCATGGATACAAATAGAAAAAGCTTTAATCCCAAATTACCATTTATCAGCTTTGGTTTATGCTGTAAAACCGTTATATAAGGAACTTGCAGTAGGATCATCGGTTATGAGAGAAATTTTAAAAAACTGGAGACAGATTAATAGCAAATACAAACTTACCCCTAGGGGCAGTTTGATCACTCCGGTGATATCGTTTGTACATCCAAATATGTCAAGAACTATTAAAGATTGGAATAGTAAGGGACTAATATCTATAGGGGATACCGTTATTAATGGGTTAATAGCTCCTTTTGAGCAAATACATTTTTTTTTTAACATTTTAGGAGAAGGATGGTTAGCATATGAATCTTATAGAGCCTCTTGTGAAATAATTAAGACACACTCACAAAATAGGAAAGACTTAAACCCTATGGAAAATATTCTCCTTAAAGCGGAGAAAAAACATCTGATATCCAAATGTTTTAACATTATAAGATCGTCTGGTAATCAATTCAAAACCAAGGGGATGAGACAATGGGAGCTGAGCTTAAATTTAGAAATAAATGAAACAGACTGGAAAACATCTCTAAAAATCACAAATAGATTTATTAAACAAACAGCATATAGGGAAATGTTTTTTAAAGTTATTAACAATTGGTATATTACCCCTATTAAAACTGCACAAATCTCACACTCCCCTTTGGACAGAATGTGCTGGAGGGAATGCGGTAGCGCAGCTCATCTACCGCATATACTATGGGATTGCCCTAAGTTAAAACCCTTCTGGGGCAGTTGTTATGAATTTTTGAGCAAGTTGGTTGGGCCCCAATTCCCTTTAAGGGCAGAATGTAGCTTGTTACACATCTTTCCAAGTGAGGCAACCATAGAGGTAAAAGCATTTGCTATAATGATTTTTTCAATTGCGAAAAATTTAATAATTAGCAATTGGAAAATGAAGTCACCTCCCCTCTTTGCTGACATCATTTGGAGAATAAAATATTTCAGAGAATTAGAAGTAAATTATATACAAAAAGGCTTAATAAAAGCAGATTCAATAAAATGGAAAGTATGGGATCAGAAACAAGGAACAAAAAATTAATAGACCAAATAAGCTATGTTTGAATGAGGGGTGAATGAGGATGAATGATATTTTAATCAATGTAATGCAATGTTTCGATGTTGTAAGCGATTAGAGAATAACGTATTTATATACATTTTAGATTTTTTGTATTAAATTTTTCGCAAAATAAATAAAATAAAAAAAAATAATAAAAAAAAAAAACAAGCCACATCCATTTTTTAATTACTTTTTATTCTCTATTTTTTATACTTTTTTTCCTTTTTTCTTTCCCCCCTTCCCCTCTTTGTTTTTTCTTTCTTATATATAAACCTCTCTAATGTAGGAAGAGGAAAATTCTGTTCCTCTATTTATATTACTGGTTATTATTACTGGGATTTTTACAAACTAAAATATTCTCATTATTCTTATTCCTTCTTACTCCCCTCCTACAATTTATCTACTTACCCCCCTCCTTTCCATCCAAGTGTGTGTCCTCCCAATCACATACACTATCTGTTACAGTTTATTTTCTAATTTCTTTCACCACCTCGATCCTCCAATCTGAGAGGAGTGTCTCTCCTTCACTAACTGAATTTGCTGTATACTAGGTAAATTCTCTTTTAATAAAAAGTTGAACTGGAAGCCCCCACCTATACGCTAATCCCTCTCGTCTACAGCTTCTTGTGATTTCTATATATTCTCTCCTTTTGCTTAGTGTAGCTTAGTGAGATATCCGAAGATAATTGAATGTTACTATATTGTGCCTCCAGCTTTTTATTATCTTTATAAATAGCCTTCATTATGGTTACTTTATTCTTTGTAAAGTGACATTTTACTATCACATCTCATGGTGTCTTAGAGCCTAGTCTAGCTGGCAGAGGTAATCTATGTATGAGATCCAAACTATTATCTTCCTTTCACTGTAATATCAGTTATTTTTCCTTCAAATGTTTTTATATATTTAGTATTTTCAATAATCTGATGTTTAAACTCCATAGTCATGGTCACTTGAAATTCTGCTAAAAGCTATTTATTTTAAACAAGCTCAGATTCTCCATTTTAATTAGTTCCTTAGTTTGTTTCTCTTTTTTAATAAGGATTGGTCAATTTCAGAAGTCTCGGATTGTGATGTTTCCGATTCCCTCTTATTGTGTTTGGGTTGGAAAAAAAGTGGAGGGTGATTTTTCGCCTTGGGTAAATTGTTGTTTTTTTTAATTCATTTTATTGTTTAATTATCCACACACTTCCGATGATCAAAATGGCGTGCTAGCCTTATCCCGGACTGTATTGTAGACCACACAACAATGAACAATAGGCCGGAGGCAATATCCCTCATGCTGTTACAGGCAGGGTAGGAAGCCCGGATGATACATACCATGGCATAGCTGTGTGATAACTTCCCAGCCTCCATCAAATGAAATTTCCTTCTGGCCACCGGCTACTGGCTATGGTCAAGAGGTGTTCGGGGGGGGGGGTTGTCCAGGCTTTTACCTGGCTCCTTTGGTTGTGTTTTGGTCCCTGGCGGTCCCAAACAGACTGCAGTGGGGATAACCTGGCTGGCTCCAGAGTTTTGGTGCTCCAAAGAAGGAGGCTGTGGGCCGCCGGCATACTTTCAGCGTGCTGCCAGCGTGCTACCAGCATGCTCCCCTATTGGCTTGGTGGAGAGGACAATGTTCGGGGCGCTGTTCTGGACTCTGATCTGTCCTAAGAACTGGGAGTATTAGGCAGCTGGACACAGAATGTTTCCAGGGATGACATGGCTGTAGAGGGGGGTAGTATTTACCCCCAATCTAATTGATACCAGCTTTTCCTGAGTGTTGGAGGCACTCTCCCTGTGAGCCAGAATCAGGGAGCCAGAAAGTGCTCGAAGCTCCTATGAACGCCTACGTTGAAGCCTATATGCTGGTGAGCTATCCCGGTGGTAATGTACCCCTAGTTGGGAGTGTGTAAAAAATGTTTTCTCTTTCTTCTCATCTGTCTTATGAACTGCTGATGGATAACTATGCATGACATATGTATTGAGATATAAGTAACACTACACCTTGCTGTTTACGAAGCTTGGTGTCCCTTTACTAGGAATTTCTCTCAGACACTGTCTTTTTTCAGAGATATGGTGCCTTTAAGAGACTAATCATTATTTTTACTATCCAAAACTGGAGATGCTGTTAGGTGACATAGTTCCCCTTCTGATTTTTGAACATCGTTACGATCACTAGATTGCTCTCAATATTGAATTTGGGACTCTGAGCATTCGTTACAGCTAGAATAGGGCTATATATAAGAGTAAAAAGTTTATGAGTAGGGTGGCTTATAGTACCCTTACATATAGCAGATATCCATTAACCAACTTTTAAGAGTCCCCTTTTGGTTTAATACTCTTATTTTTGGATACCCAATAGTCTTTTAGTATTCTAGCGTGGGACTGCTTGCATGAGGGTCTATTTACCCAAACCCGGACATTTCTTCATCTTTTTGTTTGGGACCTTTTGGGGACATTGCTCCCATATTTGGACATTAACAATACGGTCCATCTTTGGGACTTTCAGGAGACATTCTTCCCATACTTGGACTCTTAAGACTATTCACCATCATTGCTGAAGAGTGTTATAACCCAACTTAAGGGTGTAGTGGCAGTACCTTCAAGTTGGTATAGGTGCTTATAGTGTCATAAAACCCATTGTTTATAGACAGACTGGGGAATAGTGGGCGAAATTAAGGGGTCTATTTAATGTAAACCCTGGTTTAAACTCTGGTTTAAGTACCGTGGATACAAAGATGTAGTAGTTCTCTTGAGTTACTTTCTCATAGCTTAACTGGCTTCTTTTCAAACCTAACTACCTAGATAATCTGATTAATTAGTGGTAATGTATAGATGTAAATATGGTAGTAATCCCTGGGAAAGGATTGCTTCCAGAGGTCTGAGTGGCTCTCATATTTGATTAATTAACTCCAATCGACAACAAATTGAGGTGTATTTTGATAGGGAAGTGTTGCCAGTATACCGCTATGTGGCATAAGTATGGTTATTTATGCTTTTCTATTTCTTACAAAGATAAATTGGATGCTTGGGAGTGTACTTTGCGATATATCCAAGGCAAGCCCTGGTTGAAGCCCCAGTTTAGGTTGTGTGTGTAGTAACACTGAAGGGCTTCTTGTTGGTAGATATTCCCATGGTTCTATCATTCTCTCTCAGAATTAATACAGCTTGATTACATAGTAATAAGTGTTTTATAAATGTAGTCAATGTTTTGGGTAAGTTTTATAAATGTAGTCAATGTTTTGGGTAAGTCTCTAAGGGGTCTATCTAACGAAGGTCCAGGGTGCTAAATATATTACTATTTCTATTTTTTCCTGGAGGAAAAGCTTTAGAGAGTTTACAAAAATTCTTAGGAAACTAATACTGTTTAAAGATGGTCATAAAATAGTTATTAATTCTATGAGAGAGGCCAAACAGTTTCTAGTAAAATAAAAAATTAAATGTACCTGGGATGAAGTTGAACACCCCAAAGAGAATACACTGTCCAATTGGGTTAAGATGAGAACCTAGACTGGGGTCTTTGAGGAGTTATATATTGCTGTCTTTAAAGTGCATGGTGGTATTTAATTAAATAGGATAACATATGTATTTTGATTCAGTAAAAGTTGATTTCTTGTGGTCTAGGTTCACTCTGAGGTTATGGTCAGTGGTCATCTTACTCTCCAGAGCTATATCCAACAATGACGTTTTTTAGGTTTGTTCAACCGTCTAGAGGATTTGAAACCCGTTGGGAGGTTTTTGTGTGTGTTGTTTGTAAGTGGGTTATGACTAAGGAAGAACTGCATATACAGAAGAGCTATATAAGACATGCTTTTTATGATGGTTATAGGAAGGTAGCTATGAAACAGTCAACTATTGTTCTAAGAGTTTTTTTTTTACCCATAATAATGGAGCAGCTTATGAAAATGATTACATTAAATGTGAGAGGGCTAAATTCCCCATATAAGAGAGCGGTCTTATCTAATTTTTTTCGGTTAGAGAACCCAGGTATTATATGTGTTCAAGAAACACATTGTATAAATGTAGTCACTATATGGTAATTCCTGAGTGCTTAACACTCTAGTATTGTTCAATCATGTGTAAAAACATAGCTATTATTGTAAACCGTTAATGGTCTCAAAAGGATAAAATACAATAGACAAGTTATATGTACTTTCCACACCCAAAATATATCTAATAAATTGAAGAGGTATGAAACTGTCCATATACATGCATAAATACGTGGATACTATTGTATATGGATAAATCCAAATGATATCCTATAAATATAGTAATAGCTTCCCTCATATGGCAAATAAATTGCTTAATCCTTGGGGAGCTATAACCTATTTTAATAGCTAAAACCAATTGTTGTATAAAACAACAAAAAAAGAAAAAAGATAAGTGCAAATACCTACAGGTTGGGAACAAAAAAAGAAAAGAAAATGGGTAAACCTAATAACAAATATATTGATGTTATTGGTCAATACTTAGGAGGGAGTGTGTAAATCTATGTTGTATAGGTAAAGGTTCATGAAAAAACATTGCCAGTGTTCTCCATGTTTGTTCACCACATATTCATTAATGCACAATATGCAATTCTAAATGGTGATAATTCTAAATACCATAAGTAAATACAATTGGTTATATGCAAATTGGAGCTAACAATTTAAACACTCTCTCAGTTCAATATACCAAGCCAAAGTAATTGCACTTATCTTAAGAAGTAGTCATTGACCAATGTGTTTCTCTTTAAAAACTGAGGTGACTATGATCTATGGGAATCGAGTTTCTCGGCGAGAGTTAACAATCTTTGAGCATAAAGTAATCAAAGGTGATTTTGTTTTTAATATTTCGAACTGTAGGAATATTTTGGAATCGTTTAGTCCCTTTGGTAAATCCACAGCAATGCAAAAATGGGAATCCGATTTGGGTTTCTCTTTACAGATGGAACAATGGAAGGGTGCTTTGTCCATCATATACTGAAACATAATCTGTGTTCCCTTGCGGGAAATATATTTTAAGATTTTGCAGAGGTGGTACTGGGTTCCCACTATGTCACAAGATTTAGATCCAACACGCAACTCGGTGGAATGCTGGGGGGCATGTGGCATGGTGGGAACCCAGGCCCATATGTGGTGGTCGTGCCCAGAAATTCAATCTTTATGGAAATAGTGTATCTTTAATTTGTCAAATATTTGCAATTTTAGCATTGGGCTGACACCCGAATTGGTTTTATTTAATATATTTTCTCAGGGTTTTGCCCCACTAGTAAACCATTAATTATTAATTCACTAATGGTGGCCAAGAGGTTGGTTTCCCTAAACTAGAAAGAGGGCAAAATCCCAACATGGAGGTCAATTTTAACAGAACAGATTGTTAGAGATTTTGCCCAGAGCACTCCAAAAGAATAAGTGGTTAAAATGGGATATATATATGTTAAAACAATAAGGGCTACAGTTGTATTTCCTGTCGGTAGTTATTGAAACTGTGTGTCTAAGTAGCATTCTTTTGTTGCATCTTTCTGTATGTCTAGACTGTATGATGGATGTAGAATATTTGTTGTATGGATTTTATTGTAAAATTGTATGTTGAATAATAATAATAAAAAAAAAACAGTTCTCTTTCCTTTTCCTTCCTCCTTCCCCTCTTCTCCTCCTTCCTCTCCCTTCTTCACCCTCCTTTCCTCCCCTTTTACTTCTTGATTTTGATGTTATGCACGATTTTTACTTTGTATGTTTTTCTGACCAACAGTCCACATAGACCAAACATTGAGTGCCTGATACAAACAGGTGTTTTTTGTTCTTAAAGGACTCTTTACTCAAGGAGTAGCTGTGAACTTTTAACATTTAAACTTTTCATTTAGACTTTTAATAGTCCTTTTTATTCCTTAAAATGCTTCCATTTGAAATGTGGATGTTGTAGTCCAGCTGAAACTCGCCTTTATGTGTGTGCTGTTAAATTTTACAGCTCTGCTGTTAAGCTGGACCTCAGTTGTGTCAGTCCATAGTGTACAATTATTGTAACCTTTACAAGTTTTCCCTTGCGATGCTGCAGGAGTAAAAGTGCTATATACAGATATATACAATATTTCTCTCTTCCCCTTCATATTATATAAATCTTCTCATGTTTAGGGCAATTCAAAACAGAAAAACAGTAGGGGAGGATACGGGGCTATTGATTATACTAATATAGCTTATCATGGATATACCATGTGCTATTTCCTTCTTCTGTCCCCTAGCTGCAATCTGTCCTCAACCCCTTATATACTCTTTCCTTTACTGTTTGTTTTGTCCTTTTTAGCCCAGTATTGAGTGTCCAATGGACCCTTTTGCTTAATCTCCTCAACTTCGGGAAATATGGGGGAGAAATCTCTTACCTTCCCCTTTCCAGCTTACTGTCCAGGGTCCGTGGTCCATGGTATCTTGACTTTTTCTTCCGCTTTGGTTCCCTTACAGCAAATAGGCATGTGCCAATTTTCTATAGTGTCCCTATTTTCGAAGGGTTGCGGGGGATGGCTCCATGCCTCTCTCCATGACTCTCTCTGTTGTAGCTGCCTGTGATCCACTGGCTCATGCAGCACTGAGCATTACATGCTCACCACCTTGATCCGCCAGACACTGTGATGCATCTACATTACGTCACTTCTGGTTCAGCGTCAGGTGACAGAGGTGGGAGCAAATCTGACTGTGAAGCAGTCACAGCTGCTCCACCTGACAATGATTCTGTGTTTTGTTTATAAACAATGTTGGTTATGCCAGAACTATAATGTGATTAGTTGACTGGTCAATTTACTTGTCTATCAAAAACTGCTGTGTTTCATGTACAGCAATTGTAATTGTATAGCACAGTATGTTACTCTTGTGTAGAATCAAGATATTTTGCTATGTACACAAATGCAAAAAGCATGTGTCATCAGTTTTCCCAGTATGCTATTAACATCTATTAGAAGTGAGAGAAGCCAATGATAAAAATCCTTTTTTGTTTGACAAGCCTCGTACGTCTTATTTTACAGTTGAGTGTACGCAAGTAGGCAGAATATAGGAATTCATTCTTAGCTGTATTATATATAAGAGCCTTTTACCTAACTATATAATGTAAAAATAATGAGCCTCATTCAATTGAGCAATCACATGTTACTGTAGCCCAAGTAAAGCCACAAGTTAATTTGCTATTCCATTGGCATCTTTTTGCGGGCTCCAAACATGTTACAAGTTACGGCCTTGAAAAAATTGTGATGGTTAAACCCAGAACTTACAACCTCCCGAAGCCTTTAATCTTTCACGTTCGCAAGACTTACGATCGCTAAAATCGCAAATCGCTATTCAATTGCGAAAAAACCCTCAACACCGCACCAGAACTCAAGCCCGCAAATGCCAAATGGCAGCCAAAGCTTAAGGTTTCTATAAGACCTGCAAAGGGTTTACAGACTAGTTTGTAACACTGCAAATCACAATATAAAGACACCAATGCACTTTAAAACATTGGGAAGCAATGGAAGGCATCACAATTACACGCTCAACAACTCACAACTATCCAATCTTGAAAAAAAAAATTGTATTTTCCTCATTGGTTGTTATGGTAATGCATATACCAATATGAAAAGCCATGCTGCAACATGCTGAAAGCTATTAAAGAAACACTCCCTGATTAAATTGCAACACAAATACATGTAAATGGCTGACATATTAACCCTTTCTCACTCACAAAGGCTCAAATGTGGACCCTAAAAATAAAAAGATCATCTTATATACACCTCCACATGGCATATATCAGCTACCAGGGGAACATTTCACACAAGGTTGTTCAGTCCCTCAGTTGTGTCCAACTCTCTGTGACCATATGGACTGTAGCACACTTGCTAATGTCTCTGTCTGTGCATATCCACAATGTTTGCATGCCAAAGATACTGAAGTGGGTTGCCAGTTCCTTCTCTAGTGGACTGTGATTTGTCTGACCACTGCTATGACCTGCCCACCTACAGTGGACCTACATGGTATAGCTCACAGCTACATTTAGGAACACAAGCCCCTTCACCCCCACCACTTAGCAATCCTGAAGGGGACCAGGGGAACATACACCACACTAATCTACTCTAACCCATCAGGAAGGGCCACAAAAACAGATGGAGGCTGTGCAGAGGCACGTGGATCACAGCCAACTTACCTCCATCAGGCATAATCACCGCTAGGCCCATCCTGTTAAGTCCCACGCCATTGCTGTTGGCCATGTACCAAGATGTATACCCATTCCCATTTGGTGACCTCCCATTATGTTTTGCTATTAATCATTTTACATTATTACAAGTCATATTGTTATCAGGCCTTCGGGAGAATGTTTGTACTCCACAGTATCACAATTTGGACTTTGCATGTGTATTAACCCTTTATCATTATTATTATATATGATATATATTATATGATATCTAATGCTATTATTACTATTATTATTATTGTTATGTCATGTATTAATCTATTGCATAGTAACTAGGGTTCTTTAGTTTATAGATATTGGAATGTGACACAAATGTGATGTATGTGGATGTCCCATAACCCCAACCAGTGAAAACATACTGACATGGTTAGAACGGTATAACAAAGCTTTATTTCATCATGTCATAGTCTAGAATAAGCATGATGCAAATCACCTACCAGGGTCACATGTGGTCACTACACCACTGCAACTGGAATCTAATGAAAAAAAAGATTATCAGAAATCACTCCATTTAATTGAAGAAACCATTAATGTGAATACCACTTACAACTCTGCTCAATGAAACAGATAAATAAACATCTGGACCATGTAATCCAATCCAGTTTCATACATACAGTGTGCTTACAAAACAAAAATCGGAAAAAAAAGTGGTCACAAAAGGCGGAGGAGGGTAAATGTTTTTTATCAACATGCATGTACAGTGTAGTGCTAAATAATATAACTGTAACAATATACCAGCTCACCTCATTCCCATCTGCAAGCATTACTAACTATTAGCTAGTTCTCTGGATAACTCACTGGCCATGACCAATAATAATGATGTGTCATCTCACAATAGATGCTTAGCTGTGACCAGCGGCAGTGGTCAAGGTGTACTATCACCTTCTTCATATGATATTTTTCATCAACACTGATGTCACATACATCAGCTATACAGCTGTTAGCACATGTGAAAGGATACTCATGATATCAGCTATAGGGGAAAATACCCATTAATACAGAGAAGACACAAAGGTCAGCAGCCAGATTCGGTGTTACTTACATCAGACCCAAAGATCTGTGTTTATACTGATATTGAGGAAAGGATCACATGCTTCACTTGTGCACATATCAATGCTGGCTGTCATTAACATGCCATTGTGAGATTCTGCAAGTCCACCGCCATAGCGGTATTAGTCTACATTTAAGCTAACAACAATCATGTTTTAGATATCTCGCTATATGATAGCTTTAGAATTGTGGGAACTACATGTTAAGAGGGGCTGTCATTAAAGGAATGTCTACCTGAGAGGCACTGTGAAAACCTTACACCTCATACATTTCCTTCCCAATGCTTGCAGATGCAGAAGATGCCTTCATGGACCTGAATTGTACCTAAAAAAAAAGAAAACAACTACAATATAAGGCCTTAAAAAAGATAGGGACTACAGCATTTCTTCTCAACAGCATTCCTCAGTGACCATCAATTTGTGAAATGTTAAACAGAACCCTATGTGTCCACGGAGAAGAGGATCATGGAGCATGTAATGGG
Organism: Discoglossus pictus; assembly: GCA_027410445.1. NCBI lineage: Eukaryota > Metazoa > Chordata > Amphibia > Anura > Alytidae > Discoglossus > Discoglossus pictus. The sequence goes on along the minus strand of CM050163.1, from coordinate 185,830,790 downwards.
AGGTAGCGATCTGTGTACAAAATATCACCATCACATAGGCCAAGATTCAAGACTCTGTAGCAAGGCTAGATTAGGTTAACACTGTGACCAATAGATTGTCACTGAGGAGTGCTGTTGAGAAGGCACATATAGCGCAGCCTCTAGGTCTTCCTCCACCTAGACTCAGGGCCCCAATTCCCTGTGGTTGGCTGCTATCTCCCTGGTGGTGGTGGGGCAGGGGGACGCATCCCCCCGGGAGGCAGCAGCACCTGCAGTGGCTCTGGTGGAGGGGCCAGGCTGCATGTGGCCGGGGGTACCACCGGGGTGGAAGAGGAAGGGCTGGGGACCAGAGTGCATCTCATAGCATCTGCTGTCACCCCCTGGAATGTGCTCTTGTCTGTGCCAATCCTGAGCAGCCCGTCCAAGTGGGATTCTGTCATTAGCTGATGCCTCCTCTCCTCCCTATTGCTCCTGACCAGGCTGCGCATTACCTCTGCATTATTGGCGGAGATGCTGACCTGCATCCCCTAGAGACACTCCAACTGCTGCCGCATGAGTGCCAGCATCTCCCCCTGCTTAGCCAGGCTTGGTGTTAGGGATGGAGGTCCTAGTGGCGTGGCCTGGTGAGGAGCTGGCGGTAGTAGAGTCCGAGTGGGGAGGGTCTGTGGCCCAGCAGGAGCCTGATGCAGTAAGGGAGGTGGTGTTGGTACGCTGATGCACTACCGTGGGGGGGAGGAGCTGGTGCAGATGTTCCATCCAGTGGGAGGGACCTGGCAATATGCTAAGTCTCAGGAGGAGGGGGATAGTAGGGGAAAATCCTGGCACTGTGGCTGCTGGTCCTGATGGTGACCCCCTAGCCATATGACATCTTCCTCCTCCAAACCAGGGCCCTCAGGTATTTTTCTTTTCCCCTCCCCCTGTGCTGGTTCCTGCTGAGCGGGAGCTTGCTCCTCCACTTCCTGCTACAATGGAGCTGACGCCCCCACCTCTGGCTCACCACTGGACCCAGACCTCCTTGATGCTTAAAGGGAGAAAAGAAAGGTATGTTATTAGTATGATGAATAATACATTGTTTTGTGTGCATTCCTAACTATCAGACATCAAGGCTTGAACCTGGATGATTCTCCTAATTGCCACTCAGATTAGCTATCATGTGTTAGATATGATCTATTATTTGGTTCCCGCTCTTGATTGTTCTTGGCTCCTAACGCTATCTTGATTCCAGCTGCGGTCCGTAACTGCATAGGCTGCAGTGGGCAATCCAATGCATGGACTATCTATTGGTTGATTACTCTTGTTGTGCCCACGAATTTCAGTGATTTGTCAGCTTCATGGATTTAATGATGCATCCATCTATCCCTTGTTAATTCCATGGATCTGGAATGTCAGTGTCCTTTTTTGTCATCATGTACTTAAGTAGTGTGTGTGATGTACATGGGGTGGCATGTTGGTGTATGTGATGTTCACCTGACATGGAGGCTGGGTCCTGCTGGGCCACGAGGCCTGAAGCTCCAGCGGAGGGCACCTGGCTGAGTAGGTCCTTGACGACCCTCTCCTCCTTGGCCATCATCCTCCTCACCTTGGCCCTGATGTCATCAAAACGCTGCTTGACGGATCTCAGATCCTTTTGCACTATAACCTCAGCCGCTACCTCCTTCCATGCCTGGGCCCTAGGACCTGGCCTAACTTTCCTCACCCCTGCAAGGATCATGGGGCTGCCATGGATGCACCATGGAGGACCACATTCTCTTGGTGCATGTACTTGTGGGCTCTGTGCTTGCCCTTAGCCTGGCTTGTCCTCCTCGCCTCTCCATTCCTCTCCCCTCCCATTTCCTCCCTCCATTATAATCCCCCCAAAAAATATAACGATAAATCAATAAAAGTTTGGCTGTATATGTTATGATAAAAAAAATGTATTTGTGTATTATGTGTATGTAATAACTGTTGGTGGATGGGGTGTGAAGAATGTGATGGGGGGGGGCGGTATGGAGTGACCTTGCTCTATGTGTCTCTATGTTTGTTCTTTCAATTATGTGTATTGCTATTATGTGTATTCTATAAATATGTGTCAACAAGGATTAAGGGACCTGCATGCTACTTCAGAAGAAAATACAACACAGTCAAGGCATGAGCGGGTGGGACTTCATAATCTCCCTATGTCAATTATCTACTGCAAGACTGCTTTCTAACGGCTGAGAGGCCTGTGTCGCCAACGTTATTAAACCTCGGCCAGCCCTTTAACAGTTTGCAGCCTCAAGAGGGATTTACAGGCGTGAGTCTTCGGCCCATAACTCGCGCCCTTGCTGAATTGAATAACATCATAATTGGAGATGAATGGGAGCCCGCAACACACCCGCAGACATATGGCCTACATCGCTCGAGTTGCCGGCTTGCAATTGAATCTGACCCAATTTGTGATATAATTCATAAAACTTTTTCAAAATTTTGAGTTGTTGGTCTTTTCTTGAAAACACTAGTTTATAAAACAAAATGTATTTTTTTCAACACATGAAAAACCCATTAATGTTTTATGCTTAATTCAAATATGTTACTATGTTACAAGAATTTTAAGCGACAGACAGGTTAAATCTAAAAAATATATATATTTACATACATTTTTAACACTATTCAAGTTGATGATTTTCTTGATTACTTAGCATCTGGAACATCCCTCTTAAGTGTTCAGCAGTAGTCAGAAAGCATCTAGGACTCCAGTTGCCCTGATACTTCTTTTCCATGCACAAGATGTCTTGGTGAAATAACTCCCCATGTTTGTCACTCACACAACCGAGATTCTCGCGGAACAAATCCAAGTGGGAGTTCAAGAAATTAATTTTAAGGGACAGACATTAGATCACATAACATCAGCCATAATGTCAGTCAGTAGTTCTGTGCTTTAAATTTTTCCAGAAAAAAAACTTTCTCTATCATTTGAACTATCCCCACACAGTTTACTTGGTTTAACAGATTAACAGTTAACATTTCCATCTTGAATCAAATCTTATTTGAAGGCCCACAAAAAAGCTGGACACTGTATTTAAAGGCGCACTTGCCAATCACAGCATCCAAACTATCTTCTAATGTAGCAAGATCATCATCTAAAAAAAGTGAAATAAAATGATATTTACAAAACTTTGTTTTAATAATAATAATAATATAATACATTAAAATACGTACCGTTTGACTCTCCTATTCTATCAGGTGCTGTTTGGACAGAAGAGTACTCATCCTGGGAGGGAAAATGTTGACAGGATTATGCATAAGACTCCAATAGAGTCGCTTCATTGGTCTGTGACCAATGAAGCTGGTACATTGGTACACACACTTTACACTTTGAGGTATCAAAGCAGAGACAGCATCTGGTATAGCACTCCAAAGTGCAGCTTTTTTCCTCTTTGAAGTATGATGCCTGATACACTCGATAAGAAACACATAAACATACCCCAGTTCTCAAAGCAAAGCATTATTTTGCTGCATTGAAATCAATAGGGCAGGCATGCTTCCTCTCTCAAAGTCTACTCAAAGTTAGCCAAAATTCAGAACTGTTAAGCCATATAGATTAAGCTATTCAGAGAATAGTTGATCAATTTATAATTTGTTGCATTTCTCAAGACCAGTATGTTATATTCCATATTTTTGACAAAGTACAACAATTGATTGAATTAACAGTCAATGTATTTATTGTTATAACATGCAACTTGTATAGTTATATTTGTAAAGAACTCATAAACAATAGTTTGTTAAAATTTGTAAAACAATTTATTGTAACCTATACATCAATATTCAAAGAATGTGTAAACTTTTTGTAAACAATATTTATATTGTAAAGCATTACATGTTAACACATGTGTAAATGTGTATAGTGAAACCAGAGGAAGGCAAAAAAAAATCCTTTCTGACTCCAGATACTGGTGATCAAATTACTCCCTGGATCAATACTCTCTCTGTAATCATACAGTAAAAGGCCACAACACCTAAATACCATGGAAGTGTTAATTATATGAAATGAAACGCAGCAGAACAGAAATAAAAATACATACCTTAATTTTTTTAAGTACATACAGTGAAAGTACTAACTATTTACAATGAAAGCACTAAGTATAATATTTTCCAAACACGTTCTAATGTTTAATATGCTTCTTAACAACAGTACAGACTCCTATTTTTGTTGAGTGCTTTGTCAAGTTTTGTAAAGGGCTTTTTTATGGGTATTTGATTTGTTGGTCATTTAGTAGTGGTTCCTCTAAAAAAAGCCCAACAGACAAAAAAATGTTGTCTTTGGGATGTAACCACTGTTCTGTTTGTGCATTGTTTTTTAGAAATAGTGGTTCCTCTTAAAAGAGCCCAACGGACGAAAAATGTTGACTTTGGAATTAAACCACTTTCCTGTGTTATTAGTATTTTTTTAACCGTTTTGTGTTGAAATGTAAATTATTATTTTTTTAAATGGTGACAGTGGCACGTTTAGTTCTTCGTGTTAGAATTCTAGTTTCTCTCCAAAGAGCCCAACAGACTTAAAACTTAGTCTTTGGGATGTAACCAGTGTTTTTTTCTGTATTGTCTTTTTTTTCTGAGCTTCTTTTTTGTCATGTTTTTTTGTAGAATTTACAACACCTCATAATAGATGATAGATTTAGTAAATACTCGACCATCTTCTATTAATTCACCATGACTTTTTTTTTTTTTTTTAAATAAAAACTTCAATCTCTTCTTGATTTTTGCATCGGGAAAATGCCACATAGAGTTGTCCATGGGCAAATACTGGTTCTAGTAAAAATAGTCCAACAAAGTTAAACATTTGTCCTTGTGATTTATTAATGGTCATTACAAATGCTATAATAATGGGAAATTGTCTTCTTTGAAGTACAAAAGGCAAGCTTCTCTCACTTGGAGCCTAAGTTATCCTTAGTATGAAAACTGCATTAATCTGGTCCCATTACAAATTCCTTTTTTGGGTTCATATCTCTCAGTAACATGACAATCGCTCCTTTTTGGAGTTGCAAAACATGTGGTGGCATTCCAGATGAAGTTAATGAATTTATAAATTCAGTGGTAAAATTAGATTCACTCTGTTTTTCATCAGCTAGAACAGAATCTGCACTGTGACAATTTTTTTGTGCGGCCGTCTATTAATTTTAAGATTTCATTATTGAGATCCAAAGCATCTTTATTTTTTTATGTTAAAATTACTTTCTGCTCCAGCTCCGATGAATGTTCTGTAGTTATTCCATTTGGGAGTATAGCTGATATGAGTGAATCTTTACAAATAATTTCCGGTGGGATTTTAACAGTATCACCAGGTAATTTAGGTATTAAGTCATTTTTTCCTTTGCCAATTTGAATTATCCAATCATTGAATTCATTTTGGCCTTCAGATCTCATATTTTTTTTCTTATCGAAGGTGTGTAAATTCTTTCCATAGTGGTCTTGACTTTATACATGTTTCCACAATGACTGTGCGATTTCCACGTACAACCACAGGTAATGTTTGTCTGGAATCTCCTCCTAATAACATGACTTTTCCACCAAAAGGCAAATCATTACCCATGACTTCACGCAATAAACAATCAATACATTGCAGAGCATGGCACAACATCATAGTGCCTTCATCTATGATAATCAATTTGGATGTTTAAAACGTATTTGCTTGATATGATTTCATTCTAATATCCGACACTGATGTTTCTAAAATTGGAACTGGAAGCTTAAATCCACTATGTACTGTTCTTCCACCTTCTAACAATAGTGTAGCAATTCCAGTTGTTGCAAACGGAAGTGCAATTTCCCCTTTACCTCTAATTGAACTCATCAACAAATTATAGAGATACGTTTTTCTAGATCCACTGGGTCCATCTAGATAAAAATAATGCTCTTTGAGCAAGTCATCATTTAGTGCTTGTTGTATTGCATAGAAAGCGTGCAATTGCAAATGATTTAGTGTTTTTCAACATCAGCGTCATAGTCATCAAAGTTGATATCATCTATAATTCCTGGATCTGAGAGATAAAAAGTTACACATCTTAATCCATGACATAGAAAGACTTGTTGAATTTCCACTAATGCTCTTAATTCAGCTATGTTCTCATTATAACATTTTTAAAAAGTCTTCCTACATATTCATTTTAAATGTTTCCCACAAAGCTAATGCATTAGGAACATTTCATAATTTGCAAATGAATGCAACAGTTCCCTCATCTGCCGTGAAATTTTACATAGTGCTGCTTCCTCAAGACATCTCTCCCATTCTGTTTCATTAGCAAGGAAGTTTCTATGTCTGGCAGCTAATTGAAATGTGTCATAAAGTAAACGGATAGTGGAAAAGAAAGTTAGGATCAAGATTATCGACGGATCATCAATTTAAATTAATTTGACAGTCTGGGCACTTTCTAGGAGCTATGTCAAAATCCAAACACAATATGTTGTCTAAAAGTAAAGTGAAAGATAAGAAAAATAAAATATCTGATTCAACTGCCTTTTTTACCACCAAAAATAATGGAAAGAACTAAAATGTTTCTGAACTGGAGTCTCCCAAAAACATATCAAATCAAAGTGTCATAAATTCCTCTGTAAGTTCATCAGGCAGAGAATCAGACACTGAAGATGATGGATTATGAACTACTTCCAAGATGAAGGACATTTTTAAAGTATTTCAATCTGAATTCCTTTCAGACATAAAGGTTCAAATTCTTGAAAATGCAAAAGCAATAAATGATGTAAATATTAGATCGCGGAACTGGAAGCGAAGAATTAATAGAATAGAATCACAAAATGCTACTATCATATTCCACTAATTTGGAAAATAAAATCACAGATTTAAATAATCAAATTACCAGATTAGAGGACAGCTCAAGGCGCAGTAATTTGCGCATAAGGGGAATCTCTGAAAACATTAAACATGAAGATCTAAATGATTATTTAATCAGTTTATTTACCGCCTTGATTCCCTCTTTTCCTCATCTGGATCATAAATTTGATGCAGTGCATCATATTTCCCTACCATTGCACCTACAAAATAAAGGATGTAAAGCTTCACTTTTTTCCAACTAAAGAAGCAATAACAAGAGCCAACTTTATAAATAAAAATTTGGAGTTTCCGTATAATAACATCAAAATCTTTTCTGATTTTTCACAAGTCACGATCAACAAGAGGAAAGAATATGGAGCCATAACTCAATGTCTTAGAAAAGAAAATGTTATTTACAAATGGACTTTCCCAGTTGGCTTGTTGATTTTAAAGGGATCAGACTGGCATAAAATCAGTTCAGTCGCAGAAGGAATTCCTTAGCGGAGTCTTTTTAAAAGTTACAGCTTATAACGCCAGAATGGCAATCAACTTAAAGTAGTTATGGACTTTATTATCCTTTATGTGTAATTTATCGTTGAAGTTTGTATATGCAATATGAATTTCAGAAATGTACCAAATTGTTTGTACCATCTAGGTAAGGGTTAAATCCTATCGCTGGTTAATTACAATTTTACTGCAAGGCAGGTTCATGTCACAACTGCAAAGTAAAGCACTTACCACTAGGAAAATTATTACACAATTACTGATATGAATAGTTATCAGGTACTATAAGGAAAGTTACAGTACACTTCTTAGTTAATACATATTATAGCCACTTATATTTTTTTTAAGTAACTGGGCACATCAGAAATTAAAAATAAACTGAAACAATTAGATTAAGAGGTTAATCACATTTACAAATGTGGACAGGCATAGCTATTAATATACTGTTCCACAAATAGTATGTATATTATTAGTTGTCACTATGTAGTTTGTAGATGTTTCAATTGGGTAATCAAATATAGTAATCCAGCTAAATTGCAGATATAATTAAAACCTAGAATAAAGGGGTAAACTATTCACAATTATAATTTGGGAGATATTGAGACTATGTGGTAAATACAATTCCTTGACACAATAAAGGAGTTATATAAGCTCTAGCACCGTCACCTCCACACATAAACCGCCAATCATTTTGGAACTTCGGCTAAAGCCCTGTAGAATTTGACCGCTAAAATAATGTATAGCAGTCTTAATTTGTATAGTAGTATGTTTTGTTGTATGGCTGTTTTGCACAAATGTGTTACTTTTCTTCTTACAATAATATTTAAAATAAAGAGTAAGGGTTATCACAATCACATTTATACCAGAACTGATATAAAAGCTTTTCTTGGTCTAAAATGTCACTGAATATTTTAAGTTTCAATGTTAAGGGTCTAAATCACCCCAGGAAAAGGAGACCAGCAATTAGGCTATTTAAACAATATATGGTGGATATTGTATTTCTCCAGGAGACCCATTGGGTAAAGTCGGAAATCCGTACTTTGGGGACAACCTTTTTGAGCCTAGATTACATTATACATATAAATGGAAAAGGGGTGTGGCGATAATTTTTTCTAAAAAGTTAAATGTTACTGAGGAATTTAGTGTAATCGATCCTAATGAACCTTTCATCCTACGGGTCGGACAAATTAACAATTATAAATTAACGCTCATTAATATTTATGCTCCAAATGAAAAACAATTATAATTTTTTAAACAAATTCGTAGTCTTATCAAGAAATTTTCTCAAGGGTCCCTTATTATTGGAGGGGATTTTAATATGGTACCTAATTATATAATGGATAGAACAACTCATTATGTTTGTAAAAATGATAAAAGACTCGTAAAACAGGTTCAAGATTTTTCAAAGTGGATAACCATAAACAACTTGTATGATGATTGGCCTATGTTCCACCCTGATTAAAAAGATTATTCTTTTTTTTGAAATGTCCATAAAATTTATACCAAATTAATGAAACAAAATAGGCAATATTTCATTTTCAGATCATGCATGTATTAAAATTAATATTACATTATATATGGGGGAAACAGTTAGACCACAATGGAAGTTAGATGATTCTGTGATTGGAAACAAAACTAATAGAAACCATCTTAGTAAGGAAATCACAAAATTCTTTGATCTCAATGTTAATTCAGTGACATCCAAATGTACTTTGTAGAATGCCCAAAAGACCTTCACAAGAGGGTTGGTTATTAAATTGAAATCTCAATTAATAAAGCAGAGAGGAGAACCATTAAAAAAACGATATATTCGTTTAAACAAATTAGAAACAATAAATAAGATCAACCCTCAAGATGAGACTTTGAAGGAAATTAAAATAATACAGAATAAAAGTAATAAAATAAACCAACATTTATCTGATAAACCATTATGTTGCTTCCAACTATATCATCATAAAAATCATAAATCAAGTAAGCTTATTGGCCAATCAATAAAAATTTGAAATAAAAATAAAAAATAGCATTTTTACAAGTTAATGGAGAAAAGATCTCGTCCCCCAAAAGTATTGCCCATTTTTTTGCTAAATATTATCAGGATCTTACAATCTATCAAATGATGTATCTTTTAAAAAAAACAACCAGAGATCAAATTCAAGTTTTCTTGGATCGATTGAAATTGCCTGTTATATCGTCTACTGAGTTAGAAGAACTGAACCTCCCTATAACTGAACACAGATGTGAAAATATATTCAAAAACCCTTGCCCTTAGAATTAAGAAAATAGCGGATAAATTAATTGCTCCAGATCAGTTAGGAAACTCGCGCGTCGACCTGTCTTATGCCACGATTGTGACATCACTGCCAGCATTTGGTGGATACTGGCGTTTTTTGGTGCACACGATGCATGTGCAGTCTTTGGACTTTCATTTACAAATGATAAGTGATGCGTTTTCCATCTAATACATTCATGCTGCTTGTAATATCTTTAAATGTATATCTGTACTAATACAATTGAATATTATAATTGATTTCATCTTTAATCTAACATTAACACTTAGCATATTTGCACATATGGATAAATAGCAACATACCTTTTTCTGATGTATCCATGCTGCTTGTAATATCTTGAAATGTTTATCTGTACTAATACAATAGAATATTATAATTGATTTCATCTTTAATATAATATTTGCACTCAGCATATTTGCACATATAGATAAAGAGTAATATACCTTTAAACAGCCTTTGGCTTCTGTACATCTTTATAATAGCACTTCTATATATATATATTAACTGTTTCAAAATATATGACATTAGTCAGGCTTATTTGCACAATATTATTAGCACAATATCCATAGATGCTGGAATAATAGCAGTCTGCAGTGCATCTATATATATATTATCCTTTTATAAGATATCTCTATACTTTGTCTGGAAATCAAATATATGTTGTGTAATTTATACTATGAGCACTTTATTTGCACTTATGCAATCACAAAGGTGATAATATATTTAGTTTAGAGTAGGTAAGCTCTCTTTCACAAACGGGTTAGGGGGTAATTGGTGGATCCCCAGTTCCACCATCAGTAATAGTTTATTTAGCATTTTTTTCTTTTTTTCTCACTTTTAAATTTTATTTCCTAGACAGTGTATTTAGATTAGTATAAAAGGAGTAAATGGTGGGCTCCGCTATCACCAAATTTAGATCAGGTGCTTTATCCTAATAAGTAGTAAAAACTGTCTATTTGTGTTTAAAGTATTGTACAGATAGTAAGATACTGAGATAATACATATAACCGGTGACTGTCCTTGCTTAAATTTTAAATGTTTTTAGAATATGTATTGTAGATTGATTTTTTTGAATAGATTATGAGCTTTTACTGAATAATTTTCTTGTCAATTTACTAAGATATTTTTGTTTATTACTGTTTATTACTACGGATGTTATACAGGTGTGGATATATAGGTGTCTTTCTCTTCCTATTTTTTGAATATATTTTTACACTTTTACACTCCTTGTTGGTACATACAACATGTATATTTAGGTATTAACCTTTTAAAAAATTTTTTTTTTTAAATGTATATAGTACCGCCTGCCCACTTTATACTTGTCTTCATTTATATATACATTTATTAACAGGGAGCAGATAATATTAGGAAATTGTTGAACGTAATTGCATAGGCATAAGGGGCATGTACTCCCACCCTATTTCTGTCTTTAGACGCTGAAAAAGCATTCAACAGCGTATGGTGGGAGTACATGAGTCAGGCCTTGGCAAGGTTTGGCTATGGCAAGTTTGGCTCTCATGCGATAGGGGCTCTTCTACTGCTACAGTAGCAGGTTTGGGGTTTAGTTCTTTGAGTTTTGAAATATTGAATGGAACAAGACAAGGCTGTCCCCTCTCACCTACCCTGTTTGCACTTTTAATGAAACCCCTGGCTGAGGCAATTAGATCTGCTCATCATATCCGAGAGGTCAGGGTGGGTGAGACGGAACATAAAATAAGCCTTTACGCTGATGATGTGATATTGTCTTTGACCAATCCATAGGAGTCTCTTTCCCACCTGATTTTGCTGATAGCGGAATATAACAGTATATCAAGCTATAAATTGAATCTTCAGAAATCAGAAACTTTATTGATAAATATCCCATCAGAGGTTAAACTTTATTTGAAATTGTTATATTCCTTTGACTGGAATTCAACAAATTTAAACAGCTAGATAAAATGCCAGAAACTAATTATAGAAACTTATACTTAAAATTTCAGAATATTATAAAAGATTAAACAAAAGTCATCAAAAGTCAAAAGTGCTCATCAGAGAACAAACCAACCTTAATAGGTTAGTTCTATGGCCATGATAAGCCACTCTGAGAGCAACCTCTTTTAGCTCACTTGTGCCTTTCACAGGGAGAAATATCCTGTAGTATATCAGTCTGGACCCACTCAAAAGAGTGACCCAGCCATGAAATACCAGGCAATTCTACCCTGAACAGGAGAAACAGCAAACCCCAGAAGCGTTTCAGCCTTTATGGGCCTCATCAGTGAGGTGAAACTGAACTCCCTAAGGCACAGTGAGCAAGGGGCCCACGTCTGGAGTCCCCTATTACCCATAAGAAGACTAAACCCTAACGGTAATTTGCATAAACATTTGCTTAAAATTTCAGGATATTATAAAAGATTAAACAAAAAAAGTCAGAGGTGCTCATCAGAGAACAAACCAACCTTAATAGGTTAGTTCTATGGCCATGATAAGCCACTCTGAGATCAACCTCTTTTAGCTCTGTGCCCTTCACAGGGAGAAATGTACCAATGATTAAAGAATGGAACAACAAGGGTATCTTAATGATTAAAGAGACTTTTAGAGAAGGGAAGCTTGCATTGTTTGACCTGCTAAAATACAAAATTTTACATCACATCCAATGTCTGGCTGACATATAACCAATATGCTGCTTCTTTACTTATTTACAACAAAGAGGGGACATTTAGAGGTCAATTGACTCCACTGGAAAAATGTACACTTGTCTCTGACAAACATCATACAGTTTCAAAGTGATTTTCATTTATCAAGGAAAATTTAGAATCAGAAAAATACATCCAGTATGAAGCAGTGGGAACTAGATCTGATGGTTACAATTGGAAAAGATTCTTGGTATTCAGCCTTTAAATTAACAAATCGATTTATTAAACAAACCACATATAGAGAATTATGTTTTAAAATAGTGAATAATTAGTATATGATATGACTCCTTTAAAAATATACCATATCTCCCTTAACTTTTAAGATATATTTTGCTGCAGAGACTGTGGTATGATCAAAAATTTAAGCCATATTATGTGGGGTTGTCCGCACCTCAAATCTTTTTGGAAAAATTGTTCTAATCTTTCTTCAGCAATATTGGAAGTTGACCTACCCTTTTCAAAACAATACAGTTTATTACACATATTTCCTGCAGAAATTCCTTTAGAAAAGAAGGCTCTTGCTATTCTATTTTTTTCTGTAGCTAAATATCTTATTGTATCCAATTGGAGAGGGACAAATATACCATCTTGTAATGAAATTGTGATTAAATTAAAATGTTTCTGAGAACTAGGAAGACATTACATAATTGCTGGAATACTGAAAAAAGATTTTTTAAAATGGAAAATTGACATTGTTATGAGGACGATATGTATTACAACTGTAATTTTTTTGGACAATGTTTTACAAAAAGTTCAATACAATAAAATAATTTAAAAAAAGAAATGTGTCATAAAGGGTGTCATTGACAGTTCTCAAGTCTTCAAAACTTTGTGCACCAGGAACATGTAAAAGTAGTAAACATAAGAAGAAACGTTCAATGTCTCTTGGACTTACTGTATACATTCTGGGTATAATTTTATTACCACCCTGTTTTCTCTGTTTCCATAAGCCATTGAAGAAACCATAATGCCTCGGAATCTCATTGTATAAGTATTCCATTGCCGCAATGTCCTTACAGTTTAATGTGAACCAAGCAATAAGTGTGGTTTGTCGATGTGCATTTTGTGCCATAGCATTTTCTTCATTGCGACTATGGAAATAAACTAATTGTCTTTGTGGCAAGTATACAGCTAATCAATATACTGCATGTGAGCGATCATGCATTTCAAATTTCAGAAGTCGCCCCATTGCTTCTGGTGCACTGACATTGCGAGCATCTACATCAGATGCAAGTTCATCATGTAGTAACTCATTGTCTTGTTCATTTGGCCCTTTTTTCATGACAACAGTTGCTGCATCATATCCTTTATAAATATATTGGTAGACATATTTAATTGATTTTATAGAAGTGCAAGCTTCCACATTTATGTGTGCGTTATACTTCATTACTGATGTGGATTATATGGCACCACATATGTGTTATCTACATTTTTACCCCAAATGATTGCCTTTTGACCTTTTCTTCGTCTACACAATGGATATCCATCACAATCAGCAAAAGTTTGATCTCTAAATTCTTTTGGGAAAGCATTTGTGCATTTTTTATTATCCATACATGGCAAGTTTGGATTTAGGTCTCCACTTGGTCCATTAATCATGCAATGTGTTACAATGTGATAGTGTGTTTTGTGGATGTGGTAGTTCAGTAGTAATTACTGAATCCACTTTCTCTGCAGTATTCAATTTATCATTTTCTTGAAGTATTATAAGAAGATGTGCATGTGGCAGGCCTCTTTTTTGGAATTTGATGGTATAAACATAAGCCACACACTTTCCAAATAAATGAGTGATGGTTATGTCATGTATTAACACTGTTAATTTTATTTTGAAGACTCTAGCCACCAAGTTTGGTCTATCAGAAGCATTTTGGCCAATGTTCAAATTATAAACAATCTCTGGCCATTTGAGGATTACATGTACATGTAATAAATAAACCAGGTTTCCCAAATTTAGTTACAATAGCCATAGCATCATTGTATCTTTCTTCCATATTGCGAGGGGATCCTTGGAAAGAAGATGGTAAAATGATGGCTCAGCCAGCTAGCAGATCTCTGTTTATAGCCACTTCTGCCACATAATCCATGAGGCCACAATACTGTTCAACACGTAGTTTATTTTGTTGATATTTTATGAAATTTTAATTATTGGCTTCTACTTGCAGGTATGAATCAATGATCCATTGTTCTGTCAGTTTTCCCGCACCTAAGATGGGATTAAATACATTTCTAATTGCAGTTGCAGCTACTTTAAATTCAAGCATGGAAATATTATTTTTGACACGTTCGTTAGGGCTTGGATAACCGGGAAGTATTAATTTTGGTTGCCAACCTGCCTCCCCATTTGGAAACAAAATTTGATAAGTCATTGTATCCAAATTGGTACTTAATATATTGATGTTAATTAAATGTTGCTCCTCATTTCTGGGATATATTCTAATATCCCTTTGAAAAGGTGGTTCCCTCATTATTTTGAAAAAACATTGCAACCTCATTAGCTGTTGGTAAGTTATAACATTGTTTATCAGTATGTTGGTCTCTTCTAAGAACCATTTTGACTTTGGGCATTGCCAAATTATTTTGTTCAGTTTTTTTATAAGCTTCTGTGTATGGATTTTTGTCCATAATCTTATCAAAGCTCATAAAAAAAGTGGGTAAGCATTTAGGGCCTCATTAAATTCCAGCCTCGTAAATAAGAGGCTTCTACTTAAGCCCTACGTACTGCAAAGTTTCTCTAACTTACAATGCTATTAAATTAGCCCTGCTGCGAGCAACGTATGAGCTACGCAGCAGGCCCGTACGTATCTACACTGCGTAAATGTACATGAGGAGTGACAGCCTGCGAGATGATATCGCAGGCTCCCACTCCTCATCAAGTGCTGCGGGGGTCCTAAAAGGGACCTCCGCGGCAGTCCCCCACATAAGCCTTGCCGTGGGGGGTACTCCAAACCCCCCCCTAGGCACCTAAAATGAACCCCCCCTCAATGCGGGGGTCCCTGTCGGGACCCCCGAAGTGTTCTCACATGAACACCTTGCTGCAGGGGTCCATAGGAACCCCCGCAGCCCCCACACATTAACCCCTTGCAGCGGGGGTCCCCGATCGGCACCGATCAGGCCCCCGCTGCATTTAAAACTTTTAAATTCCCCGCCGCGGCTCCTTAAAGGGACCGCGGCACACTATTACCCAATCCCGGCCGCGGCACTTAAAATTAACCCCCCTCTATGCTGGGGGTCCCCATCGGGACCCCCGAAGTTTCCCCACATAAACCCATTGCAGCGGGGGTCCCCGATCTGCATAGATCAGGCCCTCCGCTGCATTTAAAACTTTTAAATTCCCCGCCGCGGCTCCTTAAAGGGACCGCGGCACACTATTACCCAATCCCGGCCGCGGCACTTAAAATTAACCCCCCTCTATGCTGGGGGTCCCCATCGGGACCCCCGAAGTTTCCCCACATAAACCCATTGCAGGGGGGGTCCCCGATCTGCATAGATCAGGCCCCCGCTGCATTTAAAACTTTTAAATTCCCCGCCGCGGCTCCTTAAAGGGACCGCGGCACACTATTACCCAATCCCGGCCGCGGCACTTAAAATTAACCCCCCTCTATGCTGGGGGTCCCCATCGGGACCCCCGAAGTGTCCCCATATAAACCCCCTGCTGCGGGGGGCCCCGATCGGCACCGATCGTGACCCTGCTGCAATTCAATTTTAAATTTCCCGCCTCGCGGGTCCTCAAAGGACCGTAAAGGTCCTGAAAGGACTCGCACTAAAAATATTAACCCCAGGCAACTATAATTACCCCATTAACTCATGATGGTCAATCCAGACCACCATAAGGCCTAAATTAACCCATTAACTCATGGTGGTCAATACAGACCACCATAAGGCTCTAATTAACCCATTAACTCATGGTGGTCAATCCAAACCACCATAAGGCCTAAATTAACCCATTAACTCATGGTGGTCAATACAGACCACCATAAGGCTCTAATTAACCCATTAACTCATGGTGGTCAATCCAGACCACCATAAGGCTCTAATTAACCCATTAACTCATGGTGGTCAATACAGACCACCATAAGGCTCTAATTAACCCATTAACTCATGGTGGTCAATACAGACCACCATAAGGCTCTAATTAACCCCATCAGTCCCATAAGGGTATATTATTACCATTATGGGCCTGTTACAACCCAACATTAACCACATAAGTGCCATGATGGTCCTCAAGGACCATCATGACACTAACTACAAACACTACACTATAACCCCCAATAAACCATTTAATCTAAACTAACCCCCCTCTACACTAATCTATTAACACTTACACTACCTACCTACACTACCTACCCCCTAATAAACCTTCCCACCACTCTAATTACAAAAAATAAAAAACCTACAGCACAGAAAACAAAAAACAATTACAACCCCACCCCCCACTACAGAAAACAAAAAAATACATTACAACCCCACCCCCCACTACAGAAAATAAAAAAATTACACACCTGAAAAGGAAAGACAGATAAACACAATACAATACATACATATAATACATTACATACATTACATACAATACATGACATTACATATAATATATTACATATAATATATTACATATAATACATTACATACATTACATACAATACATGACATTACATACATTACATATAATATATTAAATATAATATATTACATATAATATATTACATATAATACATTACATACATTACATACAATACATGACATTACATACATTACATATAATATATTAAATATAATATATTACATATAATATATTACATATAATATATTACATATAGTCCTAATCAAACACCCCCTATCTATCTAACATACAATCTATTTAATTTAAAATAAATCCTAACTATATCAAATACATCCCCCTATCTATCTAATATACAAAAAATCCTAACTACATACACAGACCATTATTCTAAAGTAAAATAAAATAATTACAGTCCTAACTACATACACAGACCCTAATTCTAAGCTAAAATCAATAAATTAAGACCACTTACCTTTAAGATGTTGCTTCAGATCACTAACCTATGGGTCAAACAAAAAATAAAAATTAGTACAAAACATTAACATCAAATAAATAAACATTCTATACATTCTAAATATTCAACTCACCTTTACAGCATGTCCAGTCACTGTTTAGCTCTTCCGGCGCGGCCCTGTTAAAAAAAAAAACACAATACATGAATACATTAATACAATATATAAACAATAAATAAAATACACAAATAAACATCTAAATATACATTGAACTTACCTCCCCGCGATGTCCCCGGCCTTCTCTCCTTCAGCCCCGGCTGGGCCGCGGAACCATCCGCGCTCTAAAAAAAAAAAAAAAAAAAAACTAACGGAGGTCTGCACTGGCAGACCTCCCCGACGCTACTGAACCTCCCGGAGTCGTTTCCGGGAGGAAATTGGCATTGTCGGCTTGTGATTGGCTGAAAAGGCTGTCAGCCAATCAAAAGTCGTCAATGTAGGAGCCAATCAGGATGCGCAGATGTCTTCTACCAATCACTCCGTGGGGGTGTATCCCATAGTGATTGGCTGAAGGCATCTGAGCGTTGTGATTGGTTCCCAGAAAGATAGACAAGTGTTTAAGCCAATCAGGGTGGGATATTGGGGTGTATCCCATCCTGATTGGCTCACACATTGACGACTTTTGATTGGCTGAAATTGATAGACAGCTTTTTCAGCCAATCACAAGCCGCCAATGCCAATTTCCTCCCGGAAACGACTCCGGGAGGTTCAGTAGCGTC
This sequence comes from Discoglossus pictus, assembly GCA_027410445.1. Taxonomy (NCBI): domain Eukaryota; kingdom Metazoa; phylum Chordata; class Amphibia; order Anura; family Alytidae; genus Discoglossus; species Discoglossus pictus. The sequence goes on along the minus strand of CM050163.1, from coordinate 185,812,777 downwards.
GGGGAGGTCTGCCAGTGCAGACCTCCGTTAGTTTTTTTTCTTTTTTTTTTTTAGAGCGCGAATGGTTCCGCGGCCCAGCCGGGGCTGAAGGAGAGAAGGCCGGGGACATCGCGGGTAGGTAAGTGAAATGTATATTTAGATGTTTATTTGTGTATTTTATTTATTGTTTATATATTGTATTCATGTATTCATGTATTGTGTTTTTTTTTTAACAGGGCCGCGCCGGAAGAGCTAAACAGTGACTGGACATGCTGTAAAGGTGAGTTGAATATTTAGAATGTATAGAATGTTTATTTATTTGATGTTAATGTTTTGTACTAATTTTTATTTTTTGTTTGACCCATAGGTTAGTGATCTGAAGCAACATCTTAAAGGTAAGTGGTCTTAATTTATTGATTTTAGCTTAGAATTAGGGTCTGTGTATGTAGTTAGGACTGTAATTATTTTATTTTACTTTAGAAGAATGGTCTGTGTATGTAGTTAGGAATTTTTGTATATTAGATAGATAGGGGGATGTATTTGATATAGTTAGGATTTATTTTAAATTAAATAGATTGTATGTTAGATAGATAGGGGGTATTTGATTAGGACTATATGTAATATATTATATGTAATATATTATATGTAATATATTATATTTAATATATTATATGTAATGTATGTAATGTCATGTATTGTATGTAATGTATGTAATGTATTATATGTAATATATTATATGTAATATATTATATTTAATATATTATATGTAATGTATGTAATGTCATGTATTGTATGTAATGTATGTAATGTATTATATGTAATATATTATATGTAATATATTATATTTAATATATTATATGTAATGTCATGTATTGTATGTAATGTATGTAATGTATTATATGTATGTATTGTATTGTGTTTATCTGTCTTTCCTTTTCAGGTGTGTAATTTTTTTATTTTCTGTCGTGGGGGGTGGGGTTGTAATGTATTTTTTTGTTTTCTGTAGTGGGGGGTGGGGTTGTAATTGTTTTTTGTTTTCTGTACTGTAGGTTTTTTTGTTTTTTGTACTGTAGGTTTTTTGTTTTCTGTGCTGTAGGTTTTTTATTTTTTGTAATTAGAGTGGTGGGAAGGTTTATTAGGGGGTAGGTAGTGTAGGTAGGTAGTGTAAGTGTTAATAGATTAGTGTAGAGGGGGGTTAGTTTAGATTAAATGGTTTATTGGGGGTTATAGTGTAGTGTTTGTAGTTAGTGTCATAATGGTCCTTGAGGACCATCATGGCACTTATGTGGTTAATGTTGGGTTGTAACAGGCCCATAATGGTAATAATATACCCTTATGGGACTGATGGGGTTAAATAGAGCCTTATGGTGGTCTGGATTGACCATCATGAGTTAATGGGTTAATTTAGGCCTTATGGTGGTCTGTATAGACCACCATGAGTTAATGGGTTAATTAGAGCCTTATGGTGGTCTGGATTGACCACCATGAGTTAATGGGTTAAATAGAGCCTTATGGTGGTCTGGATTGACCACCATGAGTTAATGGGTTAAATAGAGCCTTATGGTGGTCTGGATTGACCACCATGAGTTAATGGGTTAATTTAGGCCTTATGGTGGTCTGTATAGACCACCATGAGTTAATGGGTTAATTAGAGCCTTATGGTGGTCTGGATTGACCACCATGAGTTAATGGGTTAAATAGAGCCTTATGGTGGTCTGGATTGACCACCATGAGTTAATGGGTTAATTTAGGCCTTATGGTGGTCTGTATAGACCACCATGAGTTAATGGGTTAATTAGAGCCTTATGGTGGTCTGGATTGACCACCATGAGTTAATGGGTTAAATAGAGCCTTATGGTGGTCTGGATTGACCATCATGAGTTAATGGGTTAATTTAGGCCTTATGGTGGTCTGTATAGACCACCATGAGTTAATGGGTTAATTAGAGCCTTATGGTGGTCTGGATTGACCACCATGAGTTAATGGGTTAAATAGAGCCTTATGGTGGTCTGGATTGACCACCATGAGTTAATGGGTTAATTAGAGCCTTATGGTGGTCTGGATTGACCACCATGAGTTAATGGGGTAATTATAGTTGCCTGGGGTTAATATTTTTAGTGCGAGTCCTTTCAGGACCTTTACGGTCCTTTGAGGACCCGCGAGGCGGGAAATTTAAAATTGAATTGCAGCAGGGTCACGATCGGTGCCGATCGGGGCCCCCCGCTGCAGGGGGTTTATGTGGGGACACTTCGGGGGTCCCGATGGGGACCCCCAGCATAGAGGGGGGTTAATTTTAAGTGCCGCGGCCGGGATTGGGTAATAGTGTGCCGCGGTCCCTTTAAGGAGCCGCGGCGGGGAATTTAAAAGTTTTAAATGCAGCGGGGGGCCTGATCTATGCAGATCGGGGCCCCCCCCTGCAATGGGTTTATGTGGGGACACTTCGGGGGTCCCGATGGGGACCCCCAGCATAGAGGGGGGTTAATTTTAAGTGCCGCGGCCGGGATTGGGTAATAGTGTGCCGCGGTCCCTTTAAGGAGCCGCGGCGGGGAATTTAAAAGTTTTAAATGCAGCGGGGGCCTGATCTATGCAGATCGGGGACCCCCGCTGCAAGGGGTTAATGTGGGGGTGCTGCAGGGGTCCCGATAGAGACCCCTGCAGCATGGGGATGTGTATAGGGTGCAGGGGGGAGCCTCACACTGCTGTCTCGGGCTGTTCCGAGGCAGCACGTAGAGGCTTTCGGATCCCTTGCGTGGACTTTTTGTCCACGTAGGGATTCTTACGATATGCGAGACTCGTGCATAGATTTAAGGCTACGTAGCTCTCTCGGAGCCTATTCTCGGCCATTTTCTCGCAGTCATATCGTAAAGCAGGCTGCGAGAGATTCGGTTCTCGCAAACAGCAGGAAAACTGCCTTTTGCGAGCACCGAGAGAACTACGAGGGAGAATTTAATAGGGCCCTTAGTATTTTCAGAAAGCTGCATACATTGTTCCACGGCTTCATTTGTATCTAGGATATATAGGTTGAGCACATTTTTTCTGCTCTCCTTCTTAAATGTGGATATGTGAAGTGCAGTGGTGAATTTACCCTTGTACTTTAAAGCAGTAAGGGACATGTCCTTCAACATTTCCAGCTAATTTGGCACCCATAGATGCAAAAGATATGGCACTATTATAAGATCTTATATTTTGTTTAAAATTGTTATAATTTAGAAAAGTACGGTCACTCATTATACTTTGTAAATAGGTGGGGAATTGTTGTCTTTCTGGAAATCTTACTTTTCCCTTTTGACAGCAACTAATGAACTTACCATCTCTTGGCCTTTCCTTTTCAAAATGAAAAGCCCCATAAAATTGACAAAGCACATTCAACATACCACAATTGTGTGGCTCTACATTTATATCTTCAAATAATGGATTATTGTGTAAAGCAAGATCAACATTACAATGTATATCAACATTACGATCATTACCATCTTCTTCAAATGTTTGTTGAACAATATTTTTTAGTTTTCTATCTTATGTGGACTTTTTGGAGCAACCATGTGTCTTTTTTCTTGTAAATTCGGTCACGCTCTTTTTGTCATACTCTTTTTTTAGCCCACTCCCCTGTGTCTCTTGCCCACCCTCTCCTCCCCCATCTCCCTCCCCTGTGTCTCTCCCCCCTTCTCACTTCCCTTCAAAATGGAGGTTGTTACGTGCCTCAGTATGAGCGACTGCGTTGTTCGCGTTCTTCAGGTAAGTGTTACTAGCTTCCTGCGTCGCTCATCGCGAGTCCCGCATGCGTGGCATTGTTCGCATTTGTTACTGGCTTTGCCGTCGTGTATTTTCTAAGTCCTGCATATCTGCCGTTGCTCAGCCTCTTTTTCATCCTGTTTAAGAATTTTAAAGATTTTTTCGGCCGCCATTTTATTCCTCCCCATATAGTGCTCAAATTTGCTTGCAACCTCACTCCCAGGCTTCCTGGCTCTCCCCCTGTGCTGTGTATGAGTGTGTTATTATTATTTTTTATTATATGCTATTTTGGGGGGTCTTTCAAGTTACGCACTTAAAACTATTTCGGCTGTTAAATTAGTAAACTGCGTGCCTCACGATCAGTGGCAAAGTGCTATGTTTTTCGGGGGCTATGGCAGCCATGCAAGCGAGTCCTGCAATGAGCGCCTTTGTCGCTCATTGCACCCTAAGTCCCATGGGCCTCACTATGAGCGGCTGGGGTGCTCATCATGAGCCCTGCAATAAACACCTTTGGCGCTCATTGCAGCCTATCTCCTGCGGGTCCTGTGATGAGCGGCTGCGGCACTCATCGTGAGCCCTCCAATGAACGCCAAGGCGCTCATTGCAGCCTAAGTTCTGCGGGCCTCGAGATAAGTGCCTTCGGCGATCTTCCTGAGCCCAGCAATGAGAGCCGCAAGTGCGTGACCTGCTGACAACTATATACGTGATAAAATACAATATATGTATAAAAGAAAACCATTTAGATAACTTATAATTTATTTTATTGTAGATATACACATAAGTATAGTCTTAGAAAGAAGAATGGATAGAGAAACACAGAAATAGGCATGTTCATTTGTGTATATTGCAACACAAATACCACTGGGGCATAAAACGTGTAAAAAAACTGTGTAATTGCTACATGAATAACAATATCAAATGCAAATAACGCATTTCCCTTAATTCAACACTAGTTAGAGAAATGTATGCACTTTTTAATTGTTCCATGCCATACATATTTTGATAAATATGAGGGCTGTTTAACTTAACAGCTCCAAATTGCAGTTCAGATTTGTAAATTTAAACTGCACATACATTGATCATCCTTAAGATGACAAAAATCATTGTTGTTGTTCAGTCTTTTAGCCGTGTCTCTTGGTGACCATTTGGACACAGCATGCCAAGGCATATCTGTCTGTTTTTCTGGATGCTTATCCATTTGGTTTTCTTGCAAAGATACTGGAGTTTCCAGTTTCTTCTCTAGTGAACCACAATTTGTCTGACCTTTCTGCTATGACCTGCCCATCTTGGGTGACCCTACATGAGATAGCTTACAGCGTCAATGACGTAAACAAGCCCCTTCACCATGACAAGGTTAGTGATCTAGAAAGGGAGATATATCATTATGTAACTATTAATAAAACATACACCGAGCCCTAGTCTCTAACCTATATTGCCTTTAAGGTTAGGATGGCACTGTATGTACATGTACTTGATAAATAATCATAATGGTCTAAAACTGCAGGGTAGAAGCCATAGGTTCCAAAACACTGACTTCTGAACACCAAACCCTCTATTATTCCACAATCAGCTATTCATGGTCTCTCCCAATCAAAAGTATGTCTCACTTCTATGAAAGATCCATCTGTTCTGCACTTGAACACAAAGGGGATCCTGTGTGTTCCTCAGAATAAAATACAATTTCAAAAGGCTTTCAACAAATCTAGGAACATCAGAATATTGAAAAATCAAAGTATATTTGCATTTTTAAAATACACTTTAAATTAACTATAAAACTCTTGTGATATGGGAGGGATGAGGTAAAAATAGATGAAATGAGGTGAGAAAGATAGTTTTCCCATAGAAAACAGGGCATAGTAATTTAATAGATTAAATTAGATAGATTTGAGATGCCTAGTAAATGGTAAATTAAAAACATAGAACAAACCACGCGGTTATCTTTTAGTAATTCTTTGCCTCCATTCTAGAACACATTAATTCAGCTTCTAAACTAAATTATAGGTGACAGGTTATCTCCTTATACACTTCCTCGCTTGGAACACTAATAAATTATTTTGGATTTCAATACCATCTATATGCTAATGACACCCACATTTACTTATTTGCGCCAGAACTATTATCCTCTCTTTTAACTCATGTTTCCAACTGCCTCTCTAGCATACTCTCCTGGATGTCTGCCCGTCAACTCAAACTCAATATGTCAAACATGGTACTAATCTTTCCACCCTCTTCCACAGCTTCTACTTCTCATATCTCTCACCGTTGAAAATGCCATCATCATGCCCACCCTCTCAGGAACTTGGTCTTGGGGTTCTATTGGATCCTGCCCTCTCTTTTATTCCTCACATACAATCCAACACTAAATCTTGTCATTTTCATCTAAAAAACATTTCCAAAATAAGTCACTTTTTCTCACAAGACAAAACCAAAATTCTAATACATTCTCTTATATCCTGCTTTGACTACTGCAACTCTCTCCTTGCTGTCCTCCCCATCACTTGTCTGTCTCCACTCCAATCAATAATGAATGCATCCGCTTGACTCATCTATCAGTCACTCCACTGGCTTCCCTTAGTATCTTTATAGAGACGGCGATAGTAATCTCAGCCCACTGACTGAGCATTTTTGTGAGATGCCACATCATTACTAATGGTGATTGCAAGTGATTTGTCATGAGACATACAGAATGGTTTAGGTACATTGTAGATGATTGTAGATGATGTTTAGGTAAATTGGTTAAACGTTACAGTATTTACCACTGTACTGTAAATACAGATTTTTTAGATAGTTTTTTCTCTTCCTCTGCATTTTTTAGCAAACTGCATCTTTTTTTGGGGGGGATATTTTTTTATTTAATAAACCCTATCGAACATCTGTGAGGCATCCTCGAACGAAAGTTGGGGGAGTGCAAGGTCTTTAACATCCCCCAGCTCTGTGATGTCATCATGGAGTGGAAGAGGACTCCAGTGGCAACCTGTGAAGCTTTGGTGAACTCCATGACAATGAGGATTAAGGCGGTCATGGAAAATAATAGTGGCCACACAAAATATTGACACTTTGGGCCCAATTTGAACATTTCCACTTAGGGGGGTAATCACTTTTGTTACCAACGGTTTAGACATTAATGGCTGTGTGTTGAGTTATTTTGAGGGGACAACAAATTTACACTGTACACTTACTACTTTACATTGTAGCAGAGTGTCATTTCTTCAGTGTTGTCACATGAAAAGATATAATAAAATATTTACAAAAATGCATATATATATATATATATATATATATACTGTATACCGTATATATATATATATATTACCCCCTTCTCTCACTCTTTCTCCATTCCTTCCAACTCCCTCTCTCCCTCTCTCTATCCCCCTCTCTCTTTCTCTCTCCCTCTTTCTCCTCCCCTCTCTCTGTGTCTCCCTCCCTCTTTCCCTCCCTTTTCGCTCATTCTCTCTCTCTCTCCTCTGTCTCCTGATCCTCTCTCTCCACCTCTCCCTCCATCTCTCTCCCCATCTTTCTCTTGCTTATCTGTCTTTCACTCCCTCTCCCCCTCTCATTCTTTCCCTCTCTATATATTTTCCACTCTCTATATCCCTGTATCTCTCTCTCTCTTCCCTTCTCTCTTTCTCTCTCTCTCTCCCCACTCTCTGACTCCCTCACTCTCTCCCTCTCCCCTATCTTTACCCCCCTCTCTTGTCTGCCTCAACCTCTTGCTCTCTTTCTCTCTCCTTCTCTCTTTCTTTCCCTGCACCCTGCCTCTCTTTCCTCCTTGTTCCCCATCCCCCCATATCTCTCCCTCTCCCCCCTTGCCCCTCAATCTTCCCCCTTGCCTATCCCTCCTCCCCCTTGCCTATCCCTCTTCCCCATTGCGTCTCTCTCTCCTCTTACATATCCCTCTACACCCGTGCCTCTCCCTCTACCCACTTGCCTTTTCCTCTATCCAATGTCTCCCCCTTGTCTCTACCTCCCCTTCCATGTCTCTCCCTCTCTCCTCTTGCCTCTCCCTCTCCCCTATGTATCCAACTTGCCTCTCTCCCCTTGTCTCCCCCTCTCCCCCTGTTGCCCCTTTCCATCTCCCCTTGCCTCTTCCCATGTCTCCCCCTCTCCCCCATATCTCCAACTTGACTCTCTCCTTCTCCCCTCATGTCTCCCCCTCTCCCCCATTCTCACCCCCTTTCCTCTCTCTCATTCTCCCCATGTCTCCTCTCTCTCCGTCTCTCCCTCTATTCCCTTATCGCTCTCTCTCTCCCTCCCCCATTTCCCTTTCCTCCATCTCTCTTCCTTGTCTCCCTCTCCCCTTTTCCTCTCCCTCTCCCCCATGTCTCCCCTTACCTCTCCCTCATGTCTCCTACCATTTCTCCCCCCAATCCCTCCATGTCTTCTCCTTGCTTCTCTCTCCCCATGTATCTCCCTCTTTCCCCTAGACTTTCCCTCTCCCCCATATGTTCCCCTTGCCTTTCCTTCTCCCCACGTCTTCCCTGTGCCCCTCTCTACCTCCATGTCTCTCCATCTTTCCCAATTGCCACTCTTTCCCTGCATGTCTCTCCATCTTTCCCCTAGCTTTTTATCCGCACATACACTGTGCGCCTCGCAAAAATCTGATTTTAACAGCCGAACCACGGAACTGGAAAGACCTCAAGAAAACAACAAATATGCCTCAAATTCACTTACACACACACACACACACAGCACAGGGGGAGAGCCAGGAAGCATGTGAGTAAGATTTCAAGTTAATTTGAACCATATTGGTCATTTTTGCATGATCGAAATTCGCCTAAGCGAGGAAAAAAATGGCTGCAGAAAAAAACTCAACACAACGAAAACGAGGCAGAAGGACGGAAAAGTAGCCCGACGGACGTAAAACTACCCCAAAGGACGTAAAAATAAGCCCTAACCAGTAACACTTAACCCAAGGCACTAAGACAACCAAAGAAACTAACACTTAAGTTCAAGGCCTATAAAATACACAGAGGGAGAGGCTTGCAATGAGCACCAAAGGTGCTCATTGTGAGCCACGCAACAAGCGTCAAAGGTGCTCATCATGGGGCTCAGGATGAGTGCCGAAGGTGATCACTGCAATGCAGAAAAGTTGCGTCTCACAATGAGCGCCAAAGTTGCTCAGAGGGCCCATAGCCTCACATTGTGTGGCAAACAGCATTTCCATGCTTACAATTTTATTCCCGTCATTTTTGATGGGCAATTTCCTAGTTATGGTTATAAACAGCATCATTGTTTTGCATTTTATCATTTCATTTGTTATTTTCCTTTGAATATTACAGTTGTTTTTAGTTTTTTTCTTGTAATTGATTCAGATCATAATTTATTAACGGTAGAAATAAATACCGTACATGTGGTTTACACTGAAACAGAAAAAAAAATCTTTCTGAGCAGTGACACAAAGCATGCACATTTCATTTTATTTTTCATATATAGATTGATTTCAAGTAATTGAATGTCATTTACCTGAGCATTCCCCACAAATGTTCAATTTATATTCTACATTTATATGCATTATTCTCTTTGACATAAAATATCTTAGAAATAATTTTTGGACGTCTGAATTGCTTACCCATACCTTCTTCACTTGAGAATTCTATTAAAGATTCTCTTTCTTGTCAACTCTTTAAGTATTAATTTTTAGGTTTATACACAGTAAACACCTTTTGTCGTTGTTTACTTTGGCTTTTCATGCACTCTTTTTAATTCTTAAAGACGTATATGAATACTTGCTGATAATTAATAATTCATTCCATGAGGTGGCTTTATTGGATTGCTGATATGACCATGACAAGCAAAACGTCTGTAAAAACATGCAGTGAAATTAACCACTTAACCCTCAAGGCACAAAAAAATGAATACACAGGTTTCAATCCATGCATTCTCATTGGTTAGGTTCTTAACCAATCAGAAATGGCACAGGAGCAATTCAAATACTGGATTCTGATTGCCTGAAATATGATGGACACATATTTCAGAAAATCGGAAGCCAGAAAGATAGTGAGGGCGCTGTTGGAAAGCAATTAGTTAGAGGAGGAGCTTTGTTATTTAAGCTTAATTTAGCACTTTTTTTTGTCAGAGGCTTTTTTCTCTCTAATTTTTTGGAGTCTGTGTGTGCTAAAAATGTCTGTGGTGCAACATTTTGCAAGGAGAGTAAACTTTTGTGCGCATTGGCGCATTGGATAATCAAAGTTATTTTGTTTTTAAAGAGAAGCTTCCAAAGCGTTTAAACTTTTAAGGAAATTCCAAGGGACTTGTATCGTTAAATATCCCCAAACTAGGTATAATTCCTTAGTTTACTTAGTGCTTCTTAATATATATTTTATGAAGCTTGAGGGTATAAAAGAGAACACAATTAGGTAATATATAGAGAATTGTATCTAGAGTAGAGTACATAGAATGGTAACACTCTTTACATCATGCACAATACGCTTAATATCTGGACTTTTATGCAAATGACTTGGCACAGTACATTATCTAGACTTAACTATCACTCTAATTACTTGTTATATCTGAAGTATCTAATATTATTGAGGCCTAGATTAGCTGCACATAGGATGCTCTGCAGTAAGGGCTTTGTCAGTAAGGGCTTTTGTAGCAGCAGTAGCTTACACTCCTCACTTACACACAAGTATGTTCAGCTGAACCCATGGAATGTAACAGCAGCACTGCCCTGGCTCCAGGTAAAACGGAACTGCAGAGATGTACAGTGGATGAAATCTAGGTGCCTATAAGCATTTTGTGGCAAGACAACCTGGCTGCTGGCCTTTGTTGAGCCCTGTAAATCTTAATTTTTATTTAAAGTACAGGATTCCATTTTTTTCTGGTTGCTTGAGAGTTCTGGTTGCTTGAAGTCTACTCTATTAAGCTATAATTATTTCAATAATCATGATCTTTTACTTTACTATCACTCTCTTCCTTTTGATAGGATTGAGTTGTGAATTAGGGTGAGAGTAATTATACAGTAATGGCTTTTACACTGTATACATTTTAAGTGTTTTAAGGATGATAGCTGTGGTGGGGATTAGTCCATATATTAGTGTACACTTAAACATAATAGTGTTAGCCCATATCCCAAGGGTCACAAGCCTTTATTGTATTAAAGTATACCATTAAAGTGTACTATTTTTTACTAAATAGTAGCTCCTTCAGATATTCTAAATATGGGGTGTCCTTCAGCCTTTTAACCACAGATGTTCTTCTTTGTTCCCAACAAGAACTCTTTATCTCCCCCAGGAACTAATTCCATATGAAAGAACATTCATTTCTAATTATTTAATCTTAGTTTTCACATGAACTTTTTCCTTCCAGCAAGAAACAGATCTCTACTGACCCTATATCCTTTTCCTTTTGCAATCTATTATGCTTTTCTTTGTTATGTGCACACATTGAAATGCTGTTTACACAGCAGGGAATGGTAAATGATGCTGATGCTCACTTGAGATCTATTTCTCCCTGGGTGGAAAAAGTTCATGGGGAAAACTAAGATTAAACATCCCCCTAGGGATTAAGAAAGTTACATGTTTTGTTCTGTGCTCTCGTCTCACGGTATGTGTGCGCTTGCATATACACACAGCTTAGAGGGAACAGTGGTCAGAGGCCCATCTCCACTGGCTGAAAATAGGGGCCAAGGGCTTCGATCAAGCAAAAAAAGGACAGATACTTCAATAAAGGGCTGAAGAGTGAGGACCAACCAGGGTGTTGGGGATCATTGCTGGAGAGTCATCAAAGGGTGGGTAATTATAATATCCCCATCTACAGGCTTATTTTTTTAGTAGGTTTTATATATTTCTTGTGAATTTTTAATGGTGGCTAATTATAATATCACCATCTACAGGCTTATTTTTTTAGTAGGTTTTATATATTTCTTGTGAATTTTTAATGGTATTTCTTTTATTTTACTGTATGACTTTTTTATTTGTAATTATTTTATGTTTAAATATTTAATTTATTTAATGAGGGGTTGTTTTAGGGACTATGGAGGTCCTTGCAGACTTACATGTGGAGATAAGGTCCATGGGGGACATTAAGTTTACCTATGGTAGTAGTTACGGTGTCATGGGAGTCTGTAAGGACTCCAATGATATAGATGGTTAATGCTAGGTACTATAGGGGTCCACAGGGAACCCCATGGTAATATTATAGAATGCCATGAGGCCTTTAGGGAACCCCAGTGCATATGGGTAATGTTAGGTTCCATAAGGGTCCATAAGAACCCTCAATTTTATGAATTAGACTAGGAAATTGCCGGTCAAAAATGACAGGAGTAAAATTGTAAAATTGTAATCCTGGCAATGCTGTTTGCCTCACAATGCGAGGCTATGGGCCCTTTGAGAGCCTTCGGTGCTCATTGCAAGCCTCTCACCCTGTGTCCTTTATAGGGGTCACTCTTGAGAGTTACGGTCTTGGGTTGTGTTATTGCCTTGGGTTAAGTGTTACTGGCTTGCGTTAAGTGTTACTGGCTTGTGTTAAGTGTTACTGCTTAGGACTCTTGTTTACGTCCTACGGATTAGTTTTACGTCCTTTGTGCTAGTTTTACATCATTCAGCCTTGTTTTCTTCGTGTTGCGTTTTTTCGGCAGCCATTTTTTCTCGCCTAGGCGATTTTCTGGCAAATATGGCTCAAATTAACTGGCAACCTCACTCACAGGCTCCCTGGCTCTCCCACTGTGCTGTGTGTGAGTTAATTTGAGGCATATTTGTTTTTTTTTCTTCAGGTTTTTACAGTACAGTGATTTGGCCGTTATAGTCATCATTTTGCGAGGCCCACAGTCCATATATGTGCCTCTGGTCCTAAGTCCTATGGGGCCACGCGATGAACACCAGGGGCAGTTGCTGGCCTTGCAATGAGCGCCGCCGCCGCTCATCTCGAGCCCTGCAATGAGCGCCTTTGGTGCTCATTGCAGCCTAAGTCGGTTAAGTTCTGCTGCCCTTGCGAGCCCTGCCATGAGCTCCTTTGGCGCTCATTGCAGCCTAAGTCCTGTGTGTTTCAGTCACGTGCGAGGGCGGCCAAGCATGACAAACCCGCAAACGTGACCAACGTTCTTGGTCCACAACTATATATGTGTGTATATAGGTACGTTTTTTTTGTATATTAGCAAATTGAATCAGATGCTGTTACTGCTATGGAAGCATTGAGAAGCACTTCTGGTGCTTCCCATCACTTCCCAACAAGACCGTGTGTCGGTGACATCACACAGTCACAGGGTGCTTCGGGGGATCTCTCTATGTCAAAAGAGCGTGTTCAGTGCATGCTCAATCCGGATAGCTGTGGTACATAATGTACCTGTAGCCACACACCTATATGATTTGACTAGTTGCCTTCCTCCTGTGACGGGGGGGCAAAAGCATTTCATTTTAAATAAAATAGATTTTTTTTACATAATTACATAAAAGTAAAGTTTATACTGCAGTTTTATGCAGTATTAAAAATTATTGTACAGTGTTCCTTTAAGCCAATGGAGATGGTTATAAGTTTGAGATACTATGCTAGTGAACAAATGGTGAAGGAATTCTAGTATATATTATATATCCAGTGATTTAGATATAAAATTAATGAGCGTTGCATTATATAATATAATTTTTAATGTAATAACAGGCAAGTTGATCCTACTTTCTTTATCAGCCGTAAGCAAAATGCATAGAAAGTGGAAACACAATATTATTCAAAAGGGTATGAAAATAAATCCATGACCTCATATAAAGTACTAATAATAACCCAAAAAGCCCTGATCCATATTTAATCCTGTGGTTTTGGTATTTAATTATTATTATTATTTTCTTTATTTATATTGCGCCAACATATTTGGTAGAGCTGTACAGAGGTTGTACTTGGCAAAAAAACAAACTTAACACCTTACAAAGAATGGAGGGCCCTGTTTTTGAGCATAAATTCAAATGTTCATAGAGCTTATTTCCAAGGCACTGACACAAGATTGAAAACTCGCAAACTTACAATCTAAGGGTTCACGTGTGATACAAGAGGGTGACAAATGCAAGATGGCGGTGTGAAAGCAATTTGTTTAGTCAAGTGGAGGTGTATGTGTGTTGTAGTGTAGATTGTGGGTGTAAGTGTTACTAAGATGGGAATGTTCGGTTGTACATGTTAAGGTTGAAGGTGATAATATTTTTCAGGTGTGTTTTTAGTCAATTTTTAAAGGTTTTGAGGCCTGAAGATAGTCTAATGTAGCGGGGCAAGGAGTTTCAAATAGTATTGGCAGCACAAGAAAAGTCTTGAAGATGGGAGTGAGAGGAGGTGATGAGAGCGGAGGAGAGAAGAAGGTCATTAGCAGAACGAAGGGGGGGGGGGTGATTGGGAGAGTATTTTGAAACAAGAGCAGAGATATAAGGGGGTGCACCATTGTTGAGGGCTTTATATCTTAGGGTCATGATTTTAAATTTATTTGATTTGGGAAGCTATGGGAAGCCAGTGGAGTGATAGACAGAGAAGCTGCAGACACTGATCGTTTGGTATTGAAGATGAGTCTATTAGAGGCGTTTATTATGGGTTGGAGGGGAGACAGACAAGAGATGGGTAGGCCAACAAGGAGGGAATTGCAGTAGTCAAGTCGAAATATGATGAGAGAGTCTATATGAAATTTAGCTGTGTCTTCTGTAAGATAATGAAACATTTTGGAGATGTTTTTTAGGTGAAACTGACAAGATTTTGTTACTGATTGGATGTGAATAATAAAAGAGAGGGCAGGCTCCAGTAGAACCCTAAGACAACGGGCCTGGGAGGTGGGAGTGATGATGGTGTTGTCAACAGTGAGAGATATTTGAGGAGTGGAAGCTGTAGTAGAGGGTGGAAAGATTAGGTGTTCAGTCATAGACATGTGGAGTTTGAACTGACAGGCGGACATCAAGGTAATTGCATTAATGTTAAATGTTTCTTGTGTATCTGCTCTACTTTTGAAGAATTTTATTTTTGAGGTTTTGTTTGGTGGTAATGATGTTGCAGCTGCTGTAGGTAGTTAGCTCTCACCTCTCTACCTCACTCACTGGCCCTTGCGTTCTTGAGCTCCGAGGGGCACAAGCTGTCCCCACTCCTATCCATATCTCCTCCTCTCCTTCTTTCTTCCTCTAACCAATCCTTTCCCTCTCCACTCCTCTCCCTAACTCCATTACTATTCCTCTCCTGTCACAACACGGATATCCGCTAACTACACTCCACCACTCCCCTCTGATGCCCTCCCTCCTTCTTGGACAAACAAACACAAATTGCTCCCATATATATTCCCACAGAAACTTACTTAAAATCTATCTGTTGCCACCCACTCACCTGTATAAATATATAAATATGTATATGTTTTGTGTCAAAAAAATATGTGCGCTCTGGCTTTTTTATCTTTTTTTATCTGTTCCCAAAATGTAGATATTTTAAGGAAGTTGTCATTAGGAGATGAGGTATGTAACAGTAGGCAATGTGTGTAGTGGGTATATAGCAGGGTGTGTGTACTGTATATAGTAAGGCATATGCAGCATGGGGTATGTGTGTGTGTGTGTGTGGTGGGGGTATATATAAAGTGTATGATCAGCATGACACATTTAATGTTTCAGCACAAAACACTTACATATATAGATTCCATGTTGTAATGTTTGCTGGCGTTCTTTAACTTGAGTAGTATTGCACTGGTTTGTGGGCTGTGACTTGCTAATTCATACTGGTAGCAACTTACAGGGACACATTAGAAACATTGTGAGAATATGTTCGAGAAAACCACTAATGAGCAACAAATAACCCCCTCATTACATGAACATAATTTTTACATGGATTTTCTAATTGGGGCCATTTAATAACTAGGCTGTTTTGCCCGTAAATAATTATGACTGAGGTTGAGCAGCCAAGATGGAGTTTTAGCAGAAGCAATGAACTCAAGCCTTAGTTTGGAGAGAGCATAGTTGCAAGTATCTATCTATCTATCTATCTATCTATCTATCTATCTATCTATCTATCTATCTATCTAACTATCTAACTATCTATCTAACTATCTGTCTAACTATCTGTCTAACTATCTGTCTAACTATCTGTCTAACTATCTATCTAACTATCTATCTAACTATCTATCTAACTATCTATCTAACTCTGCAGAACATTTCATCCATCTATACTATACTCTCTAAAATCAACTCTATAAAATCAATATATCACTACAAGTACCTGCCTGCTCATTTACTGTAATATGTCACACAATCATATTCTGTTCATAATGTAAGTCAAAATTCTCCTACAGATAACAGGATTGTAAATTGCAATGATTGCTGCTTTTAATGCCAGCTGAAGAAACATGTGTTGGTGAGGAATTGGAGAGTACATAAATGTAAGTTTTTTCTGTTTTAAGAGTATCATTTTAATTCTAAGAACTGTCAGCTTGTTTTGTTCTGTGCTGGGGAAACAAGAAGCAAGTTGTATTTTTTTTTTCCAGCATTATATGTGGTAAATAAACTCCATATTGCTATAAATGTAATATATTATTTAAATAAATCAGAGCAAGACCTTAATCTAAATTGGAAAATAATCATACAATGTGATAATACAGCAATCAGTTGCCTCTTCTACATGAGTTACTTGTACCAGCCCTTCTAGTGGTGTACCAGCCGATTGCTGTTTTATGTAAGTTTCTTGTCATTTGTTTTTCTTTCTGACATGGTTGGTGTTAGAGGTTATATATTTTTTATACATCTTCTTCTGCCAAGATGATTACAATTGTCCCTTACTATTGCTAGAGGTAACAGGCATGTATAATGGGTATCTAGTATCAAGTTATCAGTTCCTGTTTAAATACATATCAATTTTATTTTGACAGTGGAGATCAGAGAAAATGCTTTTAAGTGACTGTGTGATTCAAGCCACGTTTGCAAGAGCAATTTGCACATTTTAAATACCATTGCTGCACTAATTTATCATGAACATAAAAGCATCTGTAGTGCTTGCAAAAAACAACATTCCTTTAACCAGTGATGACATTGGGGATTACCCGAATGAGTGACATTTTATGCTTGAGAAATATCCTAAGAAACCAGCAAAAGGTAGTTGACAGATCTTCTTAGCGGTTTCCCTATTTGAAATACAAAGGTGCTCAAATATAAGAGGTTGCATAAAACTTGCCACTAATTGGGAGAACATACTCTATATATATATCCCTTTCTGGATCACTATCTTGTAGTTATGAAGGGGCTTGTGTACGTCAGTGAAGCTTTGAGCTATATAATGTAGTGTCACTGTCACATACCCCTTTCCAGGGCCTGGATCCTTGTGCATTGAGCCACCATAGAGGTCATATCACCCCATTGGAAAATGGGTAGGGGAATTATGTTGGCACATGGGAAATGTGAGCAGGTGGGTGGTGGGGTGAATAGCCCCAAGACATAGTGCCATAGTGTACCACCATGCTTCATGTGGTCTTATGGCATATGTCTCTGCCTTATCCTGTATACTGTATGTAATTCTCCATGTAATATTACTGTATTCTGTATTATGTTTAAACTGTGACTGAGTGACCATGATGGGGTTAAAACAGTGTATGCTGAGACTGCAGTGAGCAGACACCTATATTATACTGTTATCTGTTCTGGCCCATTGTTAGCAAATTAAGTTAATCACATCTGCCATGTACTCTGCCTAAGGTCTGATTTGGCCAATTGAATAGCGCTCTATATAAGCAAATAGCATATTTTTTTAAAGCAGTTTTAAGTTAGTGAAGACCTTGATTTTGGATAGAAGTTCACTAACTAAAAACTATTTGCTTATATAGAGCCCTATTCAATTGGCCAAATCGCATTTTAATGAGGCTCAGAGACGGCAGGATGTGTATTAGAAGGTAGCCCTATTGTTCTCAGGTGCCAGCTATCAAGGTACTGCTAGACCCCATGTTGGGTCATCTCCTGTAATTGTCTGCCACACCCTCTCATTGTTACATTGTGCACACCCACTTGTATCTAACCCTATAAATATTGTTGAATTTTTAAAATAGAGACATATAGCAATTGTATGCTCTCTTATTGGATCCTGGTGGCTGTGATACTGATCCTATCTCCCTGCAAGTAACTTGTCCTGGTCACTACCAAGGAAGGTTACTGAGACTCCTGGAAGTGCTGATTCCTGATGGAGAGACCCTGACTGATACAGAAGCAAGTTATCAGGGAGCTGGTGCTGAGATTTCCAAGAACCCAACGGTCTTTGTGGGTAGTTAACCTGTAGTCTATGGCAGGTGGCCCTGGGCACTGGATCGTCACAGTCACCCAAGATGGGCAGGACATAGCAGTGAGGTCAGACAAATTGTGGTCCACTGGAGAAGGAATTGGCAACCCACTTCAGTATCTTTGACAAAATATCCTTATGGATAAGCACAACCAGAGGTTGTGTGCTGTGCCCCCTAGGGTCATGGAGAGCGAAACACAACTGGACAACAACAACCTAAAGAGGGAGGACTGAGCGCAATAGATTTCAATACCTTTGTTGACTCTTCAGTATTTTTCCTTATAATGTTTGATACAAGAGAGTGGGAATGAGTTTCTGATGAAATAATATATTGTGACCATGCTGGTCAGGCAACTGAAAAAATGCTTCCAAAGCGACAATGTATGGATATGTAGCAACATATATTCAAATTTAAATTACGGCATGTATAAATGTTTGATAAGGAATTCTAAATCTGATTTTGCATATTTTGATGCATTTTAAAAGCTACTTAAGGTCTATAACATGTTTTAAACCAAAAATTTGATGTTTTTCAAAATAAATATTTCCTACAATTATTACTGGTTATTTGTTGTTTTTATATTAAGAATTACATCATGGTTACTTTAAAAAGTTATTTTCCTTCAGATATAGTTCAAATAATAGCCTCACAATACGTACTTGTTTGTGAATGGATTTGAAGACAGCAATAAGATAAATTTGTAATTAAAGGGCCAGTTCATTTAGCACAATTTCTCAGCACAATTTGGAGAACACCAGTGGAAAGATCTCATTAAGGCAAGTTGAAATACTTTTTGAATATTTGACATATGTGCATTTTTGATGAAGATATAGCTCAGCTTGTCACTATGCTGCTACACTGCTTTTCAAACCTGCACTTGGATTTTCCCCTTCTAACAAACTTGCTCTGTAAAATGCTCCAGAGCAACAACTGCAAGGTAAATTGCCCTTTAAACACCAGTACATATGAGTAGCTGAGCTGTTAGTGTTGGTCAGTTAAGCATGAATGCCTGTAATTGTACTTAGATAGTTATATTTTGTGGTAAACATGTGGTTAACAGATGTTTGTGGTTAACATAATAATGTTAAACTATGTATGTCATTTCAGCTTACTTCATGACATGAATCAATTAGAGTAATTAGAAGTGCATATTTTTCTTCATTTTGAAATAATGTCAAGCTGTCTTTATTGTTATGCAGTTTTCCTTATTCTAATGATCATTCTAGTTGTATTTACATGAAAACTATCACACAAACATATAATATCACATTATAAACCAGCTCTTCAAAATGACCTGATCTAAACATCATCTGACCTACACATCAAAGCAAGACCAAATAAAGAGCGATATTGTATATGTTGGTACAGAATGTTGCCACAAGGTTATTAACAAACCAGCCTCGTTTCTGTCAAATAACAACTGTCCTTCATGCTCTAGTCTGGTTCCCTGCAAAAGGCTGTGTATATTTCAAGCTTGGCCTGCTAATATGCAACTTTGTAAATAAGGAAGGTACCATCTACCACAAGGAGTGCCTCACTCCTTATGTACCAACTTATGCTGTGAGATCTGCAGGTGAATATCTATAAACCATCCTCAGAATCTCTTCACATACTTCTGGGTTCTGAGCTTTTTGGGTTCTGCTATGCAGCACCAAGATTCTGGAACTCTGAACTACATTTATTTAGAGAGATATTTTTAATACATTATAACCCATCTCTACTTTTTGC
This sequence comes from Discoglossus pictus, assembly GCA_027410445.1. NCBI lineage: Eukaryota > Metazoa > Chordata > Amphibia > Anura > Alytidae > Discoglossus > Discoglossus pictus. The sequence goes on along the minus strand of CM050163.1, from coordinate 185,793,141 downwards.
TGTTATTCGTGCTTTTAGCCTCTTCTGGGAGAAAAATGACACACTAATTATTATAATTTTTATTGATCATATTAGACATTATTGTAATTTGCTTAAGTAGAAATCACTTACAGCTACAAAAAAATGGTGATAACACATTCCACAAGACCAGTTTATATTTTACTAACATTTCTTAAATGGACAAACACAGCTTAGTCTCAAATATCAGTTATGTTTTTGAAGTTCTTTTTTTATTTATTCAACTTTAATAGCATACAAAACTAAGCTTAAAATTGATCATCTTCCCTGCGGTAGATTGCAGTCTGTTTGGCATCCTGGCTTTTCCCAGTCACAGCCTATATTGATAATTCAATTTTGGAGCTCAACTGGTTGTCTATGAAACTCTGCTATTCTTTTATGTCATTGCAATAACAGCTTAGTGAAATGAATGAAATAAAATAAATGTTAGCTACCTTGTAGTGTAAACACAAAGGGTTGGTGACATTTCAGAGGTAAGAGTTGTTGAAGAGATGATGTTGAAAAATAGCTATAAATGACAGATGTTTGCTAATGGAATTTTAATTGAAATAGGAAACATTTAAATTTAACAAAATGGCTAAAAGTCTCTAACTAGCCTGAGGAACGTGATTCTCATTATCCTTCACTGCTTAATCTCCTCACTGTACCCGTTCAGATTTATTATTATAATGAACTTAGCAAAAGATAGTGAGCACTATGCTCTTATTGAAAAATATATGTCCAATTTTCCTTAGTCCCAAAAAAACAATTGGTGAAAAAGCAAATATCCTAAATTTCTAATCCATTTCTCCTATGATTTTTATAGATGAAGTAAATCAGGCAATAGTAGTATTCAACCAGCAATTTAATTGAGAAAACTCTATGGGCTAATGCATGTTTGCAGTCTAAATACTATACAACATTGCGCAATACCTGGAAACTATCATGTATAAAATGAAAACAATTTAAGTGGTTATGATACCATCTAATGTTACCATGTAAAACACCATCCTCAAAGCAAGTTCACTGGTATAAAATGGACATAGATGTGTGGAAAACATTGTTATTTAGAAACAGTAAGGTTGGGATGAAAAATAGGTGCAACAAAAGATCTTGTAGCAGATGTATCCCTGAAGAAGAATAACCCTTTAAGATGGCCAGACTGCAATGCATAGTATAGTGCAAGAAGGGTATCTTCTATTAATCAAAATATATAAAGTATCAACACTACACAAGTTGATGTCACTGTGTTTTATACTGCTATATTTCTTATCTGCTCTCCATTACAACTTATGTAAGCATTGTAATGAAGCCTATGTTAGATGATACATGTCCAGACCAACATTCTTCATCCAACACAGGCTACAGTACAATGGGAATGGTTGCTAAAAATTGTGACCAGTCTCAGTATTTCATAGCTCTTTAAAACCACAGCTAAAATGAATGTACTTACATTTGGTCTCTAATGCACATGCTAAATCTTCATACAGTTGCAGCAATTGCAGCTATACATGCATAATGACCTAAATGAGACTTATTTATCAATGTAAATCTTCTATGCTGTAAAACAAAATGTTTTTGACATGTGTATCACCTTAACCATTTTTTGTCTGATTTCTATTTTAATAGATGCAAATTTTGTGCAGCTTCTATTCAAATTTGAATCAGTTGACAAATTATATATATATATATATATATAAAAAGTCTACACACCCCTGTTAAAATGTCAGGTTTATGTACTGTAAAAAAAATGAGACAAAGATAAATCATTTCAGAACTTTTTCCACCTTTAATGTGACCTATAAACTGTACAACTCAATTGAAAAACAAACTGAAATCTTTTAGGTAGAGGGAAGAAAAATATAAAAATAAAATAATATGGTTGCATAAGTATGCACACCCTTAAACTAATGCTTTGTTGAAGCACCTTTTGATTTTATTACAGCACTCAGTCGTTTTGGGTATGAGTCTATCAGCATGGCACATTTTGACTTGGCAAGATTTGCCCACTCTTCTTTGCAAAAACACTCCAAATCTGTCAGATTGCGAGGGCATCTCCTGTGCACAGCCCTCTTCAGATCACCCCACAGATTTTCAATCAGATTCGGGTCTGGGCTCTGGCTGGGCCATTCCAAAACTTTAATCTTCTTCTGGTGAAGCCATTCCTTTGTTGATTTGGATGTATGCTTTGGGTCGTTGTCATGCTGAAATATGAAGTTCCTCTTCATGTTCAGCTTTCTAGCAGAATCCTGAAGGTTTTGTGCCAATATTGACTGGTATTTGGAACTGTTCATAATTCCCTCTATCTTAACTAAGGCCCCAGTTCCAGC